>CM053581.1:445520668-445557156 GCA_028627135.1 Pseudochirops cupreus
ACACACACACACACACACACACACACACACACACACACATTCACCTACCCTCCCCCAAAGACCCCTCTCTTATCCTCTCCCTAAGCTTTTTATTTCTTTCTTAATTTAGAAGATTGTTATGCCCTTCTCTCTCTCTCTCTCTCTCTCTCTCTCTCTCTCTCTCTCTCAACAGATAGATAGATGTGTGTGTATTGTTCCCTCTTTAACCCATTCTCGATGAGAAGAGCGTTCCAAAACTACCAGCCCTCCTCCCTCTTCTAATTCCTGTGTCAATTCTTCCACTCACACTTCATTGGTATAAAAGGATTACTCTTTTATCTTCTCCTAGACAGTTTACTTTTTAGAATCATATCATACTCAGGTCTACTCCAATCTTTCTTTTGAACTATCCAATTACTAATATATGTAATATATTAGTAAGCTATATGTCTTACATTTCCCCATGTAAAAAGTGAACAACCTGATCTTAATGAGTTCCTTGTAATTAGTCTTTGGGGTTTACCTTATATTTCTCTTGGTTCTTATATGTCAATTTTTTAAATTGATTTCAGGTCTTTTGCAACAAAATCCTGCAAATCTGACAATTCATTGTATTTCTTTTTTTGTTTGTTTGTTCAGGATTATGCTTCAGTTTGCAGGGTATGATGTTTTCAGCTGCAGCCCCAGTCTTTTTCCTCTTCAGTATATAATGTTCCAAGACTTGCAGTCTTTTCATGTAGCTGCTGTTAGGTCTTGTGTGATTCTAATTTTGGCTCCACTGTATTTGAAATTGTTTTCTTCTTATTGCTCATAATATTTTCTCCTTGAGCTGGGGGATTTGGAATTTGACCAGGATATTCCTGTAGATTTTCCTTATAGGATCTCTTTCAGGTGGTGATCGATGGATATTTTCTATTTCTACTTTTCCCTCTTGTTCTATCACTTCAGGATAATGTTCTTTCCTTATTTTCTGTACTATTATATTGAGATTCTTTTTTTTAATTTTAGCTTTCAGGTAGTCCGGTTATTCTTATGTTTTTCTCTTCTTGATCTGTTCTCCAGATCAATTGTTTTCTAATGAGATGTTTTGCTTTCTCTTCTATTTTTTCATTCTTTATATTTTGTTTTGTTATTTTTTGGTCTGTTTTAGCTTCACTGGTTTCCCCTTGCCCAAAACATTGTTCTAAGAAGGAGTGCATAAATTTTACCAGACTACCAAAGGGAGCCATGACAAAAAATGGTTAAGAATTCCTCTTTTGAACTCACTATTTACCACCTCCTACTCTGGTAAATTTCCTCCTCCTCATTTCTTATGACACTATTCTTTTCTGATTTTCCCACTAGTAAGACTGCTCCTCAGTCTCCTTTGTTTTGGCATCATTGATGTAGCAACCCCATCTTCTCTTCTAATTCTGCACTCTGAGCAATCTCATCAAGAAAGAAGGAAGGAAATAATCATTTATTAAACTCTTACTATATGCCAGGCACTATGCCATCATGGAGCTTACATTTTAATGGGAGATAACACACAAAAAGGAGTTGAAAAAGCAAGGGTGGGGAGGAAGGGAATATGAAGGGACCTAGTTTTAGGGAGGATATAGTTTAGAAGTCTACAATTTGGTACAGTGCCTGGAGGGGAGCAGAGGTCAGCCTGGACCACCCCTCAAAGTGGAGGTTTGAGGAAGAACTCTTGGAGAGAACTCCTGAGAAAAGAGGGTAGGCTTTACAAGGGAATGTTTCATGTTGAGAAAGTAGCAGGGTGGTTGGATGTTTCAGGGCAAGGAAGTCCTAAGATATGGGAAGGGAAGTTACAGGATTAGACAGCATGGTTTGGAAGTCCAGGAGCCAGAAACAGGGTTAGGGGGGATTACTGAGTCCTATATATTCAGTTATTCTGCATTATATTCAGCCTTCATATTTCTCCTGCACTCCTGCCCCACATCACCTACTGCCTATAGAATATCTCCACCTGGATGTCCTATAGGCTTCTCAAACTCATTCATTTACCTAACTTCCCTATGTTTGCCAAGAATACCACTATCCTTCTAGTCACCCAGGTAGAAACCTCAGAATCATTCTTGACTTCACTCTCCCTCACTTTCCATATTCAATTAGTTGACAAATCTCCTTCATCTTCAGGCATCCATTGCTTTCTTTCCACTTATGAAGCTACCAATTTAGTTCAGGGTTTCACCTTTCACCAGACCTTGATGTCCTTAGATCTAATATATCCTCATCCAATTCAGCCTCCACACAGCTACGTACTTGTTATTCTTTTTAAAGAAAATGACTTATATTACTCACTAAAATTTTTTTTAAATTTTATTTTGCATTTTCATTCCATTGTATTTGCATTCCAAATATTCTCCTTTCCTCTAGCCCCAGCTGCACCCATTGAGAAGGCAAGCACTACCATTCCTAAAGCAAAGGCAAGACCATGGGACAACCCTACTCAAGAAACTTCAGTAGTTCACCGTTGCCTCAAAGATAAAAGATAAACTCCTCTATTTGGCCAGCAAAGCTCTTCATATTGTCTTTGGCAGCTCTACTCTTAAAAAAAAAAGACAATAGTTGTTTCTATAGTTTCTGAGAAGATGCTTTTGAAATAAATGTTACATTAGTGTCCCTGTTATTAAGTGACTTGGTCTCTTTGCTGTCCAAGGGATTCTCAAAAGTCTTCTCCAGAACCATAACTCGGAAGCATCAGTTCTGTGGTTCTCAGCTTTCCTTTTAGTCCAACTCTCACAGACATACATTGCTGCCACCAGAGTGGCATCATCTGATATTTCACCCAGCAACCTTAATTCTGGCTTTTGATTCATCCACCCTGGCATTTAACATGATGTACTCTGCATATAAGTTAAATAAATAAGGTGACAATATATAATCCTGTTGTACTTCTTTCCCAGTATTAAATTAATCAGTTATTCTATGGTCAGTTCTTTCTTTTGCTTCTTGACACATGTGCAGGTTCCTCAGGAGACAAATGACATGATCTGTTACTCCCATCTCTCTTTGAGGACTTGACATATTTTGTTATGATCCACACAGCCAAAAACTTTAGTGTAGTCAATGAAGCAGAAATAGATGTTTTTCTGGAACTTCCTTGCTTTCTCCATAATTCAGTGAATATTGTCAATTTGGTCTCTAGTTCCTCTACCTCTTAAAAAAAAAAAAGCCTGCATTTCTAGTTATTCTCAGTTCACATATTGCTGAAACCTTGCTTGAAGAATCTTAAGTATAACCTTGCTGGTGTGTGAAATTAACACAATTGTTGAGTAATTTGAAGATTCTTTGGCATTGCACCTTCTTTAGTATTAAGACACAAATTGATCTTTTCCAATTCAATGGCCACCACTGATTTTTCCAAAGTTGCTAGCATATTGACTGCAGCATTTTAACAGCACCATCTTTTGGGATTTTAAATAGCCCAGGTGGAATTCAGTCACCTCTACTAATATTCTTGTTAGTAGTGCTTCCTAAAGCTCATTTGACAACATTATCTGGGCTGTCTGGCTCTAGATCAGTAACCACACCATCGTGGTTATTGGTGATGTTACGATCTTTCTTGAATAGTTCTGTAGTACGTTGTTGCTACCTCTCCTTAAATTTCTTTTGCATTTGTTAAGTCCCTTTCATTTTTGTCTTTTTTCATATCTCCTTTTTTTCTCCATGAAACTCTCCCTTGATAGCTATAATTTTCCTGAAGAGATCTCATCTTTACCATTCTACTGCTTTCTTCTATTTCTTTGCATTGCTCATTTAAGAAAACCTTATCTCTCTTTGCTGTTGTCTGGAATTCTGCATTTGTTTTAATATATATTTCCCTTTCTCCTCTCCATTTCCTTTTTTCCCTTAGTTTTTTGAAAAGTCTCATCTGACAGGCATTTTGTTTTCTTGCTCTTTTTCTTTGGAATGTATTTTGTGAGTATATTTACTAAATAAAATTTGTGCGCTTCACTCTTTCCTCTTGCTCATGTGCTGCATTTTGTCTGATGGTGCCCAACCTCTCGACTATGTAAATTTTCTCCTTAGAATGAGATAGCTAGGAAGCATCATGGTTGATATCCAAAGTCAGACTTTTTGACTCTGAGTCCAATCATCTTTCTACTGGACCCAGTTGCCTCTGTTCAGGTAGTCTTGGAGTTCAAATTTTGGCCACTGAGGTTATCTACTCAGTATATTATATTGTGTTATATCATATTATAATATTATAATATATAGTAATATTATATCAGTATATTATATAGACTATATTATATATAAATATAATATATAGTATATATAATATCAGTATATTATATATTACATTATATTGCATACATGAATTTCCTCTACCACATTTCGTTTTGTTTTTTTTTTGGAGGGGGGAAGACAAGACAATTGGGGTTATGTGACTTGCTCAAGGTCACACAGCTAGTAAGTGCCAAGTGTCTGAGGCCAGATTTGAACTCAGGCCCTCCTGACTCCAGGGTCAGTGCTCTATTCACTGTGCCACCCAGCTTCCCCTTCCACCATGTTTCCAACAAGTGGTCATCTAATCTTTTATTGAACAACTCCAGCAATGGGGAGCTTTTTGTCTAAGGAATAGAATCAACAAAAACTGAAAGCAATGATACCCCTGTGGTAGGATGTGACCAAGAGCTTTGGCAGTGGCAAAACTGGGAAAATAAGGCAGAAGGATAACATTTTCAAGTTCTGATAGAAAATTATAAGTCAAGCAAGATGTATAGCCTATGTGAAATGGGAACTGATAAAATAAACCATGGAGTAATATTAATAAAAATCATTTCATTGCTTAAGATATTTATTTGTTCAGAGATCAAATCATTTTACTTGATCTGTCAAAAAGATCCATTTGGAGGGTCATTAAAATGGGAGGGGAGATTCGTTATTCTGCCATCAGCTGAAGTTCTTCTAAGTGCCAGTTGCAATTAAAGAGCAGAAATAAAATTACTAAGAAATAAAAAAGCTGGAAATGAACAGATGGCCAGACTTTAAGCTTGGTAGGATGCTATAACTCGATCTGTTTTATCATTTTAAGTTAACAAATATTAGGGCATTAAAATGCATGAAACATGGCGTGTGGCCCATTTTGCAATATTTTTATTATCAAATGAAAATTAGACTAAATTGAGTGTTTGCATTTTATTCATCTGAGTAAATGCTGAGTCAGAAGAAGTAAAAGAAATGAGGAACTCGAATATTCTACATTGGAATTCAATGTAGTATCTGATTGTGCTGAAATCAACAGATACCCAATAGCTGACTTTAGGATGGTCGGCGGGGAGCTCTTTGATTAATATTTATTGCCCAAAGGGGCCAGGCTTCCATTTTGTGTAGATGGAGTCTAAAGCTACACTGGGTAAAATGACAGCTTGTATTTGAAGGGAAAAGGGAGTTTTCCTTGATTCACATGTTTATTGAAACTAAGCATCTTGGAATCAAGGGTTTCTCCTTCATCTTCCTCTTTGAGTGCATTCTGTAACTAAATCATGGCCTTCAGGCCTTAGTGAAATGCTTGTCAAAATAAGCTGCAATTCTATAAATGAAGAAGAAAATACCCTGGCTGTCATTCAGATTGCACAATTTAAAATGTAGCCCCTGAAGCTGTGGTGAAGAGAACACTATCTCTCCACATCATTCTAGTATCCACTACGTAACCAAGGTTTTTGCTAAGTTTGAGCAAAGACTTCCCTCCTCTCCCCTTCCACACTCCTAGGAGTGTCTTTTGCTGAAATTTTCAACACTATTTTGATGTTGTTTTGTTTTAAACCAGACCTATGATTTCACTGGTGTAGGGAGTTTTTAACCAATCAATCAACCAGCACTTAAGTACCTACTATGTGTCAGACCATGGAGATAACAGATAAAAGTAAAAAGAAAGGTGGAATAATCCCAGCTCTCCAGAAATACACATTGTAAAGGGAAAGGCATGTACACACAGTGTTCTTCCCCTGCTGGTTCAGATCAGCATCTACTCTGTAACTTTGAGTCTTAGACAGTTGGCTAGGACATGTGATTTGCCCAGGGTCACATAGTCATTATGCGTCAGAGACAGGATTTGAACCCAAGTCTACTTGAGTCTGAGGCCAGCCGTACAGCCCATTGCTTCTCAATCCATCACTGAGCAAGCAAATAAACCCAATTCCAGTTGTTAATACAAATATTCTAAATACAGAATCGAAAAGCATCAGAGCAGGTGTGTATGGCCCTCAGTGGCGTGGCTAGAAGTGCTCCCAATAGCATATGGTTAGCCCTGGCCCCCAAGATTTCTTCTTACATGTAGTTTCCAAAAGGAAGTGTCTGCTTATGGCACCAGTTTGCTCTTTCCCAATGTGACAGATGGATTTTAATTCTCCATGTTAAACTGTGGAAGGAATTCATTTATATGGGCTTATGGAAAGTGAGATAATATTTGTAAAGTACTTTGCATATATTAAGTTCTGTATAAATATCATTATTATTATTTCACTCATAGGTAGAAGAATTATGCTTGTATAGATCCTTATCTCTCTCTCATTCTGTCTCTCTCTCTCTCTCCTTATTCATAGATATAATGTTGTATGTTTCCACACACAATATTGAAGAAGAGGAAAATCATTGGGATTGGTTAAGGGCAACCCTTAAAAGACTTGATTCTAGAGGGGCATTGTTTCCTCTGCTTCGTTGCCATTCCAGCTTGGATGTATGAATTTGTGGGTTTTCTCCCTCTGGAATATTGGAATCAATAAAAGAACAAGCATTTAATAGGCACCTACTATAATCAAGACACTATGCTAAGCACATTTACAAAAGAGAAACTGGCCCTGGGAGACAACTTCTTATCAACTCCAATCAAGGAATGGATGTGAGTAGTGTGGTAGCTTTGTATGGCTTCCAGAGTGATGCTGGTCAAAGGGAGGGTATAAACCGTAACTAGAATGGTGATGAGGCACCAGGAGAAACTGCTAAGTCAACCAATATACCTTCTTCTCTGCACCTTCTCTCTAGGCACTGCCATTTTTTTCACATTCTCTCCTCCGCCATCCACATTTCCTCTACGTATATGTATTTATATATGATGTATACTCACATTGAACATATGTATATATACACCCATATAAAGATCAGAGATGGAAATGAGATAAACAGATAAAGAGACAGATGATAGATAAACAGATAGATGATAGATAGATGGATGACAGATGATTGCTAGATAAGTAGATGATAGACAATAGGTAAAAAGATGAGAGATGATAGACAGACAGATAGATAGATGATAGATAGATGATAAATAGATAATAGATAGATGATTGATAGATGATAGATAGATGATTGATAGATAGACAGATAGACAGACAGATATTTTCCCATTTTACAATACTTAAGAATTGACTCCTAGGTTTCCGTGATGACAGGGTAGGTTTAAAGTCCTCTTATTTCCCTAAAACTGGAAACTTTTCTTTATGAGGTACATAATAACTAATGACTATATTTTAATACCTAATGAAATATGTATATATATGTGCATCCATATCTGCCTGCTGATTAGATGATTTTTTAGAAAGGCAACAATTATACTAATAGTCACCTGAAAAATAAGTCATTCTGATTGAACAGATAAACAAGCACAGTATTAACAGCTGGTATAAATATGTGTATATAAAATCCACCAAAATACTTCCTTAAAGAAACCATACAAGATGCTTGAGGGAAAATTATGCAAATGTAATTTTAAAACAGCCTAAATATATGAAAAATATTTCTAAAGAGACATGAAGCAAATTACATTATAAATATGTATCATTCTAAGAGAGACCCAGAAGACATGTGGTATTTCTCTTTTTAGGTAAATAATATATTATAAAATTAGAAAAACACATTTTAACATGTTTCTCAAAGCTCAGGATTTACAATAGCAATTAGTATTGTTTGTACAAAAACTAACCATGGGAACTTGCACACAGAATATAACTGCAGCATTCTCATTCCTCGCTTTACTACACGCTAGAATCTTAAAGGAGAAAAATAAAGTCCTAAATTGGAACTACAAAGATAATCAAGAACATAGTACATATATACAGGGTATTTTCTAATACATTTTACAGTGATCATTCATTTCTCTGTCTTTGACGTATTCTGCCTAGGTCACAATTATAGATCTTGTTATTTTTGCTAGCTAATAGCTAGAATACAGTCAATAGAGAAATAGAGATAATAAGTAATTTGTTGGAAACTTATATGTCTTAGTGACAGGTGACTGTGGATGGATCCCAACACTAGGATGTAAATCTTTCATCTGTATGGGGTTTTAGTTTTAAGGATATAGTGTCTACCAGAGATATTGGTAGAATTTTGAGGGACCTGGCAGAATTTTAGAAAATCCCAATCTGGAAAATTTCATTTGTCCAAGTGCCAGCTGGTATTTGTCAAGATTCATCTTATATGTGTAATTTTGGCCTAACACTCTTTACTCAAAAATCTTCAGTAGCTCCCTATTACTACCTACCAAGTACTACTCAAACCCCTTTCGTACAGTTTATATTCATCCAAACTGTATGTTTTAGATAAGTAAAGGTATAGATGCACAACATATTCCATGTTTATTATATACATTCTTTTACTGCTGTGCAGAATTTTAAAATACTCCCTTCGGCCAACAGGGCAAGCTCACCCAGGCTTGACAACAAATTGGGTATGTGGGAGGAAAGATTGTGAGGAGTCAAGGGTGACATCTAGGTTGTGAGCCTGGGTGACTGGTTGTTTCCTCTATAGTGATAGTGAAGTTCAGAAGGGAGGAAATTTGGGGAGGGGTAGAAGATTATGAGTTCAGTATTGGACATGTTGAGTTTTAGATGCTATTTCAATATGCCCAAAAGATTGTTGGTGATGCACTATTCCATCAGGTAGACTGACCAACATTGCCCTAATATTATACAGGAATGAATTGTGTTGAGCATAAATTACTCAAAGGCAACGTTCTAAAAGAACCAGTTGAGTCTTACCCAAGATTCCAGGATAACTCTTAAATCTCACTTCCACAGTTGTCTGGTGGAGACATTCTTTCAGCAATCACTGCTGACTGTAGCTTCAGAGACAAGTAACATGGCATCTGGGATAACTACACAGGAACTTAGCACTTGAGGACTAGTCAAGAGAAGGACCATTAGCCCTGGGTGAGAGCACCCACTTTACAATGTCATATAGTGGCATATTTGTTATACTGAGGCTAATAATCTTTGCAATGAGAGAGATTGACTTAAATTCAAGCAAGTTCAAAGCTGACCTCTGACAAATATTGTACAAGTGATACTGGTTAGTACTTATGGTAGGAGTAATATCCTAATCCCTGCCTAGCAAGTTAGGATAGTTTTTCCTTAAAGGGTGTTAAAAGCATCTTTGAGACATGGTTGGCTAGAGGCTGGCTGGAGTCAATCAGATCCTTGACTGGTGGAAAATTCCACCAGAACCAAGGGAGCTTTACTCAGCTGAATCAATGCAAAGTGTATTCAATACCTATCCTTGTTGATTATTAACTAACTAGGGTGGACCATTCTAAGCTGCATGCAGTACTCAGCTCCAGCAAGGGAGGACAAGGTCAGGCCACCAGGAGTAATAGCACCCACCGCACTCATGCCTAGTTCAGGTGGGCTGTGGCAAGGCAGGCTTGCAACAATGCTCGGTCTGGTTGGTGGGAAGGGCAGAGTCAAGCCTGGGCATAGAATGGTGACACTTACTCAAACATAAAGGGATGACATCCCCAACAGAGATAGGAACAGTCAGGTCAGCCTCAGTGGAATGTAGTTGAGCTCCAACAATGGCAGTGTAGGTGCAGTGGATATAGTGCTGGGGCTGGAGTCAGGAAGACTCATCTCTCCAGGTTCAAATCTGACCTCAGACACTTATTAGCTGTGTGTCCCTGGGTAGGTCACTTTATCCTGTTTGCCTCAGTTTCCTCATCTATAAAATGATCTAGAGAAGGAAATGATTAATCACTTCAGTATGTTTGCCAAGAAAACCCCAAACAGGGTCATGAAGTATTGAACACAATTGAAAAACTCCTGAAAAACAACAAAATTTTCAGCACAACAGCTTTGTTTCAACATAGGGCAGAAGGGCTCAAAGTCTAGCAGTAGCAGTTGTCCTGACTAAGCACAAAGATTAGGAGTTTACCCTAGTGGAGCTTCCACCCCCAGCAACATTGGGAGGAGGGCAACAACGGGAAGAGAACAGGGGCTAAGAGGCATTGGCTGTGCAACAGCAGGAACAAAGTTTGGCCACAGCAGTTCTGGCCAGGGGCTGCTGCTCTCAGTGCCAATGGTAACCCAGCGGCAAAAGGACAGGCACTAGCTTATACAGTGGCAAAGAGTAGGCCTGCTATAGCCCATTGCTTGTTGGAATATAAAACTGATTGGCTATTCTATTGGTTATTGGTATAACACCCAGTGATCATGGTATAACTCTTTCCTAGGGAAGGCTGAGAGTCAACAGTATTTATTTATTAAAGACCTTTATTAAAGGTAAATAGCATTTGTTAAATACCTACTATGTGCTATGCACTAAGGTTGCAAAGAAAGGTATGGGAAAAAAAGTCTACCCCCAAGGAGCTCACAGTGTAATGGAGGAGACAACATGCCAGAAATTGTGTACAAATAAGATATATACAGATTAACTGGAGACAGTCTCAGAGGAAAGGCACTAACAGTAAGGGGGATTGGTAAAGATTTCTTATGGAAGGTGGGATTTCTTCTGAAACCAGACTGGCTTCCCATTCTGAGATTTTGAACCTCACAAGGTCATATCTGTGCCAATATTCCTTCACCTTAAACAGGACAGAATGATGCAATCGTAAGGCCATGTACTCCTAGACTGCATTGTATGACCCTGGTGGGAGATAAAGGCTGAAGGCTTTTCTCTCTGCTGAGGACTTTGGGAACTTCTTGCCTTTTCACCAGATCACATCTAAGCAGGAATAAGGATCTTCTTCACTGTAGCTGGTTAAGAGAAACTAGAAGATGGAAATAAAGAGAGAGTGCATTCCAGGGATGGAGGAGAGCCAGTGAACATAGCTGGAGTTGGAGATAAGAGTACCATGTTCAAGGAACAGTAAGGAGGCTGGTGTCACTGACAGCTGGAAAGGTAGGAAGGCGCCAGGTTAGGAAGAGCTTTAAAAGCAAACAGAGAACTTTATATTTAATAATGGAGAATGGTGGGTGGAGGAAAGGAGGAGCGAAGTGATATGGCCAGGCCTGCACTTTAGGAAGATCAATTTGAAAGTCTAATGGAAAATGGCCTGGAGTAAGGGGAGGATTGAAGCAGAAAGACCAACCAAAATGCTATTTCATCATTCCAGGTGTGAGGTAATGGAGACCTCTGCCAGATTATGGCACTGTTACATTTTTTTTTAAGTTTCACATCTTTATTCATCTGTTAAACTCAACGTGATTTCATGCAACATGAGGGGAAAATCAAGCATTTCCTAATCGTGCGTAGAATTGTGCAGATGACACGTGGAAGACCTTCATTCTCAGCAGCTGAAAAAGCATCATTTTCACTTAGAATTCTGGGCCTTCTTTCTTTAGTTTGCTATAATCCACATTCACCAAGTAGACTTGTACTGAGCAGTGGGATTCAGTTTATTCCAAGGCACTGGGTTATTTTTTCTGTCCCTACTGACACTAGGATTGAACAGTACCAGGTACAGGACATACAGAATTGCCCCGCTGGCCCCTGCTCCTATGAACATCAAGAGAGGGATCAAGCTTGGAAGCATCTTGGCCTGGTTGATGATCTTGTGGAATATGGTGGTGGCTGCTGGACTCAGTGACTGAGTTTGCTTCTTTGTTCGCTTGCAGCCCAAATGGCACTGCAGAGGAGGAGAAGGAGGGCAGTGTTACAAAATATGTTCCAAAAGCAGATTCTTATAGGACTTAGAAACATATTGGAAATGGGGGATGAGAGTGAGAAATTGAGGATCATGTTTAGGTTGTGATCCTGGGTGACTTGGAAAATGGTGATGCCCTAGAGAGTAATGTGGGCAGGTAGGAGGCACAGTGGCTAGAGCACTGGACCTAGAGTCAGGAAGACTCATTTCTCTGAGTTCAAATCTGGCCTCAGACACTTAGTAGCTGTGTGACCTTGGGCAAGTCACTTAACCTGTCTGCCTCAGTTTCCTCATCTGTAAAATAAGTTGGAGAAAGAAATGGCAAACCACTCCAGTGTCTTTGCCAAGAAAACCCTAAATGGGGTCAATAAAAGGTTAGACACGACAGAAATGACATTACTTTTTTGCATTATTTTGTTTTAGCTTCACAACAGTACAGGAGTGACTTGTGTTCAGAAGAGAAAAGAAAGGTAGAAAGTAGACAGGAATTTGAGATCGAAGAACTCCTTGATTAGACTATCTGGGAAAGCAAATGCCAATTATCATGTACTTTCCCCACAAATTGCTCTTAATTACTACAGAATAGGGCCAGGGGGTGTGCAAAGGAGAAAGGGAAAAGGTGAAGAGGAAATGCGAAAGAGGGAGGGAGTGGGAGAGAGAGACAAAGACAGAGAGTCAATCCAGCAGCCCACTTATATATGCAGTTCCCTCTGAACTCCATTTTCCTGAGGTTCACTCATCAAACCGTTAGACTATATCTTCTGAGCAGGGAGGTAGTGGGAATGCTCATACTCCATGGGGAGACGCCCTTCAGAAATCTGTAATATCATCAGATTGATTGGAAAATTAAACTGATCAGGATATCCCTGATCAAACCATCTTAAATTCACTTGAAGGTGAGTCTTTGATATCAGATATCAGAACCTAAATAAGAGACCCCAGACAACTTGCTGCCCCTGAACACATGTAGTGCTGCCCTGTCTTCATTCATGTTTATTCTCTTACCTGTACTTGTGTTCCTCCTTCTTCCATTTGACAGAATGAGTCCTCACACTTTCTTTAAAGCCCAACTGCTACTTCATTTGTTGTGGTTGCTTTTGCAAAGGGTTACTTATTGTAAGGAGACAGCAAAAACAGAAGTGCCAACATGTGTGGGCCCCTCTCTGGTAACCTGTAGCCTGCCTCAGTCCCTGGAGATAGTAGCCTGAAACTCAAAGCAGTTTTTACATGACATGGTCCCACCAAGTTCACTCCCTAAATTTCACTATATTTTGAAAGGCATGTAACTTCAGCACCATGGGAAGGCTAACACAGCAAGTTATGTGGCATAATGTGGCATAGTTTCTAGGTAAGTCCTCATCACAGTTAGAGCTTGGCTGGGGCCTAAAGATCCTTCCACATTCTTAGACACCTCATTGCTGGGCTGACCACAAAGCCTAGAATGGACTCTGCCTCCCAGACCTCTGATGGCTTCTCATTCTGACATTTTGAACCTCGCAAGGTCATATTTCTGCCAATATTCCTTCACCTTAAACAGGACAGAATAGATGTAAAAATAAGGCCATGAGTTACTAGGCTACATTGTAGTGGCCCTGGCAAGAGATAAAGACTGGATGCCTTTCTCTCTACTGAGGGCTTTGGGTCCTTTTTGCCTTTACACCAGATCACACCTAAGCAAGAATGAGCATCTTCTTCACTGTGGATGGTTAGTGCCTTTTAAATGTACCGCATAATCGCTATTTTGGGGTGGGGATAGGGGAAAGACAGGGAGAAAATTTGTAACTCAAAATCTTGTAGAAATGAATGCTAAAAACTAAAAATAAACAAATTTTAAAAAATAAATGTACCCCATATCTGGATATGTAGCCAGTCAGTAGCCTGACCATAAATCACCTAGTTAACAAAACACAAATGATTACAGAATGTTTGCACGTGCTCTAAATCAAAAAGCTGGGAAAGTGCATCTTATATATCATGAGATTTTCCCTTGCAAGTCATAACTGATAATAATTTTTTCCTCGTTGGATCTTACCCATCATTTTGTCCTTATATATCTAATGTACATCATATATTATTCATATAGTAGCTATTTTGAGATGTGTCATAAATAGCAATTGAATTGGAATTAATTTTAATGTGGTGAATCATCATAGGGCCTATTACTATGAAACAGTATCAACTAAAGTCTCTTCAAATGAATTATAGTATATGATCAGAGTATGAACAACCACAAATCATATGGTAACAGATTAAAAGAAAAATGTAAAAATGAGTAATATTTTTAAAATATAGTCATAGGCTTTATCTCTGAATTTGTTCAGATATTCTGGGACCTAGAGAAGGAAGACATCTTGAAGATTATCTCTTCCAACCTCCTCTTTTTATAGAAACCTAGAGAGGTAGTAAATGTTTCATCACAAAACTAATTAGTTGTAGAACTAGGACTTTTGGAAGGTCTTTGGTTATTGTTCAGTTGTTTCAATCCTGTCTGACTCTCTGTGACCCCATTTGGGGTTTTCTTGGTGAGTAGACTCACCTTCAAGTCCCAAAGCGGTTTGCCATTTCCTTCTCCAGTTCATTTTACACATGAAGAAACTAAGGTAAATAGGGTGAAGTGACTTGCCCGAGCTCACATAGCTAGTATATGTCTGAGGCCAAATCTGAACTCAAGTCTTCTTGAATCCAGACCTGGTCCTCTACCCATTGTACCACCTAGCTGCCCCAACCCAAAGCATACTCTCTCCCAAATACACATACCTGTAGGGAAAATGGGTATAAATGTAAATGGTAGTGAGGCACACATGTAGGGAACACAGGTAGATAAGGCAATTCACAACTCCATAAATTAGGGCCTTACTGTCCCTTCTTTTTCTCTTCTCAGGAACTGTCGTAGCAAAAGTCCATTGATGAGCATGATATTTATGTTGGATGGAGGGTTCAACTACTAAGCAGGCTTATTCTGCCACTATTTTGGTTCAATTAATTATACTGTGAGGTGGCTCTACTCTACTACATTTTCCTACTGGGCTGGATCTGCTCTGCCAGAAGAAGGTTGGTGCCTCAGCCTGGGATTTCCATAAGCATTTCTAGGTCTTCTCCCTTGGCTAGACTCAGAGAAGTTTCCATTTCCAAGTAAGTAGATGGTAGTGCAAAGACATATATCTTCTCTTCTACCAAGTTTGGAGGTCTTTTCTTTGACTAACCTTCTTGCTTCAGAGCTATGCCACCGCAGTGAAAAACCTCACTCTCTTATAGCACTCAATCAGAACATTTACCAGGTCCTCACCTTTGCAGCCTAGGGCATGACCAAGCAATGGACATTTGCCCAATCATAAAACACTGTGGAGTTCAGTTCCCCAATCCCTAACTCTAAAGTCCTCCTGTTGGTCTTATGCAAGTGAGCAGCCAGGAAACAAGGCACTGAGGCAGTCTTTGCCCTGGATAAGGACATCATCTAGCTTTGTCACTGCCCTTTCAATCAGCAAAGTTGCCAGGATCTGAAAGTGGCAAACCTTTATAGACAGAAAGATAGACATAACCAGACAGCCAGAAAGCCAAACCAGATGAAAAACAGACAGGGGAAAAAAAGCTTTAAGAAAGACCAAGCATTTATTAAGCAATTACTACGAGCTAGGTGCTATGATAAGTGGTAGGGATACAAATGAAAGTGAGATGGTCCTTCTCCTCAATGAGCTTACATTCTAATGGGGGGTGGGGGTGGGGAATAGCTGGAAAAGGGAAGTAAGGGGATACATTAATGATGGCGTGGTGTAGAGGTGGCCAGAAAATGTTGGGCAAAGCTGGTTCTAGGCAAGATGAGACAAAAACTTGCCTATCAGAGTCCAGTGTACCTGTCACAGTCTAAGGCTTTGGATGGGAGTGGGATAAGAATGGTGGCCAGCAGGTGATGAGAACAATCACCAATTTCTCTTTTGTTTGGGACTATAACTGCAGTGCCTGCCTTCCTCTCTCCTCTCCTAATTTTGATGCCCATGTCTATCATGATTTTGAAGACACAGTGTAAAGAGTAACCTGAGAATCAAAGATGATGAAAATTTATTACTTCATGTTGGAAGGCCAAGGAACCAAGAAAAAAATTGGCATTAAAAGCTTTAGCCTACTAACTTGTTTTTCCTGTAGGTATCAGTTAGATTCCCATGAAAATATGAAGACAAAACTAACAAATACAGGCTATGGTTTCTTCCTCACTGGAGATTTTCGAACAGAGAGTGGATAATTAAATCTACTTTGCATGAGGTTCTTATCATCCATTCTATAATGTATACCTCATAACTATTTAAAAATAAATAAATTAGTAGATTGACAAAGTAGTTTCTACAAGTACTGGGGTTAAAAAGTAGAGAAGAAAAACATCTGTTTCATTCCTAGATGAAATTTCTAGCCCAAGATTTGAGGTATCATAAGATTAAGTAGATTCTTAGATTTGAGCTAAATCTGAATATTTTTTTCACTTGGGGCATCCATAGGTAGAATGAGTGAGTTCAGGCTAGATCTATTTGTCTCTGTTCCTCTTCTTTCCTCCCTCTCCATTTCCCCAGACCTTTTACCTTTATGAATAAATGCATATGACCTGAAAATGGGCTAGTCACAGCGGTTCTCTACCTGTGGGTCATGACCCCTTTGGGGGTCAAACGACTCTTTCACAGGGATCACAGGGGTCGCCTAAGACCATCGGAAAACACATATTTCCGATGGTTTTAGGAACCAAGACACGACTCTATCCATCTCCAGGCAAGTCCACCCAACATGCAGATACACCCACATATGAGTATTGAAGGGTCGCAACATTAGGAAGGTTGAGAACCACTGGGCTAGTGCCTTCTATTCAACAAGCATTTGTTAATCACTTCCTAATGTGGAAGGTTATGTGAATGTCTCAGAAGCAGGTTGAGATACCTTCTGGTACCAACCCCAAAACCAACATAACACATATTTTGATGCAAAATCTTCTAGATCCAAATATTTTCATCTACACTATTCTGAGCGATTAGAATCTTCCAGTAAATATTGTGCCAGGGAAGCTATGCAGATATAAATCACATTCCCCAACAAAATACCTTAAAAGGGATTGAAATACTTTAGATCTATAGTCATATTTTTTTTCCAAAAGGTGTATACATAATTAGATCAATCAAAATGCATTTATTAAGCACCTACTATTTGCTAGGCACTGATTTCAGAGACAAAAACAAAACAGTCCTTGCCTTCAAGGAACTTACATTAGTAGGAAACAACATATATATAAATAAATAAAGGCAAAATACATCTAAAATAATTAAAAGATAATTTGGCAAGGAAGGCATTAACAGCGCGAGGATGAGGAAAGACTTCATGTAGGAAGAGGCATTTGGTCAGAGCTCTGAAGGAAGTAGGTATTCTAAAATGTTAGAAATTTAATAATGATAGCAGAGATTTATTTAGGTCTTTAAGGTTCGCAAAGTACTTGATATTATCTCACCTGATCCTCACAACAGCCTTATGATGAAAGTATTATTACACCTATTTTACAGATGAGGAAACTGAGGCTAAGAAAGGTTAAGTGACTGGTCCTGAGCCACATGGCCAGCAAATGTCT
This sequence comes from Pseudochirops cupreus, assembly GCA_028627135.1. NCBI lineage: Eukaryota > Metazoa > Chordata > Mammalia > Diprotodontia > Pseudocheiridae > Pseudochirops > Pseudochirops cupreus. The sequence continues at coordinate 445,538,110 of CM053581.1, forward strand.
GAAGCAGGATTCAGGTCTTCCGGACTGCCAGACTGGTGTTCTTTCCATTTTGACCATACAATACGTACTCCAGCCCCCAGCCAGATGTTTTTTAGTGAGTACAGTAACCCTTTGAACTTGTCTGAAGCATCTTTTAGAAAAAGATAATGAACACGAATGTTGTCAAGACCCAATGCTAGAATTATTAAGCAAGAATTAGAAAAATCTTATGAAAGCAAGGTGTTTTGATGAGACAAATGACCTTTCCTAGTTCCCAAGAAATCCTTATTTTATTTTTTTCCTACTCAAAAGCCAGCAAATACAGCCATAAATCTGTACCTGCCTAAAAGCTCAAAAATGAGTTCTCCTGTAATTCTTTGCTAAAAGCAGTCATAATAAGAGGCAGTACTCAGGTGGTGGAGCTGATAAATGTTTGCTATCCCAAGTCCCATTCTTCAAGGGTGTGTTGTCCCAAGGTTCCATTGCTCTCAAGCTCTTGATGTCCCTGGAATGACTCAGGCCAGTCTTCTACCATGAAATGAGTAGCCTCATGGCAAGTCTACCCCACTGATCTGGGCAGGCTTACCATCTTTTAGTAAACCTGAAGCAAATTCAGAGCAAAGAATAGACCAACTGGCATTTGGTACTCAGGGGCTTCCTGGCACACATCCCTCTTCCCAGATTCTGTTGTTTCCTTTAAGCCAGGATAACTGGAACATCTCACTGAAAAAACCGACTTGGTCTCTTTCCAGCCAGAAGACACCATAATTCTAGCAAAAGCCTTTTTCCCAGTGACAAGCAGATGTTATTTACAGTTTTGCAGGGATCTCTTTATCCTTGCAAAAAAATAGTCCCAATAAAATATTTGCTAGGCCATGTAAAAACAAAGAGAAAGCAACACTATATAACAGTTGCCCAAAGGAAATGTTCAATCCAGTGTTTCCATCATCCACCAGCTTTTCCCTCCTTTAAATTATTGTACTAATTAAAACAAAGTTGGCCAGAAAGGGAACCATCTATTAGGGGATGCAGTTATGGCTGCAGGCTGAGTCACCTGACTCTGGCTGACACTCCAGAAAAACAGGCAGTTGAAAAGACTCAGTAAACTATGCTAACCATCAGGATGCATGTCTACAAGTGGCATTTAGAATGATTGATTCTCTGTTAGCTACAACGCTCAAATTCCCATTATGGGGGTGGGGATTCCCCCGCATTTCAATTTTCAAGGCAATCCTTGCTTTCAAGTTCCTTTTGACACTGTAACCACCCTGCCTAAGGGCTTTGTTGACACGAATTGGACTTTTGTTTACTCTAGCCCAGCCAGAGACTGCAGAGGAGACTCTTAAAGCCAAAACAATTAACTCGCTGCCCTAGGGAGTGGTATGAACCAGCCTGTTTTCTGAACGAGACCAGCTCTGCTTAAGACCAGTCCTTTGCAATCTTCTGAAAGGTCACAAAGCCGTTCTCTGCTTGCCTGGGGAGCTAGGGAGAAGTTATTTGATGGGAGACAAGATAGGTAAACTGGATTGTCTGCTCCCTGGGTTCCCTATCTTCTTGGAACTCTCATGAATTCCTAGATGAGAGGCATAAATTAAAAACATTTTCCAAAGCCAAATGTAAATGGATTTTGGATTGTGCATTTGTTTTCTCTCCTTCTCTATTATCACAGGGTTGGTATCCAAGAGAGAAGAAAAAAGCTGAATCTCCATGCTTTGGGGAGTTGGTTAATGCTGAGGGAGCTCGAGCTGTCCAATCCCCATAGGTACTAAGGAGTGCTGGGATCTGGAGCATTGCACAGACGCAGGTTGCTTTGAAACCTAATCTGGTGAGGCCAGAGAGAGCAGCCAAGCCCAGCCCGCCCCCGCCTCACTAGTACTTCAGGATCAGGGTGAGCCTGACATTCCTATCAGCACCAACTTGGAAGGCTGCTGCTTAACATCATAAAGCAGCCTAGAATGCTTGTGTGGAGATGTAGGGGGCATTGCTTTCTCTACTTAGCAACTAACTGTTTTGTGAGACTTGTTTTCACCCAAACAAGGACTGAAAGCAAGAAATATCACATGACCAAAAGATGTATCAGGGAAGGCGCAGGTCGGGAATCTCTTTTGCTGTGTCCTTGGGATGTAGAAGAGTGTCCCTGATATCTCTTCCCATATTTATAATACATCGATAGATAGTCGACAGAGTGCTGGACTTTGGCCTCAGGAAGACCTGAGTTCAAATTTGGTCTCAGACACTTAGTAACTGTGTGACCCTGGGCAAGTCACTTAACCCTGTTTGTCTCAGTTTTTCCATCTGTAAAATGAGCTGGAGAAGGAAATTGATAAGTCATTCCAGCGTTTTTGGCCAAGAAAACCCCAAATAGGATCCTGAAAAGTCATACATGACTGAACAACAGGAATATATGCTTAGGCCTAACTGTGAATTCATTTCAGAAACAATGATTGAAAGCTTCTGAAGCATAATCAAAAGGAGAAACCTCGGAGATTGTCTAAAGGGTAAGCCTAGTCCCAATTCCCAATCTTTATAGTTTAGACAAATTCTGAGGCATTAACGTAGCATGGGGGATTCCTATGATCGATTACACATCAGAGGTTCTCAATGGAATATGTACATAACAGTAATAGATCATATTCATATACTACCTACCTACGTGCCAGGCATGGTGCTAAATTCTTTACAAACATTTGATCCTCATAAGCATCATGTGAGGTAGGTACTGCTATTATCTTTTTTTACAGTTGAGGAAACTGAGAGGAGCAGAGGTTAAGTGACCTGCCTAAAGTCATGCAACTAGTATATGTCTAAAGCTGGATTTGAACTCAGGTCTTCCTGATTCCAACCTAGTGCTCCAGCCACTGTATCATCTAACTGCTGTGCATTCTTTTTTTTTCCTGCTTTTTGGAGGGCAATTGGGGTTAAGTGACTTGCCCAAAGTCACACGGCTAGTAAGTGTGTCAAGTGTCTGAGGTCACATTTGAACTCAGGTCCTCCTGGCTCCAGGGCTGGTGCTCTATTCACTGCGCCACTTAGCCACCTCTACTGCCGTGCATTCTTGCCTGCAAGAATGAATGAATAAATGGAATGGTGTGGCTAGATCTAAATATTTTTAAGATTGGTGTGAATTGAGAGGAATATGAAATTCTCCCTCAAGAAGATGAATGATCAGCTGCTTCTTACATTATCTTGGCTAGTGTGAGTAGAAAGAAAAGGACAGACATACTTTACTCATATCTGGGAAAGGATAGTTGAAAAAGATTTTGATATTTAAATATACTTAACACATCAAGCAGTAAATAGTCCTTTGAGCTGGCACTAGACTTTATTCGGCCAACTTTCCTATTCAAATGAGCTGAACTGCACAGGTGTTCATTTTGGAATGATTAGAGCTGTCCAAAAATGGAATGAGTTCCCTTACAAAGGAAGGAGTGCCCCATCACTGGAGAGCTTCAAACAGAGTTGAGCTGTGTGCCATAGTAGAGTAGTTGGGATTGGAGCCAGGAGAATAAGGTTTAAATATTGGCTTTGAAATTTATAGCCATTGTGACCATAGACAAGTCTTCTAGTTTCTCAAAGTCTTGGTTTCCCCATCTGTAAAAAGAGGATCCTGGCACTATTCTCCAAAGGGGTATTTGTGAAGAAAGTGCTCTATGAACCTTAAAATGTATGTGTTTTTACTGTGTTTCAGTTGTGTACAACTCTTTGTGACACTATGTGGGGTTTTCTTGGCAGAGATGCCAGACTGGTTTGTCATTTCCTTCCCCAACTCATTTTACAGATGGGGAAATGAAGACAAATAGGGTAAGTGACTTACCCAGGGTAACACAGCTAATAAATCTGGACTCAGGAAGATGAATCTTCCTGACTCCAGGGCAGGCACTCTAACCATGGTACTACCTAGCTGCCCCAAATGCTTACAATTCTGAGTTAATACTATACTATAGAAGGATTCAGGCAGGGGGTTAGACTTGATGACCCCTTGAGTCCTTTCTTACTCTTGAAATTCTATGATTCTAATATCTAAAGGCATTGAAGAGTGATGGAAAGACCACTAGATTTAGAATAAGATAACCTGGAGCAGCCAGGTCATCTGTTCTCTGCTCTTTACAGATGATAGGATTTTGGGCAAATCATTCCACATCTCTGGACCTCAGTTCCCTCATCTGGAAAATAAGGGGACTGATTTTTAATAATGTCCAGACTCCCGGCTTTTCGTCCTTGTATCTTCTTACCCTGCCTGGCAATGAACTCTACTAGGGACTCATTTACATAGGAATCACTTCACTGTGAATGCTCTTTTTCTGAGTCATGTTATTTACAACTGAAAGCAATAGTTTCTGCTTGAAAAGCAATCATTCAAAAATGGAAGTTATATGAATCTAAACAATTTTCAAAGTAACTTTTCACCTCCATATCTTTCCATCAAATAACAGATACTTTGTGTTCTTTGACCAAAAAGCCTGGACTGGCTCATATATTACAACTGGTGGCACAGTGGATAGAGTGCTAGATCTAGACTCAGGGAGATCTGAGGTCAAATCCAGCCTCGGATCATATAAGCTGTGTGACCTTAGTCAAGTCATTTAACCTCTATTTGTTCAACTATAAAATGGGTAGAATATTAGCACCTACCTCCCAGGATTGTTGTAAGAATCAAAGGAGGAAGTATAACCTTCAATTTTCTCATGCAATCAATGAACTTTACATAAGTCCATCTCTGTTTCAGGCCTTATTAGGACAGCTTTTGCTGTTGGACAGATTTAGTTTATTTAGTCTTAAAAAAAGTTTACATAATTTGACTTTTTTTGGAGGAGGGGAAGGCAAGGCAATTGGGGTTAAGTGACTTGCCCAAGCTCACATAGCTAGTAAGTGTTTCAGGTGACTGAGGCCATATTTGAACTTAGGTCCTCCATAATTTGACTTTTAAAAAATTCTTCATTTATATTAATGACTCATTAATTATGCTCAATTACTTGCTGTTCTAATGACTAATAAATGAACAAATGTCAACATAGTTTCATCAGCTTTTAAAGTGTAGTAGTTTCAATGAGATATTGAAGAGTCAATATTTAGTTAATGCTATCCTGATAGGTTTGGAAGAAATTAAGGTGACCAACATCGTTACCATAGCTTGAGAGGTAGAAGAAACTTCAGAGATTATCTGCCATAACTTTCTCCTATAGAAGAAGAAACGTGTGACTTGCCATTGGAAACCAGGTTGCCTGATTCCAGAGACAGGGTTCTTTCACTATGCCTCAAAAATGACTCGGTAGGTTTTTTAAAGTTCACATTTGCGGAATTGTTTTCCCCTTTAAAGGCACATTATCCAACAGAGGAGCCAATACTATTTCTCTTGCTTATCTGTAAATTTATTTCTCTACGTTTGCATGAGATACAAAGTGTCGCAAAAGTCTTAGAGCCATTTTAAATTTCAATAGCTTTAAACTGCTCAGAGACTTTTGGGACATCCTATATAAACTGTGAGGGCAAAAGGAATTCCTTTTATAGAATGCCTAACAAACCTTAGATGGGACAGGGATGAGAGAGTGGCAGAAAGTAAGACAAAGGCATTCCACACTGCTGGATATTTAATAAACATCACCCAGGGAACACAATGATTAGAAAAGATTAGTGAGAAAAACAGAGAACAAACAGGGAGCTCTTCTGAGATATCAAAAGAATCACTCTGGGGTTGCAACATCAGACTCCATTAAACAAAAATCCAGTAAATCCAACTCAATCCAGTAAACATTTATTAATTGCTTACTATGTATCAGGAACTATGCTCAGTGCCACGGATAAAATTAATTTAAAAAAGAAGAAAAGAGAGAGAAAGCTCCTGCCTTCGAGTGGCTTCCAATCTGTTAAGGGTGGGGAAGACAACACACAAAGGGAGGCAGGAAAGTGCAGGGGAAAAGAAGAAATAGTGGGCATCTTGTCAGTGGAATGAACAGAAGTGCCGTTTCTGCTCTCTGTAAAGAAAGGCATTGAGAGGAATTTGGTTCTTTGCCTTTTTAGCCCTCCAGTGAAAGCAGAGAGGAGGCTGAGGGGAAGTGGGGACAATCAAGGCTTGAATTAGAAGTGATGAGTTTATCCCAGGAGGGACATCTTGTTCCCTAGAGTTGAAACCAGGCAGAGTGGTGGAGCAGAGATCATCCTTGAGCTCCATCTATACATGGCTTAATCCATACATGCCTAACATATGCCAAATAATGATTGAGAACAACACTTATACTCAGAGGAGGGGGAAAATGGTTATCTTTCTCCTCCTTCATAAAGAATTATTTCACATGTTGCATGAATAATAACATGTCTATATTGTTGTTGTTCACTCATTTCTGACTCTTTGTGACCCCATTTCAGGTTTTCTTGGCAAAGATGCTAAAGTGGTTTGCCATGTCCTTTTCCAGCTCAATTTACAGATGAGGAAACAGACAAACAAGGTCAAATGACTTGCCCAGGATCACACAGCTAATTAGTATGTGGTCTTCCTCAGGTCTTTGTCACCCCAGGTCACATACTCTATCCACTGTGCCATCTAGCTGCCCTGACATTTATATATCACTTCAAATCATCTGAGGGAGGTGAACCCCTCTGGGGCTGGTATTTACAGGTATCAGTCCCATTTTAAGGATAAATCTCAAAAAAGTTAAGTGACTGGTATGGTCAGATAGCTAGTAAGTGTCAGAGGAAGGATATGAACCCAAATCTTCCTCCTGTTAGGTCATGCACATTCTCCATCCGTAGGCACCCTTCCCCACCGGCCCACTCCGCCCTTCCCTGGTCCTCAGCACATCCTACCATCCTACTGCACAGCAGGGCCTCTCACTGAATGCTGGCCTGAAGTCAAGACTCCTTGTTCTGGTCCTGGTTCTACTATTCTGACAGTAGGCAAATCACCTAAGCCTGATAAGCTGCATATTTATAAAATAAGGCAGTTGGACTGGATGACTGCTAAGGTCCCTCCCTACACCAACCTTTTCTTTGTTGATGGAATTTTTGACTATTCCATTCACATTATTCAAACTACAATGTCCTGATCAAAGCACTGTTGTGGCAAAAAAAAAAAAAATCAGCTGTTTCTACCCCAGTGGCAAAATCGGAAGCCAGACCTGAAGCATTGAACCTACATCTGTTTTTATTTTTGTTTGAAGTCCATGCATGGTATTTCATATATTGGGCCTTGGGTATTTGATATTAAATAATTCATATTTTTTTCTGTTCTGCTTCAAGGCAAAATCTCCCCTGAATTGTACCTTGGGCTTGTTTAAAACAAAGCAAAAAAAAAAGTATGTTAACTATTTCTTGTGGTAGAGGTTGCCTTTAAACTGGATTATGAGCCAGTTTGATAGTGAGTGAAGAGGGCAAATACAAGGTCATGAAGCATATGAGTGGAGAAATTTTTCACGTCATAGGAATTTGTTGTTATTGTTGCTGTTGTTAACAAATCCCAGAAACATTAAATTTAACAAAACTTTAGCTTAAACAAACCTAAAGAGCCAAGTAAGATTGAGCTAGTGCTTTTTACTGATTTAGGAGGTGATTTTGTCTTTTCCCACTTCAAAACCAAGAGCAAGATGGGTGTTAGCCAGGCTATAAAAGTGAGTGTAATTTTATATCATGCATGATGGGGTGCGAGTATTAGAAATAAAGGCTTAAATTAACACCCTCATAAAAAGGTTGGGTCACAGGTACTGTAAAGGCCCCTTCTAGCCCTAATGATCTATGACTAATCTATGACAATATCCAAGGTTAATGTACATATCTTACATATTAGATGAACCTACCTCTACTAAGGTCCTTTTCCATTGACTCAGTAATGTGTCTAGGTTTTCAGAATCAATGCCTGTGGGATGCAGGCTGTCACAGATATGTCCAAGCTGGAAAGGTGTTGAGTATGAGCTCAGTGACAGACTCTTTGTTTATCATCTAAACATTTAGACTAGCTAAATTCAGAAACGCTTATCACCAGAAGGTCAGCTACTATTAGGTGTTTTTTTTATTTTTTCCCACAGTAACCCAGGAAACTATCCACTAAGGTACAGAGGGGTTATCATTTAGATTGGAAGCATGAATATTCACTGTGTTGAAATAACAGATCTTTTAAATTATTGGAATAAGCAAGATGAATCAGGAATGCTTGACAGATAGTACATATGCATTGGCACATAGTCATTCATGTTTTAGAAATTCAAAAACAAGCCTTTTCTTTGGTTTACATAACATTTTCCACTTTTTATTTCTAATTTTTCCTCAAATTTTTTTCCAAATTATGAATTTTTTTCCTAGTCCATTCATTACCATGTAAGAAGTAAAAAAGAATAGACTCATGATGCATTGAACTCCTGGATATTTTTTTCTCAAGGCGTTCTGGGTGGTTGATTCTGTTCTGACAGTTCTTACTGATGCTTCATAGATAGGAGAACAATTCTACCATGAAATCACCAACTACCCACCAAAGTGGCTCTTCATGATCAGTGCTGGCTGCATGAGGTATATTGTTCTCTGTCTGGAAAGTTTATTCTGTTATAGACTTACATGTGATTTTTAAAAAGTTAAAGATTTAAGGAACAGACATAAAGGTGCATACTCAGTTGATCTAACTACAGGGTTTACTGAAAAATATATAAATGATATGGACATAATCATTCATATATGAAAGACATACAAGAAATCTATATATTCAACTACACTGCCATCCAGTAGGCCTCTGTCTTTAGCTGACTCAGAGGAATTTGATCACACATGAAATTTTTCTTAGGATATCAGCCCTATCCTTACATGGCTTACCACTGAGTGTCCTTCAAGATGTTAGGGGCTGTGTGGTTTTATACTGAGATAACCAAATTGAGCTGCAGCCTCATCTTAGAAATATATGAATGTGTTGGAGTTTATTGTAGCCCCTGGTAATTTCCTGCTGGTCCATCTTATAAATGCAAAGCATTCTGATAGATGAAGTACACTACAAAGGGCCCTGAGCAGTTGGTAATGTGTTTACTACAACTGCATCATGCTTTAGAATCTAGGGAGATGCTTCCAGAGACTTAAGAGTCATCAGGTGATGAATAAACCTAATGGAACCTTAGCTCTTTGTTGTACCATGAGGCTACTTAAGAGCTAATGTCCATTTAAGTGAAGAAGTGAGCTGAAAGCTACTGAACTCTGGGAAGATTTCTCACAGCTCAGCAAGGTTCAAGCAGGCTCCTCTTTTAGGGAGAGCAGGACCAATAAATTTACAAGGTTGGCCATGGGGTGTTTCAAATTCTTTCCTCCACTCCCTTCTCTCCCTTCTTTACACCTTCCACCAATTACAATGCTCCAAGATTCAAAGGCATAGCTTTGGAGGCAGAATTTATGCATTTTTGTTATTGTTCAGTTATTTCAGTTGTGTCTGACTCTTTGTGACCCCTTTTGAGGTTTTTCTTGGCAAAGATACTAGAGTGGTTTGTCATTTCCTTCTCCAGCTCATTTTACAGATGAGGAAACAGAGGTAAACCACATTAAGTGATTTACCTAGGGTCACACATCTAATAAGTGTCAGAGGCCAGATTTGAACTCAGGTCTTCCTGACTCCCAGCCAGGTGCTCTATCCACTATGTCACCTAACTGTACCTGCTTGGCACATAAATGCTGTTGATTTGACTCAAAACAGTATTGAAATATATGCCAGATGGATTTAAAGGATTTTGAAAATCTGAATTTGAATTTTAATAAAGTGACAACTGAGAAGCCATTTTCTGTTGATTCATCTTCTTCCCCCATGTCTTTGCCACTCTACCCAAAGAGCTGAGCTGATGCCACTGAGAGCAGTCCATTTAGTGAAGGGAGGTCTACCTCATGATGAAGACTTGAAAACTGATGGTATCACCCCTCCACCTTTGCTGAAGGACCTGTGGTATAGCAGCTAGGGCACTGAACTTAGAATCAAGAAAGACCAGGGTTCAATGACTGCCTTCCATATTTACTAGCTATGTGGCCCTGGGCAAGTCTCTTTGTGACCCAATTTCCTTACCTACAAAATTAGGCCTCAATGGCCTCCTGTGATTCCCCAGCCATCTCTAGGCCGAAATAATATCCTAGAATAAATATCATTTGGAAATATAATTGTTGGATGTTTTTTTAAAGATGTGAGCTCTCTTTCTTTCTCTCTCTTTCCTAGCCTGCATACCAATTTACCACAAAATCACCCATTTAGGAAAGTGCTTGCCACTTAATGTAGTAGGGACAGGAGAGATTAATCACTTCCCTTCCCCCCTTCCAAATTATTCCCTCCAGATGGAAAATAGCCCTAATTCAGCCAAACTTTACAGGTCAGGTAAGGCTAAACACTGCAGTTAGTGGAACTGCTTTGGTATCAGTGACTGTGTTCGTGGATACTCATCAGTCAGTCTAGCTGCTGCTGTCTATATATCCTGCCTCTTCTAGGGAGGAAGGAAGCAATCCCTTCAGCCTATATTAAATCATATAATCTAGAGCAGACTTTATTCTCTCCCCTTCTTTTCAGCCATTTTTCATCTATCAGCTTGGTTAGCAACAGTTTTGATACAGGAAAGGAAAAACGACCACCACATCCAATGAAATGCTCATGAGAATTTACCTCTATATTAATAAGAAAATCAACTTCTAGGGCATCTTCGCACAGTTTATGGGGACACTCAATGGCATGCTTTGCAACATGTGGTTGACTGTGGAAAATTCTCTACCATAATCTGGCACCTTTATTTATGAGAGAACTGCTAGCAAAAATGTGCTTGCAACATGACTGTCTCTATTCTACTGATGTATTTTTGGAGCTCTGCCATGTTTAGAATCTGATGTTCTATAGACCATCTCAGTTCTTCATATTTTCCCACATTTTTTCCCCTGAGCAGACATAGTTCTTTCGTCTATGTTTATAAATCTCCTGCCTGATTTAGAATATGAGCCTTTAAGAAAAGGGAATGTTGCACCTACTCTACTCCAGACACTACACCAAGCACTATGTTGTTGTTGTTTTATCAAGTCTGACTCTTGATGACCCCATTTGGGGCTTTCTTGGCAAAGATATTGCAGTGGTCTGCCATTTCCTTCTCCAGTTTAGAACTCTAGGGCTGGGGTTCTATTCACTGAGCCACCTGACCGCCCAACAAGAGCAATATATACCAGTCACTGTGCTAGGAACTTTTTACAAATGTTTTATTTGACTCCCACAACAACCCTGAGACACTGTACGAGTTTAAAATCTCAAATATATATATGACAAAGTGAGCTGAGAAGTATACTTGGAGCTAGAAAGATCTGGTTTTGAGACCTACCTCTGACACATAATACTGGCTTTGTGACCAGGGCTACTAGTTGGCACAGTGGATAGAATGCTAGGCATGGAGTCAGGAAGACTCATCTTCCTGAGTTCAAATCTGGCCTCAGACACTTACTAGCTGTGTGACCCTGGCAAGTCACTCAACTCTGTTTGCCTCAGTTTCTTCATCTGTAAAATGAACTGGAGGAGGAAATGGCAAAGTACTCTAGTATCTTTGATAAGAAACCCCAAATGGGATCACAAAGAGTCAGGTATGACTGAATAACAAAAGATCATGAACAAATCACTTAATCATTCTTTTCCCTAGCAGTCCCGTATAAGGCTGGAACAGGTGCTTGTTTAAATTGTTATGAGTTTCCTCATTGGGGATTCCCTAAAGCAGTGACATGAGAGGCCTCAGCAGAAGGGAAAAAAAAAGGTTGAATGGGATTTCAAAACAGAGAAGAGGATAGTTTTTTAAAAAAGCCCTCATGGAGAAGTAAAGAGGAATTTGCAAGCTAAGGACCAAAGAAGGAGGAACTATGGCCTCTGCTCCATAGATGTATAGCTACAAGCTATGTTCCTTTCAGGGTTGGCACTGGAAGAATCAGTCCATCCTATTCATGAGCAAGAGAAATGATGGTTTGTTCCCAAATGTGCTAAATATTTGACTTTGAATGTAGATCCTGTAAATTCAATGCACATCTTTTAATGGTAATGAGTTATTAACATAATCAAGCAAGTCCAAGGTTATTAATGCAGGCTATATAACTATATTTAAACCATTAAAAATCATTATGCAATCATGAACTTTATTTTCAAACTCTTCTTACTCACCTCCTTTTAGGAACACTAAGATTAGATGAAAGGTTTTCACTACAGAGGCAGATAGAACAAAGAATGAACTAAAACAGGATATTCCCATCCTCTTTATCCTTCTGCACAGATGACATTACATATCCTTCCTCCGAACTGGAGAATTTGCTTTGTTAAATAAATACTTAGCTGCATTCTACCCAACAATGGCATGAGAATCTGTTGCTTGAAAAATGGTGAGCTCATCTGGCAAAGGCATGATAGTCATGAGGCCCAGGCCCTGAGTGTGATCTCAGATTAGGCCGCTTAGCTTCTGGCTGGACCCCCAACCTTGGCCAACTATTTCACATTGGCCCCAACAATAATAATTTGTGTTTATAGATCACTTACAGGTTTAGTTCTTTTCTCTCATAACGACATTATGGAGTCTATCATTCAAATATAATTAACCCTGTTTCACAAATGAGGAAACTGAAGCTCAGAGAGATTTAGTGACTTACAGAGGTAGAAAATGTCAGAAATGAGATTTGAATCCAGGTCTCTTGGGGCACTATTGAGTTCTCTTTCCATTATACCACACTGCCTTCCTAGCACCACTGTGTACAATACAAGCCAATGCAACTAAAGAAAAGGTATCCCAAAATATATGTCTTAAAGTTGGTGGGTGGGTATGCAAAGGTCTGCCTGCATATTTATTTTTAAGCCTTCAACCAAAATCCACTTACTAGAATGTTCTACACACTATCCAAGGCATACTTTTCTTCTGAAATTTGAAGGATCATGACACAAATTGCTTGTAATTTCTGTTCCAAAGTCATTTCCAGGTCCAAAGATTCTGACTTTTCTACCCTACAAGGACATAGTTTCCAATTCAAGCATATTTCACAAACACCTCACTTAGATTGCTGCTCCCTAAATACTCACCTCAGGTACTTGAGTGTTTGCAAATGAAGGCAAAGGATTTGAGACAGAGCTGCTAAGGACAAGGAAGATTCTTGGTTTTGGCACTAGAGGATCTCAAAAAACATCCGTGTTTGATATGACCTTGGGCAAATCACTTAACATCTCTGGGCCTCAGTTTTCCCACCTGTGATGTAGGGGGATATGGTTATTTGATTTCTAAGAGACCCTCCAGTTCTAAATCTGGGAGTGATATGAATCTGGAAAAAAAAATGAAGGATTAGAGATCTTCTGCTCTACTTCTGGTTTTCTGCAGTTATCCTTCTAGACCTTATCCATCCATCCAGACCTTATCATTCAATAAACTTGTTTTCTGAAAGATCATATATCTCCCCACTTTGTTATCTCACATTCTTTTTTAAAACATAGTACCCCTGGGAGACTATTTTCCTCACCAGCTGTGAAAATGAAGAATTCCTGGGGCTTAAATTGGGTATCTCACCAAACATCATTTACTATGATAGGGTAATTAATCTGTTTACTGAAATCCACTTGAGTTGTTGATACTAAGTATAAAAGACTCTAGAAAGTACTTCTCACCTGGGTGTTGTTTTCAATGAAACATCCCTTAGAGGAGGGAAAAAAGATCTCTAGGTCTGTCAATTAATTGCCCACTGACTTTTAGTTGAGATACACACATTTCCTCAACAAGCATCCTGTCACATCTGATACCAAAACCATTGTGCACACGTGTTGTTCAGTGTGGAATTTAGATCAAGTAGAAATCCTTAACCATAAGGGCAGAGGGGGGAAAAGAAAGAAATGCTGCTACCAAATGCCAATTGTCTCTCAGCAGAGTTCCGTATATATAGATCATTACATAATTTTTGAAGCACATACATGCACACACAGACAACCAGAATCATATCTGTCACTTTGTGTTTTTTCATATGCGTGCATTATATTTGATAATTAAAATTTTTGGAATGGGTCAGCTATGAGAAGCAACAGGAGAAGGTACAGAAGGATCAGAAAAAAACTCTTAAAGATAAGAATAATTAACACTTCTTATAAATGATTATTGACTTTTTTCTCAACTAGAAAAAAAAGCATAGGTTGATGTTCTCAGTCTGACTAGAGATTTAAATAGTTAGATAAAGTGTTTGTGGAGTTCTTTCTATGTAGCAGGATTTAGCAACATATTGGGAGAAAAAAAGAAAGAGAGAAAGAGAGAGAGAGAAAAAAAAGAAAGAAAGAAAAGAAAGGAGGAAAGAGAGAGAAAGGAAGGTAGGAAGGAAGGAAGGAAGGAAGGAAAAAAGAAAGAAAAGAGCAAGACAGTTCCTACCCTCAAAGAGCTTCTTAATGCATTTGTCCAATTTTGAGCTATGCCATTGTGCATCAAGTACTAATAGAAACTTAACTTTTCTTGCATGTATCTAGTGGGCATGCAGGTGAGCATAAATGTGCAGCTGTCACCAGAGATATCCTGGAGGGATGTGTGTGTGTGTGTGTGTGTGTGTGTGAGAGAGAGAGAGAGAGAGACAGAGACAGAGAGAGACAGAGAGAGAGAAGGAGAGAAAAAGAGAGAGACAGAAAGAGAGACAGAGAGACAGAGAGAGAGAGGGAGAGAAAAAGAGAGAGAGAGAGAGAGATGAATAAGGATCCATCCCCCCAAATCCCTTTGCTGCTAGCATCTGGACAGTGAATGACTCAGGAAGGCAGGCAAATGAGGGGCTGTGCCAGCTGGTATTAAAAAAGACTCAGAGATCTAAGGCTTCTATATATGCAGTCAGTTCCTAAGAAATCCCCTTTCTCTCATACCCAAATCTTCAAGCCAAAACAGAGACACTCTCTTCTCCCTTCCCTCCCCCACATCCACCCAACACCTACACATACACATTCAAACACTCCACTCCCCTGCTCCCACTGTGTCTTTGTAAGTCCTTTTCCTGTTAACTTTTGGGCTCCCTTTGATGTCCATATCTTCTGTGCCTTAGTGTGGGGAGGTGATTAGGGTGTTGCTAACACAGTGTGGTGTGCTTTGTCCCTACATCCCCCGGCTGTCCCCATTGGTGAGAGGTCAGTCTGGCCAAAGTGACATGAAAGCTGAAGGTTCTAGCTGAATTGGAGGCCCTTCCGACTTCTCCCCTTTCCTAGCAGAGGATAACCCACCTTATGTCAACATCATGGGTATGGGGTTAAATGACTAGTTTTCAGAGACTTTAGAGACGTGTAGATCTGTACCTGAGGTAGGGATTGGACAGGTTGCCTCCTAATACCTCTTCCATTTGGAGTCCATGATTTTATGGTCTAAGAATCTCTGCAAAGCAGGCCAGTCAAGTTCCTCAGGTTATGAGGCAGCATTCCAAGAGCAGAAGGTCTCCCCAGAACCATTCTTCCTTTCCCAAAGTGCAAAGAGTACAGGTTATGCTATATTTTTTACCAAGTAAATACTAAGTGTGCTTGAGGGAAGCCAGAATATTAGGCCAGGAAATGGAAGACGGAGGGCTCAAGAGCTTGAAACATCAGTCATCCAAAACGAAGAGAAAGGTACATAATGTGTTTGGGGCTATTTCTGTGACAGCCTTACTTTGATTTAAATTGTAACAGGAAGAAACAGACATACCTTTTTTTTTTTTATTGTTGTTAATGGTACCCAGGCCCCTCAATATGGTCCTTGTTGTTGGCTACTCCCAGGGTTATGATACTTAAAGGAGAGTTGTCTATCTCCATCCATAGGCAATGAGTCCCCCTTAGCCATTTTCATGGATTCTCCTCCATCCAAGCCAGAATAAATAATGTGACCTCATAAAAGGACAAAGGATATTTGCTTAAAATAATATGTGGAATAAATATTAAAAAATGAAATGAAACCAAGCAGCATACACTCTTGCTACAGTTTCCCAGGGCCTCCTGAGACAAGAGACTGTAAATTCAATACCGCTGAACTATCCCCACCCCCACCTCCTATCTTTAACACAATAGTAAAGAGACACTAGGGATTTCACTCATGACAGAGGGGTTAAAGATTATGTCAGAAACATTTTCCCTGAAGAAGGACTTCCTGTCTATGTTGCTTCATCTGTGTAAAGGGGTCTTGAAAGCACGGGCTAATGATTCCTGTTTAGCTTCTCTGGGCTCCTCCTGAAACCTTCATGGCACCACAGCCTGAGTTCTATGAAGTGAGGTGTTGGCACTGTTTCTTGGAAATCATATCCGGGACATTGTTTCCTAGTTTACTGAAGAGGAAAACAGAATTTCAGAACAAGGTCCCAGCTGCTATTGCTTTTCTTCCCTCTCCCTAGCTCCTCTTTCCATACTCATTCTAAACCCCTTACATCCTTCTTTCCTTATTTTGAGTGGGGTGGGCATCATCAAACTACGGAAGCTTTGCATAAACTTATGATAACGTAATTTCCAAGATGAACACGGCATATGTCTGGTTATAGATGAACCTCTCCTCAATATCCATTGTAACTTAATCCTAATATGTATACATTGTGCAACTCTATGTGAACGTAAGTGGAATAAATCTAAATTCAGAGCTAATAAGTAAAATTTGGAAAGACCTGAATCTTCTATTTTGCTTGTCCTCTCTTCCTTTCCTCGCATTACCTTTTCTCCTTTGAAATCCACCAGATCAATCTTTTTTCCTGCTTTCCTTTGAATCATAAAAAACCAAAACTTGAGAGATTGGAAGGGATCTCAATGGCCCTGTAGTCCAATTCACACTTCAAAGGACAAGTAGTCATTTTCTTTGAAGACCTCCACTGAGAAGGAACCCACAGCTTCTCTAGGCAGCCCATTCCACTTTTGGATAGCTCTACTTCTGAAGTAGTTTTCCTTGGGAGCAAGCCTAAATCTGCTTCTTTCCAACTTTCCTCTTTTCTTCCTGGTCCTGTTCCCTGGGACAAAACAGAACAAGTCAAATCCCTTTTCCTTGGGCAATCCTTTAAGAACTTGAAGACAATTTTCATATGTCCCATTTATCTTCTTTTCTCTGAGTTGAACGTGTCCAAATCCTTCAACAAGTAATCACAGGACACGGATTTGAAGCCCTTCAGCATCCTGATTGCCTCCTCTAGTTTGTTGATGCCAAAGGCCTCTGATCTCCTATCCTGTTCCTGCCCTTGTATATCTGTGATCCTATAAATGTTATGGACTTGCACCCCAAGTTTTGGGCTTATACAAACCAGGTTCAATTTTGGGAGCTATTCCCACCCCCAAGTCAGTAGATAGTTCATATTTTCCCTACTCAGTTTACTCAGGAAAATAATAGTAATAATAACAATAATCCTAACAATGTAGTTCAAATGCTACTCATGTCTAGGTTCCTAAATTAGGAAAAGTATCTCCTGCCTCATGCAAGCACTCAAGGTAACAATGCATATGTATATATAGGCAACATTTTCTTCCCCATAGAAAATGCAGAAAGCACACAAAGGGTTCATAGCAGTCAATAAAAAAAGGAGCCTATTTTCTTTCCCCTTCATTTTGTTTTCCCCCAGTGTCCTAAAGACTTCCAGACTCTTAGAATATTGGAAAGGAAATAAGCTTGGGGTTGCTAGTTAGGCAACTTTCCAACATTTCAGTGAATTCCACTTTTATTCCAAAGAATTGGCAAACAGCATTGTGGGAGCTTCTTTTTGAAGGGAAATAACCTTGGAAAATACACCAGACAGGTAACCCTTTCTCATTATATTGGAATTGTGAGAGTAACTCATGGGGAAAGCAAAGTCCAAGACTTCTACTCTCTTATATTTTGGCTTAGACTCTCCCAAAGCTCTTCAAGCTTGGGCATGGGGGTCATATGTATGATCCTCTTCTCTCACCATATGGTTGACTCTGTTCAGGAACTCTCCTTTTCCTTCCAGAATGCTGGATTCCAAAAATCTCAAACTAATTAGGCAGGTTAACCCTGAGCCTGGCACTGACTGGGTAATCTCCTTTATCTTGCTAAAAATATTAGACTATGGGATTTTGCTACCCAGGAATCCCCACTACCCCATATATAGGAGACATGTTTAGAAACTCTCACCCTTGGCAACATGGTTCTCCTCTCTGTAGTTGCCTTCTCTTGGACTAGGTTATACCACTACTTCTCCAAGTCTGGGGCTAAGAACATGGTGTCCAGAACTCTCATCTTAGGCCATGTGAAAAAAAAGCAAATATGGTTCCCATGTGTCTTTGTCCCAGGATTCATGTTTTGTCTGCTACACTCCAGTTTACCCTAAAAAGGAACTGGAGGGGAGGAAAGGAACAAGAAAGCTCTAATCTGGTAAGACTCACTCTTATAGGCCAGCAAAAGAGGTAGGTCTTCCCACCACAATCTATCCCACAGCGATCAAAGCCAATCTATTCATCTGTAACCGTTGAGGTCTTTTAGGCGATACTAAGGCATCTTTGTCTTCTATAGGACAATATATAATCATAACTCCCAAATAAAGGCTCACTATCCTACAAGCTCATCCCATACCTACCCTGTATCTATACCTACTCATATATGCTTACACACAGAGAAAATAAGAGGAAAGTTTTTATCCAAGACCTCTGTATGCCATATTAAAATTTAGTAGGACATTGGAGACTGACGTCTGCTAATAGACATAAATTCCCTATTGATTATTTACATGAGGGTTGGTAGGCTCCATGAGATTGTGAATAAAAAATCTTCCCACTCTTAAGGAAAGAAAAGAAGAAAGTAGAATAGATTTGGGAATCATTTGTATAGAGGGTGATAACTGAGTACACGAGAGTGGATGAGATACATAAGGGAAAAAATAGAGGAAGCGTGGGCCTCAACCAGAGCCTTGGGGGCACCCCCCACTTTTGGTGAGCCCGAGGAAGTAGAGGATGAACCAGGGAAGTCTTGCCATATGAGAAGTTACTATGTCAGATGATAAGGAGAAGGGTAGGAAAAGATAACAGCTATGTCAAAGTGGCTGTTCCCATGGTTAAGCAGGAAGGGATCACAGGAAAGAAAAGGTGGTGCTACTCACATAAAGGTGGGAGCCAGAAAGAGGGAGTAACTAGCCATCCTCTTCATCCAAGATTAATGCCTCTAACCACTATTA
>CM053581.1:445564134-445623855 GCA_028627135.1 Pseudochirops cupreus
GCCCCCCGGGGTTAATATTTTCAATTAAAAAAATAAAATGAATGCAATGACCTGGATTGTCTATAATTTCTTTCTTGTTCTGAAATCCTATTTTAAATGATTACTTAAAAATATTTTACTTTTGTCATTGTATACAAGTTTAGAACTAAAATTCTAATTACTTAGTATAACTCATCAAAGAGTTCATCTTTCGCAAATACCGGGTTTACTGTGAGAAAACATTGCACTATAGAATATCTTTGCAAAAAACTTAAGATGTTAAAAAAGACATTGCTACCTTTTAAACAAAATATTTTGTTTCAAAAGTCAAGTTGTTTCAAAATAATATCATTTCAGTACTGTGAGAGAAAAATCTATCTAAAGCTACATTGAAACTCCCCATGACTCAGAACAATATGTATTGAGCTTGGTTATTTTTCCCCCCTAGGATTGTTAGCTGTGCTTAGAGTCAAAAGTTCCAAAAATTTCAAAAATTCTTTTTCCAGAAATATAAATCCACAAAAGATCAGAACTTTGGAGACTTGGCAAAAATGCAGATAATAAATACCTGGTTGCTTTATTATACTAAAACCTCAAACCTAACTCAAATAGCAACTCTCCCTGGGTCATCTCCACTGGAAATTATAGCTCTACCATATGATTTCATAGTATTTTGCAATTGTATTATGTGCTTATCATATCTTAATTTGTATTCTATTTTTGTCTGTACTTATTTTATCATTCTATTGTGTATGTGTGTATGTGTGTGTACATATATATGTATGTATGTATGTATGTATGTATATATATATATATATATATATACACACACACACACACACACACATATGTATATATTTCTTGGGTGTCTGTATTTTATCCATCTACTCTACTGTCTTTGTAGGCAATGTTTTATTTATCTTTGATTCTTTTCCCAAAGATTAGTGTTGTTCATTCATGATACTTAGCTGTTATGTGTTGAATGAAAGAATGAACAAATGCACAGTTGGACCAATGAATGAGTGAATGAAATACAAACTCTTACAACTTAAGGTACTGAAGATGTTACCAAAGATGGTTTTAGGTACTCTATTCCCTATCTTTACCTGGAATGGTTTTACCTGTTAGAATGTGTCTAAAGCACAATCAGCAACTTCTGTTCATGTTTCCTCATGTCTATATATAGGTATCCAAATTATAGTCAACAGAGAAGAACAGGATGAAATTTAAAAGGGATAAGTTCTTTGTGGAAAGTATACTAAGACATAAAAACCTCACAATGCAGATGTAGACTAGAGAAAGGCTAGGTAATCATGAATATATATATGTATATATATATATATATATATATATATAGAGAGAGAGAGAGAGAGAGAGAGAAAGAGAGGAAGAAAGAAAGAAAGAAAGAAAGAAAGAAAGAAAGAAAGAAAGAAAGAAAGAAAGAAAGAAGGAAGGAAAGAAAGAAAGAAAAAGTTGGGCCATAGTTGGCTATAAGCTGAGTGTAAGGGTGTAGTGCTATTGATGAGAGCAGCATTATGGAGAAAGAAGAACACTTGACTTTGAGGGAAGAGAGTTGGGTCCATTTCCCAGCTCTGGTTTTTCTTTAGACAAGTAACTTTAACTCTCTGAGCATTAGTTTGTTCTTCCTAAAATGAGGTTAATAACACTTGTACTGCTGGCTTCACAAGGCTGTTGCAGGGATGAAATAAGATAATTTTAAGGTGTTGTGTAAATGCTAACTATGATTATTTTGAAAAAAATAAGAGCCAACATGGTACTAAAATATATCAAAAGGGATATGATATGCAAAAACTGGGAGAAAGTTTTCTTCCTACTACCCATTAGTGATATGCTTTTTAGACTCTGTCTGGCTTACATTGCTAAACTTTGGGAAGGATATACAAAAATTGGATAGGGTTCAGAGAAGGGCAATAAAAAATGATCAAAGATATGGAAAAATAGAGGGAAAGAATTAGAATTCAAGAAAAAGATGAGAAGAATTTAACCTTGAGAAGAGAATGACTTGATTTTTTTTTTTCCAAAAAGACTTGTTTTTGAGGGGCTGGTTCTGGGCCTGTAATTTTGTCTGTTTGGGGAACTTTCAGCATAGAAACTCCCTCCATTAATGTAAAATGGTCATCTGTAACTAGAAGCAGGGGCTGGGGAGAGGGAAAAAAATTACATGATAACTTCATTATAAATTTAAAAGAAATAGCAAGTTGTATATAACAGATTTGCAGTTTCATGTACAGTCATCTTTTTTTTCTATCATACTATGTTATTGAAATGCTTGTTTTATTTCTCAAGTTCAGAATAAAGTAAATAAAAAATTTAAGGAGGAGAAGCAGTTGAATAAATTCTGCTGATCACATAGGTAATATAAATTAGAGATAGGACTTGTTCCCAAGTCTGTCTCTCTGAAGGACAGTCCTCTACCCACTATACCATAGTCAGTCCATAGGTCCTTAGTAAGAGACAAACAGAAAATCTTGGACTTCGAAACTTTAGAGATTTTAAATTTAGAGAGTTTCCAGATAATCATAGTAATAAAACACTGACACAGAGTCCAGAGGAAAGCTATAAATTCTATGATCCTATGGAGCTTCAGGAACTGTAGATAACCATCTCTCTTGCAAAATTTAGACCAGGAGTGGGAAACCTGTAGCTTTGAGGCCATATGTGGCCCTCTAGGTCCTCAAGAGCAACCCTTTGACTGGATCCAAACTTCATAGAACAAATCCTTTTATTAAGGGGATTAATTAATTGTCTAAATTTTAGACATTCACTTGACTGAAATCAGGTGATTTAGAGCATCCTAGAATTTAGAATTGGAAGGGGTCTCAGAAATCATTTGGTCCAGCTCCTTTGTTCAATACATGAGGAATCTGAGACCTAAAGACATTGTGACTCCTCAAAATCACATAGACAGCAACCAGAGCATTGAGATCTAAACTAAAATCTTCTAATTCTGAATGAAGTGCCTTTCTCACTATGTCAAAGATTTCTGGAACCTCTTTTCAGTTCCACAAATATACCTAGGGAGGGGGACAAAAAAAAGAAAAAAGAACCAGAGGGTGAACGTAGGAAAAATAAGAGTCAAGGATAATTAGAGAACCATCTACCAAAAAACAAGAAAAAAGATGATTCCAGTGAATTCCATGATGATGAATGTTTTAACATGCATTGGCTGTCACACAGAGCTCTTCATCAAGCCCATCAACCCATTTAGTAACAGACAATATTTCAGGTCAGCCTGACTGACGGGACTTTAATGCTGATTGGATTTGCATTCGCTATTACAAGAAAAGACAGCTAAAGACAATGAAATTTCTTAGGCCATAAATCAACGTACATGCCATGACCTCTGGAAAACAAGCAGAAATGTCACCATTAAATTGCTGTTTCCACACAGGAACAAACTTTTCCCTAAGAAAGAATTCACCCCTGCAGTAATCTTGTTCTAATGACTTTTACTTCAGGTAAATTTCTGGCTTTCCAGATCTTTTCTGCCAGGAGACTTTGGCTCACTTCTTAATTCCCAGATATTGCCTAAGTTTCCTTCCAAGGCTCCAATGGAAAAAATGCTTTGCTTCAGCAGGGCTGCCAGAGTGCCTCTTTCTGGCATCTCTCTGCAGCCCCTGGTTCTCTTGACCCTCACTGGACCTTGCCTCAGATTGCTTGAGATCTGTGGCCTTGGCCTCCTTCCTCTGTCTTGGAGGTTCATATCTTATCTCTATCCCCAAGCCCCTGGTTCAGATATTGCTTTGGTTCTTTATTCCTCTTGTCATACTTGTCTAACAGACAGACATTTGCCAATTTAAAATGATTGTCAGAGTTCATTGTATTTGACCAGATCTAGAGACAAAACAACTTTTTTTCTTCCAGATGCAAACACTTATTTGTCCAGCAAAGGATCCGAAAGAGATGGAATGCTTTTGATCATTTCCCTTACAGAGACATTCAATTTTGGATCACTCTAATGGAACAGGCCACACAGGGTCATTTTCTTTCTGATGTGAAGAATATGGATAAATATTCTAGCAGATTTCTTAGGGATCCTAAGAGCCTGTTTTAAATTTTGAAGAAAATTCAATGAACTAATTCAGTAAGAATTAACTAAGCATTTATGATGTGGTAGGAATATAAAAATAAAATTGAAATAGTTCCTACCCTCAAGATACTTACAGTCTACTACAACATGTACATAGATAAGTATATACAAAAACAAATACTTAAATTGAAGTATGATCTTTACTTATTTGAATGTATTCTCCAATGATGTGTAACACATCTCATCCATTCTTCCATGTTCTATATGACTCTTGTCCATGAACTACCACAATTTGCCACAGGTGGTCTACACAAAGTGCTGGAGGGTTTTTCTTTGTTTTTTCCTGACACTACAAGTAAGTATGCTGGCTAGCAGCCTTTACCATCTCTTTTTTTTTTGAGGGGGGAAGGCAAGGCAATTGGGGTTAAGTGACTTGCCCAAGGTCACACAGCTAGTAAGTGTGTCAAGTATCTGAGGTCACATTTGTACTCAGGTCCTTCCGACTCCAGGGCTGGTCCTCTACTCACTGAGCCACCTAGCTGCTGCTCATCTTTTCTTTATATCATGCATTTCTCTGATATCTCATGCTCTTCAAAGTTCCTTATTGGTTGTATATGCATATATGTGTATATGCAAACACATACACACTGACATCAAGTAAATGTGAAGTAAAATGGCAGAGGAGGGAGAGATGGGATCGACAACTTGGAAAATCAGGAAAGGGGTTACACAGTGGGTAGCATTTGAGCTGAGCTTTGAAAGGAACTAGGAATCCTAAGTGCAAGGAGGAAGGCAGTGATGAAAATACCCATATGAGCAGTGGGCCTCTCCTGTGCCCTTGCGTGGTATATATTTTTAATTCTTTGAAGACCGTCTTCTATATCTCACTGACTTACAGCAACAGCAATAGAAATGTTGATATTAAAAGGATGGGGCTTTGTTTCCATGGAAACTTAGGGTCATTAAAAGAGCTTTGCAATTTCCCAAAGGCAGTGCAACCCTCTTTACTCTTCATGTTCAGCTAAGAGCCCAAACACTGTCTGTCTGCAATGTCTATGCCAGATATACATATTGATGGGCAAGCTCTATAGGGTTTCCAAACAGTATGTGGCAGGGCCTTTCAAACTCTGACTGCTGTGGTTCATTTCATGCTGTCTGGTTTATAGTTCCTGTGACCCTCTTTATAATGTGAATAAGGATATATTTGCTTCTCAGAATTAAGTAGCTACAGCTAGCTACAAGTGCTATCCTTCCTCACCTCACCAAGGACTACAAATGAATTGATACTGCTTCCTATAGAACACGAATAAACACATTTATACATAAATGTATCAATGATCTGGGACTTTGTCCATCTGATATGAGATTTTTTGTTTTGGAAGTTTATTCCCTGCTTTCCTATGGGATCTAGTTTAACATTTATACTTAAAAATCTTGGGGCAGCTAGGTGGCACAGTGAATAGACCCCTGGCCCTGAAGTCAGGAAGACCTGAGCTCAAATATGACCTCAGAGGCACTTGAGACTTAGCTAGCTGTGTGACCTCGAGCAAGTCACTTAACATCAATTGCCTTGCTTTTCCCCCTCCAAAAAAAAAAAAGAATCTTATGAGAGAAAAATATAAGCACCTCCACAAGGTTCTTAGTCCTTATGGATTAATCCTGAAGAGCAACCCAGGCCATTCTCCTGGCAGCAATTTGAGCCAAGCAAATTAAGAGGGAAAATTTCCTGGGAAGATTGATGCCCATCTCAATTGGCAAGCATTTTGTATTGATTTTTTTTTTTTTGCTTTTTGCCCGTAAAAATGATTTGCCATCTTTCCCCAATAACTGTAGAGGTAAGTATGCGTCTGGGCTTAAGTGTCCTCATAATACCTAGCATCACAGGTTAAGACTCTTCCCCATTCCTCCTCTTAGCTACCCGTGGATAAATCAGGAAACCTTCTACTCTCATCCCCCTCAATCAATTACTACACTCATAGATCCAGATTCACAGAACTGGAAATAGAGGTAGCAGGTAACACTTTGTTTCCCAACAATCAATATTCTGGAGCCCTTGAAAAGGGAGGAATATCTACAGCACTGGCAGAGATGGGACTTTTCCTATATAGAGAGGGAAAGCTGGGCAGTCTTCCTAACCTAAAATGAGGAACTAGCATAATATCACCATAGTCTAGATTCAGGTATGGGGACTGGCGGCATCATTCTCCTATATCTAGCCAGTGGTATAAAATGTCCTTAAATTAGTCTCTTTTGAAGACATAAGACTTGTGTGTGAGTTTCCCGTTCCCTTCTATGGTGGAGACTTTGAGTCCTCATATAATTATTCATTTGTAGAAGCATTTGCCATAAGAAGTTGAAATGGATGGGGAAAACTGATCACCTTGAACTCAGAGAATGCTTATTCTAATTGCTGTAGAGTGGCATTAATTCAACATGCTATCATCTGAAAAATAGACACTTTTCATCCATTTGGTCTTTCCTTTGTATATGGTTAGGCCAAGATCATTTGCTCGGTTACAGTTTTCTTCCGAGGAAGTTCTGCAGTTTTCTAGATCTTGATGCAACCTGCAAAATATCGTACTCAAATATGGACATCTGGAGGACCCCACTATCCACAAGGAATCCTTTTTCAACTTGGATTCTGTATTTTATCTCCTCTATCACAGTGAAAAACTACATTGGTAAGTATATCTGTCTGCCTGTCTATCTATTTATCTATCTATCTATCTATCTATCTATCTACAACCCCATTATATACTTCTTCTGATATCTGAGCTCAGAGTGCTGCTAAATAGGATTATTTCTATTTTTATACCATTCCAGGGTGAAAGATTTCAGTGTATGGATAGGACACTGCATTGGAAAATTGAAGCAGAATTTTATCCTATTAATGTAATTGCTTTTTCATAATCAACAAATAATAAACACAACAGGCCATATATTCTACATCTTCCATTAATTATAAAATGATAAGGATGCAATATGTTGTTGAGTATCTTTTGTGAAAGTCTTCTAGTTGCCTACTAAACCTTCACTGAGGTTGCCTTCAATTTAAATATCAAGGACTTGCATAAAAAATTTGTTTCCATTAGAGAGAAGGTAGTTGGAGTTTTCTTGGTGTGATATCTGCTAAGGTTCTACCTCCTCTACCACCACCACCACAAGGAGTAAGCTAACTTTTTTCCCCTGAAAGGCAACTTAATAGGTCCAGAAAACTAAGACTGAACTTATACCTTCCTTAACTGAGCTTTCTGGTGGCAACTGGACATATTAGAATGGCTTCCTGGTTGACTAAAGGCATAAAAGGGTCTGTCCATATAGAATCAAGGTCCTTTGGACCTGAAGGATGTCACAAGATAGGGAGTCATCACACCTTGTTCTGTTGGCTAAATACATTTCTATATAGAAATGAGGGACCACATCTATCACATCTGAGTGGTACAGTATCCTTATTGGATATCTTTTCTGTGCTATGAGTAAGTAAACTTCCTTTTGTTAAATGCTGAATGAACTATAAATACCAGTCAAAATCAAGCCTATTAATTAAAATTGTTTACTTTTTGATTAGTAAGATTTGAGGCTTTTTCCATGATTTTGGTATTGTTACCTCTCTCAGATACCTTGCATGTCCATGTTTTGTCATTCTCACAATTGAATCTTCTTCAGAATAGATCTACTGTGTAGAGAACTTGGTCCAGCTTGGTTGCTTTTCCCATTTTTGTCATTTTTAATGTCATTTCTACCTCTCCCTTTAGCACACCTAGGATTATGATTTTAGGGCCCAAGTATGATGGTATCAATTACTCTTGATGGTGAAAACTATTTGACATAGTGATCTTTACAGAAATTCCCATTTTTCTTCTAATCTTTATCTCTTTTCCATTAGTAAGGTATTAAAAGTCTTTCATAATTTGGATGACTTTGTTTAGTTGTATTTCTTGCCAAACCTTGATTAAATTACCCTTCACTGCTTATCTTTGCTTTATAAGATGATACTACTCATATTCATTAACCATCATCAGCCTTTGTAAAAAGTTACACATGAGTATATATGAACCCAACAAAAAACTTCAAGTGAAATCAGCATATGCTTCAATAATCAATGGTTTCCAATGAAAAATTGAAAGAAAAGAAGGGGATGAGGAATACATAGGAAAGCATGACTCGGGAAAAAGAATAGAAGAAATCAAAGACCTGTAAACTACACTTGAGTTTTGCATCATTATAGCATGAAAACCATTGGAGGAAAAAAAAACAACAACACTGAACCAAGTACTGAACCAAGGTACCAAATTACATCTCAAGAAAAGAAATAGATTCTATCACAGTATTCATGAAAAGACTTGCTATTAATGTGGTTATTATCCCTGAATTAGTTGTCTGTGTAAGGGAAGACTACCAACTCATCAGGGAAAAGATTAGAATTAGTGAAAAAGCAAGAAGATTGAGAAAAAGGTATGGCATACAATTGAAATGATTCAATCCTGAACTATTTAAACAATCAGCATTGAGAAATAGGAAATGGATATCCGAAATGACATTATCATTGATTATATAGAGATCTCATTTGCAAAATATAAAATATATAGAAGACATTTTGAGGGTGAGTGAGGGCACTAACAACTAAGGATGTCAGCTAGAAAAAGCCTTCTGAAGTAAGTCATCCATGAGTTCAGGCTTCAAGTGAACTAGGATTGCTAAGAGGCAGAGATAAGGAAGAAGAGCATTTCGGGTAGGAGGGAATGGTCTTTTGGAAGGCACAGAGCCAGGAGATTGAATATAGAATTAAGGAAAGTAGACCAGTTTGGCAGTTAAAGGGAACAATGCGAAATTGGTCTGGAAAGATAAATGGAACTAAGTTGTGAGAAAAGCTTTTATCTCAGAGGCAATAGGGAGTCACTACAGTTAATTCAGCAAGGGAGTGACATGGTCAGAAATATACTACATGTTTGATGGTACTGCCAGTACTTTGGGATATGTTAAGTGCTTTAATGAGCTTTAGGAGCCCTTAGAACTGATGTCAGTCTAAATAGGTTTCTGATGACCTCACATTTTTGACCATGAACAAATTTCACTTGTTAGATGCTTAGTTATTTTTATTTTTTCTGGTTGCTTGATAGGTAGGATTTCTGGAGCAGCTCTTCTTTAACTCAGACTGAATTAAGTCCCTGTTGATAAGTTTAATTAACTACCTAAATGAATGTTGTTTTTAGAGAGTCCCAGGGCAGACTTTCTCTCTCTAAAGAGCCTGGAAGTGAACAATGTATAACTAGAGAGAAACGTAACACAAAATAGTGAATTGGTTTATAACTGTTGGGTGAAAATGCCTTATGCAATATCAAAAGAATATTGGTGTACGGGAATTGTGGGGTAAAAATGTCTTTTACCTTACTTTGTATCCCCAAAGCATGTAGTGCCTGGCACATAGCAGACATTTAATAAGTGTTTATTAACTGACTAACTGACTTACTCTTGAATCTGTGCCAAGAGGTGGTAACCTCAGTATATTTTATTTGGCAAAGACCATAGCCTTAAAAGTCACTGTCACAACAGACACTTAAATGTCACATCAAATGGACTTTGAAGACTACTCCAGGCTTAGGAAATCCATGCTTTTATGTCAAGTATATAAAAACCCAGAGAAGGCAGTCAATCTATCACAATTCATCATCTCTAAATTTACTGACAGACGCTTGACATCCTGGAAAAATACAAACAGTTACATACTGCAGGTCTACTGTGTGCCAAAGGAACAGAGTGTTTTGAATTCAAAAACGGTTCATGTTTTGAAAACTCTGTGATTTTTCCAACTTAAATATTTTATTTCCCTCTTAATGAAATCAAAACTTTCTAAGCAAGATTTTATTACATAAATATATATCCTGTGTTGCTGAATGGAAGCAGTAGTCTTTTCAAAGTATACGTTCATAGATTTAGAGCTGGGAGAGACTTTAAGAGGTTGTCTAGATGAGTAGTGTCAAGCTTAACTAAGGAGAGGGCCACAAGATCATAAATAAGGATCCCTGCTGGCTGCACATAGACATATTTCTGCATGTAGACACAAATTACTATTATCAGTGTTCTATTATATTTTTATTTATTTTACTAAATATTTTCCAATTACATTTTAATCTGGTTCAGGCAACAGTTGGGAGTGTAGCAGATCACAATGCTGTGAATGATGAGGAACTGAGAGCATGGGAGGCTGTGTCTTGTCCAAGATTATACAAGTAGGAAATGACTGACCTCGGGTTCTAACCCAGTTCTTCTGATTATGAATGCATCAATCTTTCCACCATACCACACTGTACCATACCATACCATACCATACTGCTGAGATTTTGTTGGTGCTCAGTCATTTAAGTTGTGTCCAATCCTCCATGACCTCATTTAGGGTTTTCTTGGCAAAGATACTGGAGTAATTTCCCATTTCCTTCTCTGGCTCATTTTGCAAACAAGGAAACTGAAGCAAATGAGGTTAAGTGACTTGCCCGAGGTCACACAGTTAGTAAGTCACTGAAGCCAGATTTTAACTAGGCCCAGCACTCTATCCACTGTGTCGATTATCTACCTCCTTATGAAGCTTACATTCTACTAGAAGAATATCATACCAATAAACTGTGTGTCATTTTTGAAAGTTTACCAACAAGTGCCGCTTGCTTTTTATTTGTTTTGAATACAGCAACACATAATTGCAATATACTAATGTAGAGTGAGGTTGTGTTATGTGTTGAGTATATGTTGAAGTCCCATTACCCTACCCCACCCCAAAATGAGAATTCTGTTTCTGTTAATACTGAATGATCTTGGATGAATCACTTTTTCTCTGAGCCACAGGTTCCTTAACTCTAAAATTCAAAGGTTGAACTAAGAGACAATTCCTATGGTCCCTTTCAAAGAACCAAGATGCCTGAATATATTCAATAAAATGAATCGGTTTTGCCTGTCAGAATGAAATAAAGATAAAGGCCTCCTATAGTGAATCGTGAGTTTATGGCATCTTCAGGGATCTTAGGATTTAAAATTCAAATTCAGATCCCTGCAGCCTCAAAATTTTAGAATCTTATTTGACCTCTCTTTCTCCCATTCCTTTCTCTCCCCCTCATCTAACCAATTACCAAGTCCTTTGTATTTTTTTTCCTTTTGTATTTTTCCTTTGTAATGTCTTTGATATCTCTGCCTTCCTTTCCATTTCCACCATCACTGCGCTGGTCCAGGCCCTCAGCACCTCATGACTATTATCTCCTAACTCATCTCCTTGACACTAGTGTCTCCCTAGCTCTAATCTCTCCTGCATACCACAGAACCAATTAATTTTCTTTTAACATCTTTAACACTTTCATCATTTCATCCCCCTGACTAAAAAACAAAATTGAAGATCCTTAGCCTGGCATTCAACGCTTTTCACAATCTGACTCTCCATCTACCTTTCACTGGATTACTCACTACTCCATCCAAACCCTTCTTCTTCCAGCCAGACTGAATTTATTGTCCCCCAAACACATCCATCAGAGTTGTGCTCAAGTTCAACCTTCTATATGCCCTTTCCTAGCCATCTGACTCAGAATGAGCTTTCTCTAACTTATTTCCCATACCACTTACTTGATGCTTACTCAGATTAATATTGTTTAGTACTATTATTTAAGTTTTTATATGTATGTACCCTTTTGTTGTTGTTTTTCAGTTGTTTCAGTAGTGTTTGACTCTTTGTGACCCCATTTGGAGTTTTCTTGGAAGAGATACTGGAGTGATTTGTCCTTTCCTTCCCCAGTTGATTTTATGGATGAGCAAACTGAGGCAAAAAGGGTTAAGTCACTTGTCCAAGGTCACACAGGTAGTAAGTGTCTGAAGCCAGATTTGAATTCAGGTTTTCCTGACTCCAGGATTGGCACTTTATCCTCTGTGCCACTTAGCTGCCCCATATACCCTGTTATTGAAATAGATTTTAAACTTGAGGACAGGAACAATATCTTTGAGACAAAGCATAATCTAGAAAATAGAAAAATTGAACCAGAAACCAGAAGTCTTAAGAGGGTAGGGAAATAAGTGCATAAGGACTACCCACCCAGCTATCCACTATCAGCCCTCTTATCAAATAACCTCCACCATTGACATCATCCATATCTACTATTGATCCTTCCCATTTACCAGATTTAATTCTGACTTAGGATTCTTCTTCTGAACTTGATTCACAGTTGATTCCTTGTGCTTACTGAGGTTTCTTTCAGTCCTTAACCTTCAGCTGGTTCCCTTGTGATTTCTGGCCTGCTTATATGTTTGTTGAACACGGATGTTAGATAATTTGGGGTTCAACTTCCTAACCTACAAAATGGGAATAATAATAACCTGTCTAACTTTCAGAATGGTTATTAGTCTCAGATGAGGTAATATAGGGGAAAGTACTTGGAAAATTATAATGCACAATTCAAATGTAAAGTGGTATTCTACATACATACATACATGTATGTGTATATATACATATGTGTACATATATGTACACATATGTACAGAATATATGTCTCAGAGTGTGGCAACATGTGGCAGCTAGAGCACTGGCCTTGGTGCTAGAAATATTTTGGTTCAGGTCTTGCCTCTAACACATACTTAACTTCTTGTTCTAGGCGACTCTTAGACCCTAATTTATAGAGAAGGTACCGGCCTCCACTGCACTGATACTGTTGCCTTATCTGAGAGTTTCCTCTTCTAATGAAATCACACTAATAATAATAACTAACATTTATGTAGAACTTACTACATACCAGGTACTGTGCTAAACACTTTACAATTATTATTTCATTTGATCTTCACAACAATCCTGGAAGGTAGGTGCCATTATTGTCCGCATTTTATAGGTAAGGAAAATGAGTCAGAGGTTAGGTGACTTGCCCAGGGTCACACAGCTAGTAAGAGTCTGAAGCCAATTTAAACTCAGGTGTTTCTGACTTTAGTGCACTGTACCATCTAGTTGTCTCAAGTCCCTACCCCATTACCTCTCCAAACTTCTCCCAGATCAAATGAGATAAGATTTGTAAAGCACTTAGCATACTCTATCTCTCCACCCTCCAGAGGCTGGCACATAACAGGAATCCAACAATACCTAGAAAAGGCACCTGGGTCATCTCAAAGACAGAATCTGTATGTTTTAAATCCCAGTTGTTGAGATAATAGGGTCCCACCCCAAATCCAAAGCAACAGATATTTCCTTGCCTCAGGAAATGAGCAAAACACTACAAATCTCTGGAGCTTATGCAGATCCAGGCTGTTCTTGCCCCTTCCATCTAAAATGAGGAAATCGGCTTAGACATTCTCTAAAATCTGTTTTCACTCTTACTCTATGATTCTATAGGTTTAAGAAGGACCACCTCATGAATAAGCCACAAAGCAAAAATTGTAGGCAACCCTAAAGTGAGTAGTTCTTCTGTAAATATTTGTTAGGGCTATGGATAACAAGAAATTGAAATTTTATCTTAATATTTGGGTACTTTTAAAAGTTGAGACCACATAATCCTTAAGGTTTGCTAATTTAAATAAGATATTGAGAATTAACAGATGACCCTTGATGGCATAAAATGTATGCCAACACCAAAGTAGCCAAAGTAGTGGTTCTCTTTTTATATGTAAGTTGAGCAACTATGTTCTTGAATAGTGACAAAACTACGGAAAATAAATAATTATCACACAAATTGTTCCAATAAAATTTCATTATGAATATTTAGGCGAGGGAATGCCACCAAGAGTTTGAGGATCTGAGAGACTGATGTAGAAATTGTCTGAGGGATAGAGATTCTGAGAAAAGAAACCTGAAGGAGTCTGGGATAACACACTGAGAACCTTCTGCCTGACACCCCTTGAGAGTGATTTAGGGAAATGTTGGAAAAAAGAGACTAGAATCATTCTCGGTTTGCTGATTGTAATCCTAGGACCAGACCAGCCACAATATACCTGGGAAAGCAGCATGCCAAGGGGTGGGACCAGGCCAGGCACACACACACACACACACACACACACACACACACACACACACACACACAGAGAATCCAGTAACTGGGGAGTTAAGTAACAGGGTAGGGTAGGGGTAGGGGTCAAATGTAGAAAAACCATCTCAGCCCAACTGGCTAAGACTTTTCTCTGCTTGATGCAACTTTTAAGTGTCCTGTGATTCTAACTTCACTTTGTGCTCTCTTCTTTACATTAAGAAAAACTTGCTAATAAGAATATTGTTTATTGTTCAGTCTTTGTTACCCCATTTGGGGTTTTCTTGGCAGATTTTGGAAAGATTTGCTGTTTCCTTTTCCAGTCCATTTTACAGATGAGAAATGACTGATTTACGGTCAAACAGTAGTAAGCATCTGAGGTCAGATTTGAACTCAAAAAGATTAATTTTCTTGACTCCAGGTCCACTGCTCTATCTGCTACACCACCTAGTTTCCCTTGCAATTAGAACTTGCTAAAGAGAATATTTTTATAGAAAAATCATCTGCCTATCATTTGATCATCATTAAAGGAAGCTGATTTATAAAAGGTAATTTCAGGAAATGTAGGCATTTAGTGTGACAAAGATAAGAGACCATATGGACTATTTGAAAGAGAACCCACTTCAAAATAAAGAAGACATGAAGACCTGGGTTCATGTCCCACCTCTGATTCATGGGGCCCTGGACAAATCATCACTTAACCTCTCAGTGGATTAGACAGCTCTTCAAGACTAGAAGATACAGAGAAAATGGGAATCTTTGTAGATAGAGGGAGTTTCCTCATTGGGATTTCCCTATACCAATGAACTTACAATTCTGCCCCTCTCTCTCCCATCCTCCCTCCCATTCCAAAAATGAACAAGTCTCCTGCACTATAATATTCATACAATTAGTTTTCCATTTATGATTAGTAACTGAGGTCCTTCCAGCTCTCAGTCTATGATACTATGTAAAATCAAAAAACACTTAAGTTTGGTGGATCTAAGGTCCCTCCTAAATCCAACATTCTCTGACTTTATGTAATATTTTCTTCTCTAGAATATTTCCTTATTTTTAATCTAGGTGGTACAGCAGATAGAGCACTGGATTTGGAGACAGGAAGACCCGAGTTCAAAACTGACCTTAGACATTTACCAGCTGCATGACCCCAGAAAGTTATTTCACCTTTGATTCTATCAATTTCCTCTAATTTAAATGGGGATAGCAAAAGCACCTGTCTCCCAGGATTGCTGTGAAGATAAAATGAGATAATATGCGTAAAGTCACTGGCAAACTTTGAAGCACTATACAGATGCTAGCTGTTACCATTGTTCTGTCGGATCCAGAGGGCAGAATCAGAAACAATGACAAACATTATGAAAGGAGACAGTTGGGTTTTATGTCAGGGGAAAAACTTCCTGGCAAGAGCTATGTGAAAGCGGAACAGGTTTCCTAAAGAGGCAATAGGACCCTCCTCCTTTGAGGTCTCAAACAGAAACCTGTTAGCTATGTTATTATAAGAATTCCTTCCAAGTACAGGTTGAACGAGACTGCCATTGAGGGCCCTTCCAACTATTAAATTCTGTGACTCTAGAATTCTGATTTTGAATGTCCACATTCTACCTAATGTGAACACACCCTGGGCTACCAACATACCTGTATTGGTGACAAAGGTGGACAGAATAAATAAAGACAGAAACAGTAATGTTTTCCTTTAGTGTCTCTCAAAGGCACTTATATAGCTGGTGAAAAGTAAGATCTGACATTTCATGTTATGACTTCGGGTTGTTATGATTATTTTTTGTACTTTGTAAAAATAATCAAACACTGAACATCACATTCAAAGGAATTCTTGGAAAACGTGGCACAAGTGGGATTATTTCTTAGAATTCTTAGATAGAAAACATGTGTTTTTGGACTGAAGTGGGTCAGCAGTGGGGGAGGGAGGTGTGCTTTGTCCTTATACTTTGAATATAACATGAGATAATGTTCACCTTCTGACTCATTTCCTCCCACACCAGAAGTCCTTGGCCTCCCTGTTCTGCCTTCTTGTCTTAGCTGGTTGAGCACTGGATAGGAAAATGAAATGAGGTATGGTAGATAAAGCTCTGCTTTTGGAGTCCAGGTACTTGGGTTTGACTCATGGCTATGCTGCATGACTTTGGTAGTTTTGCCATTTAGAATATGGAGTTCAAACTATTTGATATCTAAAGTCCTTTCCAGTTTCAAAATCTAAAGTTAAGATACTTGCAGCAGTTCAGCATTCATAGACTTTGAGCTGGGAAAGACCTCAATGGACATCAAATCCGACCCCTCATTTTACTCATGAGAAAACTGAGGAAAAGAGAGAGGTAGGGATTTGTCCAGAGTCACATAGCTATTAAGAACTGTGATGTATAAAAAGTTTGAGAAACATAGTTCCTGGGTAATTAATCATTTTATTAATCATGCTAACAATAATTAGTAAAAAGGATCAGTGGCACTCTCAAATGCTGAAGACCCCTCATGGAACACACTCAACACTTATATGCCCTTGGAAGAGTGGGTGTTCCTAAGGGTAGTAATCAACTCTCATTGGTTAACAATTAATGAGAAGAAGGAATATTATAATAAGAAGTGGACTTATTCTAACGAGGGACCACTCAGTCTTGAACTAAGAGACAAATCTCTTTTCCAGACCACCACCCCCCCAAGACAATCTAGACAAAAGGGAGTACACCTCTGCTCAGATCTGGCTGGGTGAAACACAAGGGCCAGAATGCATTTGATTAAATTTTTGTAAGATTTTCTAGTTGTGTGGGCAACAATTCCCATCCAGGATCAAAAGGCATGTACCCTGGGGATTTTGGCAGTCTCATCCATCAACCATGTCCTTCAGATGCTGGCTTGACCTGGTAGAGAATAAGGATCCAAGAAGGAGGGGAAAAAACAAACGGACTCTTTCCAATAATTGGTTATTTAATAATCATTTCTCTCAGAACATGATGTTGTTTTTTTAATTCTGCTCTTCTTAATTCTAAGTACAGTGCTCCATCCATTATACCACATAGCCTATCACAGAACCTTAGAGTAGGAAAGAACCTCAAAGGTTATCTGGTACTTAAAAAGGGATCTCCTCTCCTATATCTCTGTTAAGTGGTCATCTGTCTTCTTGTGAATACCTGGTGACAGGAAACTCACTATCTTAG
Source organism: Pseudochirops cupreus (assembly GCA_028627135.1). Lineage (NCBI taxonomy): Eukaryota > Metazoa > Chordata > Mammalia > Diprotodontia > Pseudocheiridae > Pseudochirops > Pseudochirops cupreus. The sequence goes on from CM053581.1 coordinate 445,581,306, forward strand.
GTACAGCCCATCTCATTTTTTGAAGAACTCTAATTGGTGGGAAGTTATTCTTTGTATTCAAATTCTTTAGATCCTATTACCACTTTGTCCCTAGTATGAAGGATCTAAAATATACCACCTCTTTTGTCTTTATTAGTTACAATAGCATCATTCTGGAAGTAAAAGCTAAGTACCAGAAGTAGTCTGCCAGTTTATTGTTTCAAAGAATTTTCAAAATGGAAGTCTAAATGCCAAGCTGTGTTTCTTAATTTGAAAGACAGGCTAAATTTAATTGGTCCTAACTGGTTCCTATTACAAGACCTTGTTAACTTCTTTCCCAAAAGTGCAGCCAATCATTTACTTTACAGATTGGATGCACTGGGGCAATGTCAGATAAACTTTGAGCTGGGAATTGCACAGATCTCTTGTTTAACACATAATCGATTTAAATGGGGCCATCCTACAAAATGCAAACATGGTAATTGCAGCAATTTTATTTTCTACATGAAGCAATATACAAGCCACATGTCTGTTTTGGCTTTCTGCATCTTAGCACAGCAAGAAGTCTGGAAGAATAATCATAGGAGTTCAAATTAGAGCCCCAGATGTAAACATGAAATAGGGGCCACCACTGTGCCTTTTTTATGCTTCAGAGCACTGCTCTTGACTAAAATGTGTTACTAGTTAAATTATATTCTTTTCTAATTTCATCTGCTTACTGGATCATATTAAAAAAAATACTTGGAAGACAATTATTTTTAATTACCTAGTGAATGTTGATTGGTTTGTGTAATTTCCCTCTAACCTGAGTTTAAATCCAAACTCAGACACTTACTAGCTATATGATCCCAGACAAGTCATATAACCTCCATGTGTCTCAGTTTCTTTATCTGCAAAATGGACTTAATAATGGTACCTACCACCCATGGTTGTTGTAAGGATCAAATGAAATAATAAACACATAGTAAATGCTAAATGGCACATAGTAGATGCTACATACATGTTAGTTAGTATTAATGTACTTGTGGTTTTCCTAACTTTTTACCATCACCAAAATGATGTATATCACAATACTATTTTATTGGCTAAGTATATATTGGAAAAATCCTTATTTAAACTGATCTTATTGGGGTCACTAGGCTGGCAAGGTGATAGACAAATTGTTTACAGCATACCCCACCCTCCACAAGAATAACAACCTCAAAACGAAAAGAAAAAAGGTACCAAATCTACAATTGCATCAACAAAACCAGAAGAAATATCACAAAAACATAAAACAATTTAAAAATCACGTTGAAGAGATGAATTACATAAAGGCCCCACTCATCCTACCTCACTCCATGTGTCAGTCACACAAATAGCCTAACAGAATTGTGTTTCAAGCCTTGATTATAGTGACTCCCACTTGGTCCCTTCATTCCAGTAACTGTGAATCCCCCACAAACCCATATATGGTCCCAAACCATTTCAGAGCCTCTTTGAAGAGACCAAAAACCACTAAAAAAAACTTAGCCTGATCATCCACACAGGAATGACCAACTGGATGAACAAAGTCTGTTGTCCAGATTATAACGCAGTTGTTTGGAGTTAGTTATAGAGAGCTTCTTGGTGAGATAAAGTTATCTGTTATGGTGAAGTGGTAAAGATACAGAGTTTAGAAGAAAGGAAAAAGTTTAAGAATGGTCACTGTAAGGAATGTGAATTAAATAAAAAGCTTGTGATATGAAAGTGAAGGTCCAACTAAGAATATGCATAAGTATATGAAATAGTATGTATTTGTAACTGTCTCCAGTAATGCTCAGAAATTTGGGAGTGGTGACAGAGAAATTGGGCAACTAGGTGACAGAGTAAATAGATGCTGGGCCTAGAGTCAGGAAGACTCATCTTACTTAGTTCAAATCTGGTCTCAGACGTTTACTAACTGTGTGACCCTGGACAAGTCACTTAACCCCATTTGCCTCAGTTTCCTCATTTGTAAAATGAGCTGGAAAAGGAAATGGCATACCAATATCTTTCCAAGAAAGCATCAAAGGGAGTCATGGAGAGCTGGACATGACTGAAAATGAGTAGACAACAACAAAAACTGAGAAATTAAATGGTGGAAGTTATCCAGGGTTGAGAACTAGCCGTGGGCTAAGAGTATAACATAAAGGGGCCAAGATTCTAGGAGTGTAGTAAATAATTCAGTTAAATGGTTTAATATGTGGTACCCCACGTGGTTGGGTTTTTGTAAGATCATTTATGGTCCATGAAATAAGCTAAACCTTCTGGGATGGGAAGAAAAGTAAATGAGGAGTTCCATTGTAAATGAAGTTAGTGTATTTAGAGCAGCCTTTGGATACCCAGACTTAGTTGAATTAGTTGATTATCCAGAAAGGTAGAAACATAAAGGATATCGTAGGTACAAGTAGGGTCAAAACCAAAGATTTTGTGCAAGATAAAAGGTGGGGGTAGGCATGGTAGGGAGGAATGATAGTGGCTAATGAAAGATAAGTTATGCCTTTTAGCTTATAAGAGTTGAATTCTAAGAGAGAGAGAGAATTAATCAAGGCAGACAAGGAATAGGAATATATATTGCATTTACATAGGACAGGGCTCCCTGAATCTGGGGTCATTTGATTCAATTCTACCTCTGTGTACTATCCACAATATTCCAACCTCTTTGGGGCCATTAGATGACTCAGTGGATAGAGCACTAGGAATAAGGAAGGCCTGAGTTAAAATTCAATTTCAGAAATTTACTAGCTGTGTGACTCTGGGCAAGTCACTTAACCTCTATGTGCCTCAGTTTCCTCATTTGCAAAACATGGATAAAACCTACCTCCCAGGGTTGTAGTGAGGATTAAATGAGATAATAATTGTAAAGTGCTTAGCGCAATGCTTGGGACATGGTGAGAGCTACATAGATGGTGGCTATCATTTGACTAATTTTGCCCTTGCTCATTTCACTTTGGAAAACTCAAAACATAGCTTATATATAGGTCTCCACAAAAATGGGCAACAGGATCCCTCAAACCCTATACAAGCACTCAAGGTTATAAGAGTATTAGTACAACACAGTATTTCATCTCACTGAAAATGAACGAAATGGAAAGGTCTCATATCAGCCCATAAACCAATGAAGACAATGTCACAGTCTTCTCTACACTCTCTCACTTAGTGACCTTATCAGCTTTCACAGGTTTAGTCATCCACTCAGTGCAAACCACTGCAAGATCTGCCTTATCCATTCAGAGCTTGCTTTTCACTTCTACAGTATAATGGGAAGTGTTGCTTTGCCCTCATTCAATGAATTCCCAAGGTCCATAACCCTGAAAGAAATATGGTCCACTTCCCATCGTATGTATTTCTAATGCATTTAGAACAGGAAAAGGATCCCAAAAGGTGGAGGAGAAAAAACTAGAAAAGTGAATTGAAGAGAGTTGAAATAATAATAAGCAACAATAATAGCTATCATTTATATAGTGCTTTAATATTTATTTTCAAAGCACTTTACAAGTATTATCTCATTTTATTCTCATCACAATCCTGGGAAGTAGGTGCTATTACTATCACTATTTTACAGATGAGGAAACTGAGGCAGACAGAGGTAAAGTGATTTGCCCAGGATCACACAGCTAATCTAAGTCTGGATTTGAACTCAGACCTTCTTGACTCCAAATCCAGTGCTCTATCAAGTAGCACCACTTAGTGCGTAATTCCAATACTCTACACCCTAAACTATCCTGACTGCTTACTAGACACTTCAATGGCTCCGTGATCTCCTCAATGTAGTAGATACTTCTTCTACCACAGAAGCTCCCAACCTATCTATACTTTCTCATCCTGTGTGATTCATATCTTATCCATATTCTTTCATAAATCTTCCATAGCAAATATGCTTACTTGGTGTGCTAAAGGCCTCTTGCTGGTACATGTTTATATGGACATGTGCATGTACATACAAACACACACATGCGTAACACTTTATCTCTCCATCTGTTACCTCTCATTCTTATTACATAAGCAGGCCACTTCCTTTTCTGGTTGATCAGTGGACAAATCCCTGGGTCTGGAGTCATGAAGACCTGAGTTCAAATCCAGCCTTACATACTTACTAGCTATGTGACCTTGGGTAGGTCACTTAACATTGATCCACCTTAGTTTCCTCATCTTTAAAATGGAGAAAACAATAACACTTACCTCTTCTTGTTGTGAGGATCAAATTAGATAGTATTTGTAAAGCCCTTAGCATAGTGTCTGGTACATAGCAGGAACTTAAGAAATGCTTGTTTCCTTCCTATGTAGAATAATGGAATCTCAGCAATTGAAAAGGACATGTCCAGATCATAACTTTTAGGCTATCTCACACATGTGATTTATTGTTCATAATATGTCAAAGCTTATTTACATAACTACATATTTTTTTAATTTTTAAAATTATTTTTCATAACCATATTTCAAGCCATTGCCTTTTGGATCACTTTCATTCCTGGATTTTCTATGATTGGGATATTCTACGATTTGGAGCCACACAGAATCACATTCTACACTGATATCTGTTTGTAGCTGTGTCTTACTAATGTAGCAGACACTTAAATTTATATCTCCTTCAAGACAACGCCTATACTCAGTAGGTGCTTAATAAATATTTAATTGAATGAGTGAGTGAATGAATAAGGGAACGAACGATGCTCTTAAGATATAAACAACAAGAAACAACTAAAATTCCTACCCAGGTCCCCCTTCTAGTAATTAATTCTGGTATATAACATCTCATCTCTTACCCTACTTCCCCAGCCTTCACACCTAAACTTCTTGAAAATGTCACAACACTCAATGCCTTCATTACTTTATGACCACTCTTCCCAGTAATCTGACTTCTAGCCAAACTGAACTGCTTTCTCCCTCCAGAAGACACCTTTCCTTACTATGTGCCTTTGTTCACACTATGCCCTATGCCTGGAAGGTCCTTCTGTCTTGTGTTTGCCTGTGGAATTCTTTCTCATGTTTGAAACTCCAAATCACATACTACCTTCTCCAGGAAGACTTCCATTATCTTCTATTGTAATGGTCTTTATTTTTTTTTTATTAAATGCCAAATAATACTTTTGTTTTGAACCGCCCTGATGTACTCACTTGTTATTTTATGTCAGAGTTATCTGTGTATTTCTCGTATTCCCCTGCTAGACTTAATATCCAAGAGGGCAGGGGGCATGTCTTATCAAAGCTTTGTTTCCTTGTAAATATCTAGCAGAGAGCTATGTACAAGGAGGGCCTTGATAGATGCTTATCAGATTGTACTGGATACAGCTATATGAAATACGAAAGACAGTGCCATGAAGTTCTGGCTTTAAGGAACAAGTAAACAATGAGCAGTTATAAATTGAAAGTTCTCAGTTCCCCTCCAAACAAGAACACTGACATTTTATATAGTGGTTTAAAATTTTTAAGTCCTCTATAACTATCATCTCATTTCATCCAAATAACTACCCTGGAAATACAGGCATTGTTTTCTGTAGGTACTAAAGATTTTATTATAAAATCCTATTTTCAGATGAGAAAATGAGGCTCAGAAAAGTTACATGATTTATCCGTGATCCAACAGTTACTAAGTGTCAGAGGAGAGATTTGATTGCCCATCTTTCCTGATTCTGGGTTCCATACTCTCACCACTGTACTATCCAAATGTACCATACAAAATGGCCCCTTGTTACAGCATACTGCCTTTCCCAAGTCCTTCCCTTAAGGCAAGAGGAAAAATGAAACAGGGAGCAGCCAAGCAGGGTTAAGATTAAAAAAAAAAGAAACAATTCTCAAAAACAAAGGGACATGTCCCTTTGTTGCTCTAATCTCTTTAGCTGATCCTTATGAGAATGGAGAATTTTGTTAAAATTTTGCTGTGCTATTGAAAAAAAAGGTTTGGTAAGATAAGGTCCATGTGACCTATGGACATTGATATTTTATCAGAGAAGTTCAGCCTCTGGCCAAGAAAGAGATCATCCTTTCCCTTTATTCACATATAATACAAACACTTCTGGGTTCCTGGAATTTCTATTAAAAATTCCCAATCTGTCAGCAATAATTTTCAAACACCACACAATTCACTAACAGAAGAGGACAAGGCTTCTGACCTTTGAGGCGGGAAAACCTGCATAGCTTTAGACCCACCTAAGAGGATGTGGCTCTTAATACATTCATCAAAGCAGCCTGGGCTCCGGTAAAGGATTAATCAGTCCTGTCCACCTTGAGTTTCAGTCTCACAGGAGTAAACATTCATCTTTATCACCTCAAAGTTTTGGTCAAGTTGTCAGGTCATTGGAGAGAAGGATAAGAAATAGTCACTTTCTCTCCTCTGCAGGGTTTAGAATGGATTGAGGGATAAACTGGATTTTTTACGCTAATTGTTCCCTTTTTAGGAGCCAGGGGTAGACTTTGGAAAGGCTGAACATGGAATGAAATGAGGCAGAACAATTCCAGTTAACCAGGGTTTAGAGAATGTGAGAGAGATTTGGAAAGCAAGACACTATTGCTTTCACATGAGGCTTTCAGAATCCTGCCTATTTGGAGAGCAGGAGTTCAACTAAGGAGAGAATATTCCAAGATTCTCGGTAGCTCTCAAGGTTTTCACAATAGTTTTTGCCATGCTATTTCCTATAGGGAGCTCCCTGAAGTTATAAAACTTGGGGTGCTTGACCTTCATTATTCTATAATAATACAGCACCCAATAACAAGCCATTTCATTTTATGTAATTGTTTTTGTTCAGGCCAGGGATTTCTTTCATCCTTGTAGGGAATTTCCAGTAAGGAAATTTCTTCTGCCAATGAGGATAGCAACTATCCCGTGGCTTATGTTTGGAGAGTTGCCTGGGACTAGAGATTATACCGTATGAGGCTCGGTTAGAGGAAGTGGCATTTACCTTGGAAAAGAAAGGACAAGGAAGAACAGGAAAATATTGAAGCATTGAAGTTGTTGTGAAGAGAGAAGAGAGTTAGATTTGCTCTGCTTCATTTCAGAATTCACATTTTGGAGCACTGGGTGGAAATTGCAGACTCAAATTTAGACTCAATTTAAAGACAAACTTCCTAGCAGTCAGAGCTGTCCAAAAATGAATAACTGCCTTAGTAGGCAATGGGTTCCCCATGGTTTGATGTCTTCATTCAGTAGTTATCACCATTTATCAGAAATTTTGTGGGGAGAATTCTTATTTAGGTACAGGTTGGATAAGACCCAAAGGTGGGGAACCTATGGCCTCGAAGCCACATGTGGCCCTCTAGGTCCTCAAGTGTGGCTCTTTGACTGAATCCAAACTTCTTTGGTCTGTGAGGTTTGGATTCACCCAAAGGGCTGCACTTGAGGACCTAGAGGACCACATGTGGCCTCGAGACTACAGGTTCCACCCCTGGGTAAAACGGACTCAATTCCTTTCCAACTCCAATATTCTGGATTTCTGTGTGATATTTCCTGACTCCTGAATGTATAACCTATGGTTATAATAGTACTGTGGTTAACATTAATATTGATAATCATTTTTATTAGTCATGATAATGTTTGTCATTAGCACTGAGCAGGGAAACTCAGGGGCTCCGGAGGTGGGAAAAATCTTTTTCATTTAGCAATTAAAAAGGAATGGCAGTTTCCTGGTTCCCTTCTACCTCCATCTACCAAATGCCTTGACCCAGACAAAGTAGTTAGATAACTCTAACCTCATTTCTTTCTCAATGGTCTTTCCCCTTTAAAGAGGTCACCGATAATCTTTTATCCATGTTTACTGACCTGCTAATTCACAGAAGCCTCCCTCTTACCACACTCAACCAATCCTTGGTTTCAATGAAAAATAATCTTTTTTCTCTGCTTCTTCTCTTCTTCCATCTCTTGCCAGATGAGATAACTTTAAGGAGATAACAAGGGCATGGATCCTAGATGAGGATCTAAAAGCATTTCACTCAAGTGAAAACTCAAAATCCTTAGTAGGCAATCCTTATTTTACAGTACTTCATGGACATATGGATTTCATTTGCCTTAATGCTGATAACAGAGTTAGGGCCTTGGTTTCCTGTGTGTGGAAACTCTGGCTGTTTCTTTCTCTTGCGGACAAGAAAAACATGACACTGGAAAAAGCATTCATTGCCCTAGTATTCTACTCACCCAGCATTTCATGCTCAGGTCACTAATGTAAACAACTGATCCCTGCAACTTTAATGGTGGATTCTTTTTTATTATTTAAAAAAAAAAAGAAAGAAAGGAACAACCTTTATTTGTGAAAAGTTCAAATGCATTCTGGGGTAAATTTTACATTCTCCTTCTTTTGGGCAACAATTATCCTTATAGATGCAGTAATGGAAAGTTAAAGCCAAAGGGGAAAAAATCCCACACTTCTCTGATTTTTGACTATTTTTTGGTACTTAAGCAGCTCAGGGACTTTGGGCAAAATGAAATTAAATTGAGGCAGCAACCATCTGATTTATTTGAGCAGCTATTTTTAACACACACACTTTAAACATGTTTTGTATCCACCAGCAATATCTGGAGTCAGGTGTTTCACTGGGAATAAAATATCTGAGTAGCTCCCTTGAATATAGTGTGCAATTAATGCTACAGTATTCCATACCAATAACAGAACTGTTACCAGTTAGAAGCAGTTTTTTGGATGAAAAATAAATTTGGGAAAAGAAATCTTATTATGATCTTGAATGTTTATACCTAAAAAAGATCTACTTAAGATTTTAAGTTGTTATGTTTAATATATAGTACAGATTAAAGTTGACCCTTAGAAAGACAACACCACCATGCTGACAAACTTTTTAGTCTTGATCTTTAAAATCTAGATTGTGATTGCATGCTTTCTTTCTCATTTATGTATTCTAGTAGGTTTTGCCTGTCTTATGGTCATTCAACTGTAGCTGCTGATAAAAATCAGGGCTACAGCTTTTGTTGTTGTTGAGTCACTTTCAGTCTTATCCATCTCTTCATAGATCCATTTGGGGTTTTCTTGGCAAAGATACTGAAATGGTTTGCCATTTCCTTCTCCAGCTCATTTTTACAGATGAGGAAACTGAGGCAAATAGGGTTAAGTGACTCACCTGGGATCACATGGCTATAAGTGTCTAAGGCCAGATTTGAACTCAAGAAGATGAGTCTTCCTGATTCCAGGCCTGGTACTCTATCCACTGTACCTCTTGGAGCACTGGCACTGGATTTAGGAAAACCTGAGTCCACATCTGATTTCAGCCACTTAGTAGCTATGTGGTCCTGGACAAGTCACTCAATTTCTATTTGCCTTAGTTTATTCACCTATAAAATAGGGATAATAATAGTACCTACTTCCCAAGGTTGTCCTGAAGGGTCAAATGAGATAATAATTGTAAAGTGCTTAGGATTGTGCCTGGCACATCATAAATGCTATATAAGTGTTAGTTATTATTAGCTACAGTGGGATCTGGGATGCTAGCATTTGGAGAAGAACTATAAAGGGCTATATGCTGCTTTTGCAAATCTTTCTCCATTGCTAAGACTTAGAAATACCTAATGACTATAGACAGCAAAGGACATGCTGCTTGAGATCTGAAAATGCTACAAGGAACGCAAGGAGGAAGCAGAATTGTTTATTTTTTGCTTTGTTTCTCTTTTATCTACTAAGCAGAATGTTCTTTGGATCCAAAAGGTTAAAAAAAATCTTATAAAGAATTTGTACTGATGCAAGAAGACAGTACAAGAGTCTCCAGATGCTTTTGGTGAATTTAAGACTCCTGGCCCAGATGAACTACACCCCATACTGATTGGTGCATTGTAGGTACTCCCATAATGTGTGCTGAAAGGAGTTGAATTGATGGATGTGATTGCTGAAACACTGCCTGATAACTGAAAGATAATGGAGAATGTGAGAGATGCTGCAGGACTGGAGGAGGGAAAATATAGCTCCAGTTTACAAAATACAGATGAATATGGTATATGCAAACTATAGTCTCATCATCTTGCCCTGATTTCTAACTTCTAAAGCAATGGTTCTCAACCTGTGGGTCGGGACCGGGTCAAACAACCCTTTCACAGGGGTTGCCTAAGACCATCAGAAAACACATATTTCTGATGGTCTTAGGAACTGAGACACCACTCCTCTATCCATCTCCAGGTGGGTCCACCCACATGCAGATACACCCACATATGAGTATTAAAGGGTACATTAGGAAGGTTGAGAACCGCTGTAAATCTAAAGGATATCATTAAAAGAGTACTTAGCGAACATATAGAAAAGGAAGCAGTGATCACAGAGTTACCATAACTGCATCCAAAACAGGTCATGCCAGATGAAACTTATTTTCTTTTGGGGGAAGTTTACAGAAATAGCCAATCAGGAGAATGCTGGAGATACTTTCGAGAAGATGTTCTTAACCTAAAGTCTGTAAACTTAAAAACAAAATTATAACTGTAATACACATTTGTAATCTTTTTTGTATCTTATGTATCTTATTTACTGAATGTAAAAACATTATTCTGAGGAGTCCATCTGTACCTGACTACCAAAGGGGTCCTTTATAAAAAAAATAGTTAAAACCCCTTGATTATAGAGCTTACCTAATTTTTTTCTTTGCTTTTTGGAGGGCAATGGGGGTTAAGCAACTTGCCCAAAGTCACAGGGGTAGTAAGTGTGTCAAGTGTCTGAGGTCATATTTGAACTCAGGTCCTCCTGACTCCAGGACTGGTGCTCTACTCACTGCGCCATCTAGCTGCCCCGAGCTTACTTAAATTTTAACCATATGTTTGTTTAAACTTCTCAGGCTATTCTAGTGGAAAATAAGAAGCAATGTGAACTATAGGAGAGTAGATTCAGAACTGACTGAATGGTTAGACCAAATAATATTTTCAGTTTGATGTCAACTTAGAAGGAAGTCTCTAATGAAGTATCCCCGTGACTTGTGGTTGGCTCTATGTTATTTAACATCTTTATCTTTGTCTTTAATGAAACATAGGAGGTATTGTTGTAACTTCAGTCTGTAAAAATCTCCTTGTCTGCCTCTGCTCTGACCTGCAATTGTCATTCCCTGAAAATCACACTAAGGGGACATGCAAGGCCAGGCACTTCGTGTCCTTTCCCCTTACCTTGTTAGCAGACTCTAACTCCCCCTAAATGTGTGTTTTGGTCCATGTCCCAACCCAGGTTTTCTTTTACTCTGGGGAGGGGGGCCATGAGCATTTTGGCTTGTCTACCCAAGCAAGACGAGCCCCCATCCTAGTTCCCCTCCTGGTAGGATTAGGTATTGCTGGGTCCACTGCTGTAGGCATGGCAGCCCTGGTTACAGGAAAATCTCAGTATGCCACTTTGAATGCCCAGGTAGATCAAGATATAAAGGAACTGGAGGACCAAATTTCCTATCTGGAGACCTCCCTGGATTCCTTGGTTGAGGTTGTGCTACAGAACTGGCAGAGGCTAGACCTCTTATTTCTTAAGCAAGGGAGTCTCTGCATGGCCCTTGGAGAGGCCTGTTGTTTCTATGCCAACCATTCAGGGCTGATCAAAAATAGTCTTCTCCTGGTACGGCAGCGCATTAAAGAAAGAGAAACTGCCCGAGTGTCAAGGTGCAATTGGTTTGAATCTCTGCTTAATTGGTCACCCTGGCTGACCTACCTTGTAACAGCATTAGCTGGCCCCCTTATCCTTCTACTCCTGGGCCTCCTTGTTGGCCCTTGCCTTATCAACGCCCTCCTAGGCTATGTGTGGAAGCGGGTCCAGTCTGTCAAACTAATGGTCCTGCATACGCACTGTGCACCCATAAGTGGCCAAGAATCAATGCTTTGATTCTTTCCAAAACCAAATAGGGGAATGAAATGGCCAGGAACTAGTTAAATGAAAACTTCATGGACTTAAGATAGGAGTCAAGAAACTGGCCTAGGGTAATTTGTCTTTTTCTCCATTTTTCTCCTTCTTGTTTGGTCATCACGCCCTGTGCCCCACTGCTTGCCCTATGGAAGTAATCACAATCCCCTGCCTCATCACCCCCTTGCCTTAGAAACAGTCTGCTTGCACCTGCATAGTAACCTGCTTAGTAACAAATTAAGTTAGTTGGATACGTAAACATAACAATGTACTGTATAACGGTTCTGCACCCCTGAGCTAGGGGCTGCTCCCTTCAGATTGGCACGGGACAGCCCCAGCTGGCAAAATAAAGCTCCTAAAAACTTTTCATTCAGATCCTGTGGTCACTCTGTTAAGACTTGCCATTTCAGTATGATCATCGAGTTTACAGATAAGACAAAGCTGGAAGGGATGGCTAATATATTGAATAACAGAGTATTCAAGAAACTCTTGGCAGGATAGAGCTTTGAACTAAGTAAAATGAAATAAAATTTAATAATGATAAATGTTAAATTCTACCATTTAGATTCAAAAATGTAAACTTCAGGGTAAATATGGTGGAGCCATGATTAAACAGAATTTCATGTGAAAAGACTTGGGAATTTAAATGGACATTAAGACTAATATGAATCAATAGTGTGATGTGGGAATCAAGAAAGCAAATATGACCTTGAATTGCATTGAGAAGCATAATGTTGTAGAATGAGGAGGTAATTGTCTCTATATTTTGTTCTGGTCAGACTTCAAATCAGTGCATTGTGTTTCTCTCAAACCCATGTTCACACTGGTGGATTGAGTCTCCAAAACTCGATTATTAACTTCCCTCCAGGTTCTATCCCTTAGAAGTAAGAGATGGAAGGGAGCTTCGTCTTTGTAATGCTGTAGTTCACAAGCCCCCACCAGTTTGCTTCCCCCATCATTATCAGTTGTTATCAATCAGCCAGACTTAATTAGCTTTTAGAACTAGATATTTACTATGACAGTATGCTTGGTATAGAATGTTCCCCTTAAAAAAAAGGAAAAAAAAAGCAATTTGTGATATACTCTTTTCCCAGCAAATGCAATGTCTGGGAGAAAGTGGGCTCAAGCTAAGAGCACATAGCAAAGGGTAGTTCAGACCTTAGTTTCTAGAAGTCTTTTTCTGAAGTTCATGGGATGCTTATAACATTACCTTTGGTATGATATAACTTTTCTGCTAGACTACTTGTGGCACTTTTTAATCTTCCTTTTCTCATCATGTCAATTCTTGTTCATATCCTCTATTTCTTCAAAGTTCACAAGGTTCTCTTCTGGTCAAGACTGGTAGGGGGAAGGAGACCAGGGTCAAAGTCAAGGCTGAAACATAAGCCTTCCTGCCTTCCTCTCCCTACCAATTCCTTCTCACAACTTTGGCTTTCTTTCCTTCTGTAATCAGAAACTGAGATCTCAGAGTTCTGAACTGGTCTGTTCTTTTACAGATCAACCATCTACCAAGTTTCTACAAGCAATAGTACACACTTTCTACGCAACATCACTCTACTTCATCCAAAGACATCTAAATTAGTCAAGTACCTTTTCTCCATTTACTCTAAATTTTATGATTGATTGATTCAATACAGACATGTTCTCACCTGACAAAGGAATCAGGATATGGAATTTTGTAGGTAATTTAAGTTGAATGGGACAATTTGATTGGCTTAATCAACCCCACCCCACCTTCACAAAAAACTGCTTTTCTTGAGAAAGAGATCAGACTTATTCTGCTTAGTGCTAAGAGGACAACCCTAGATTCAACTGGTGGAAGTTGTCAAGAGGAAAATTTGGCTTAATGAAAGAAAAAAGTAGGACATGGGAAAACTGGGATGCCAAAGAGATTAAAAGAAAAGGGAGAAAAGGACATATATATACAAAAAATATTTATAGCAACACTTTTTGTGGTGGCAAAGAATTGGAAATTGAGGGGATGCCCATCAATTGGGAATACCTGAACAAGTTGTGGTATATGATTGTAAAGGAATACTATTGTGCTGTCAGAAATGACAAGAAGGCTGATTTCAGAAAAATCTGGAAAGATGTAGACATGAAGTGAAATGAGCAGAACCAGGAGAACATTGTGTACAGTAACAGCAATATCTATCCATATCCAACATCCAATATCCATCCATAGTTGGATGACTTAGTTATTCTCAACAATACCGTGATCCAAGACAATTTCAAAAGACTCATGATGAAAAATGCTATTCACTTACAGAGAAAGATTGATGGAGTCCAAATGAAGTTTGAAGCATTCGATTTTTCACTTTATTTTTTCCATGTTTTTTTTTCTTTTGGTCTGTTTCTTCTTTTACAAAATATACTAATATGGAAATGTTTTACATGATTTTATATATATATATTATATATGTGTATACATACACACACAAATATATAATCTCTATCAAATTGCTTACCTTCTTAGGGAGAGGGGAAGTAAGAAGGAGGAAAAAATTTGGAACTCAAAATTTTTTTTAAATGAGTGTCTAAAATTGTCTTTATATCTAACTGTGAAAAATAAAATATTATTTTCAAAAACAAATGGAAAAAATTTCTAATAATTAGAAACATCCAAAAGTAAGGTGGGCTGCTTTGGGAGATATTGGACTCTCCCTAATTAGGTGTCTTCAAAAAGAGGGTTTCTGGTTTTTGCTGTTGTTCATAAAATTAACTTTTTTCAGGTGTGAGTTGGACTAACTGGCCTTTGAGGTCCATTCCTATGTAGAAATCCATGATGCATGAGGATGGGTACCCTTTCTTTAGAAGAAGAAAATCCCTTATCCCCAAATTACAGATAGGTCATTTTGTATCAGCTTTCTCAACAAATTTCAGGGCCACATTTCCCAAAATAATATTTTGCATGAAGAGTAAACAGAATCCAGGTACAATTACTGCTTTGCTCATCATTGCTATGTTCTATTCCATCTCACTAGGAAAATAGCTCAGCACAGTTTAAAGGTTTTTTTGTAGCTTTTGGAGTCTTTCCTCAAGTAGATAAGAATAACCAATGACCAAACTATATAACCTTACTTTGACTGTTAATACTATTATGGAATAACACCCTACAAAATCAGAGATGGTGGGGAGGGACAATTTCTTAAGCATATCAAGAAATCCTTTTAAATTTACGTGAAAACAATTTACTAGATTTTTTAGGTGAACTGGTTATATGTTTTCCTATCCTAGCAAACAAGAAGATGAGCACCTTCCTTTGTGTGGATGGCATAGTCTTATTGTCTATCACTAGTAAAAGTGTTCAGATGTAACTGGGCCTGTTGGCAAGCTGTTGTTAAAAGACAGCCCTGCATCAATTACACTAAAATGAAAATTGTATTTGGTAGGCTTTCAATGACATTTAAATGGGAAGTCTTAAATAACCCCACTCAATGAGGGCATTGAGTCATTTGAGGTCATTTTACAACAAATTTATCTGTTAATCCCATTAAGATGCAGTTTGGCTTTGTGTAAATTAGTTTAAGATTTTTGAATCTTAGGCTTGGAAGTAGGCAGTCCAATCTCCCAGCAAGTGAGAGAATCCCTCCTACAAAATTCCTGATAGATCTTGGCATTGCTGCCATTTTTGTTATCATCCTCACTCTCATAATCATCGTTGTCTTTGTCATTGTCATCATTGTCATCAACAGTTATTTCATAAAGTGATCCATTCCATTGTTAAGTAGCTCTGTTAGAAAAGTCCTTCTTAAGAGTTAATATCTGCCTCCTCAAGATTCTCACCCATTTGGTCCTACCTTTGCCTTCTGTTGCAATAAAGAACACATCTAAGCCCTCTTCAACATGAAACAGCTTCACAATAAAGAAAAACTGAATCATAGACTCATAGAATCTCAGAGTTGGAAGGAATTTCTAAGGTTATCTAGTTGAACATATATCCCTAAAGTGAATTCAGTCCCTACCTTCAAGAAGATTACAGTCTAGCAGCAGGAATAAGACGAGTACACAAATAATTATCAGTCATAAGTCCCTAAGTGTGAGCTAAACAGCACAATAGTAAAGATTCAAGAAAGATCTCTCATAGGTGGGGAAATCCTGGAAGGCTTCATGGAGGAAATGACACCTGAGCTGTTCTTTGAAGAAAGGTCTTTATAGGAATTTTAATAGATAAGTACATGACAGCTTCCTGTGTTCAAATATAGCTTCAGATACTTACTAGCTGTGTGACCCTGGGAAAGTCACTTAACTTTGTCTCAGTTTCCTCATCTGTAAAACGATCTGGAGAAAGAAATGGTGAGCCACTTCAGGTTCTCTTCCAAGAAAACCTGGACGCAAATTAAAAATGACTGAACAACAACAATGTGAGGGGAATCCATTCTAGACATACAAAAGTACAGGGACAAAAAAAAAAGGTTAGTTAAGTCTCATCTGACTGGCATACAGAAGTGGAACTTGTCTATAGTACAACTGGTGACACAGATTAGAGTCAGATTGTAGCTCCTTGGATGTCAAAGAAGGTGTTTTTATTTCATTTAGTAAATACTAGGGAAACACAGTTTTTAAACCGGGAAGTTATTTGCTCAGGTCCAACACTTTATCTCTCTGAGTCTTGGGGGTTTTTTTCATCTACGCAGTAAGGGGATTAGACTAGATTATTGCTAAGATTCTTTTCAGTCTTAACAATTCTATGATTCTCTGAAATATCATATTCATGCCATCTGAAAGAAAACCCACTTAATATAACGCTGCTAATTAACATAACAATGAGATTATAAATTTTAATTAACTTGTAGACCTCTCTAACAAATGTGCCACTTTGAAACATGGCTTCAAGAGACAGGCAAAAGAGAGAAATTAAAGAGAATTTAAAGTTCATATAATCCTTATCCTTATCCACAAGGCAGACTACATTTAATGGTTTTCTTGGTAGTTGGAAGCAGTCTGATTGTAGTCTTTGGAAAGGTTGCTGCTTGTTTCATATAAATTGTAAGGAGAACATGAAAATGTTGACATCCTACAGTAAAATCGTCCTTCATCCACCAGGTTTCTGTCATAGATCTGTAGAGGATGGGTCATATGAAGAAGTCAACTGGGGTCATTTGAACATATAAAATAAATCTTCCTTTATTTCATTACAGGTCAAAGGAGACAATGACTTGATGGCTTTTATTAAAGAAAGGGAATTCATGGTGTGAACTAAGTCCAGTTTCAATAGATGGAGTTCTGAACTTGGAATCAGGAAGGCCTGAGTTTGAATCCTGCCTCAGACACTTGCTAGCCGTGGGATCCTGGACAAATCATTTAACCTCTCTCAGCCTCAGTTTCCTCATCTGTAAAATGGGCGTGATGATAATAACATCACAGGGGTGTTGTGAGGATCAAATAAGATTATACATAAAACACTTCACATACATTAAGATCCTATATAAATGCTAGCTACTATTGGTATTATAATTTATATAATATCTATATATAATATATTTGTATATAATAATAATTTTTTATTTATTATCAAAATTAAAGCTACTATGATCATCCTGAGTGGCACCTCTGACAATGTTCTTTTTGTCATGGAATCATAGTTAAGGGAGGCTAGGCATATTTTGCCACTCTCAATATTAACCTCAGATGAGAGTCATAGTCATAGCATCGTATTTCTAGATTTGGAAGAGAATTTAAAGTTCATATAATCCAACCTATTTATTTTATTAGATGAGGAGACTGAGTCATAGAGAGGTTAATCAGCTTGCCCAAGGTCATACCAGTAGTAAAAGGGCAAGGTTTGGATTGGAACCCAGGTCCCAGAGCAATTCTTTTTCCACAGTATGATCAGATCATTCTGAAAAGTTCATGTCCAGGCAAAAATTGAAGCACTGAAGTTTGCTTTGATTGCATCAATCAGCCTGGAAGGAACACACACACACACACACACACACACACACACACACACACACACACACACACACACACACACACACACACAGAATTTGCCTGGATTGCAGAATACTAGAAGACACTCTGTATCTAGCCAACATCAAAGCCTTTGGTTATAAATCTTACAGATAACTACCATCCTAAATCCACAAAGGCAAAAATTGAAAGAAAAATGGAAACATAAGAAAGGGAAGAGAAACTTCATCTTCACAAGCACAGTGGAAGCCACTTAAGTTGGGACAGATTTCAAGGTGCTTGTGTAGAATGAGTTTGTCGATTTAAATGATAATGCGTAATCCTCCAACTAACAAACTTTCTGCATCCCTCAGAACATGCTCAGTACTTTAGAGGGAAGTTTGGGGGGTTATTCAGCTGGGCTGGAAGCCTCAGGATGGCCCCGAATATTCAGTGTTCTAGTCCCTCAGAAGGCAGCTAGGATTTTTTCAATGTCATAGAACCAAATGAAGCTCTCCCTGTAACATTTCGGATATCCTGACACAATTGCTTAGGTCAAAACGCAGATTTGCTGATGTACCAGTTTTTCCAGAAAAACCTCTAGATTTCAAGCCTAAATATTTATTAAGTTGCACAGATAAGGGAAAATGAGGTTATCTTTGTTGATGCATATATAGCATGCTGAAGCATTCCCACACTTTCCTTTTCTCTTGGCTTCAATCATTCTTATTTCTGAGAAATGGAAATTGCCCCATGTTTAAAGGACATTTCAGTCATCGTCCTCATTATCTCGCCTGGTATTTGTGTGGTAATGCTCTGCTAGCTTTCTCAAAGCATTTTGCAGTCTCCTTCATATGCCTACCCCGAGAGGTGGTGATTACTGTTACTCTCTTTCAACTAATGGAGACGCTGATGCCCAGAGAAAGGGAAAAGGAAATATTCAATTATTGAGTGAGTCTCTGGAGAATTAATTATAGGAAACTTCATCTCATAATCTGTCCAAAAAACACAGGACAGACAATGCTTGCCACCCCATTCTGACAGAATCTGATGGGATTTTGATAGAATTAAGGAACGGGATAATTTTTAGAAGTACTTGTTAACATTTCCTCTTTAAAGTAAAAACGACACTAATCAACAATCATTTATAAAATGCTGACTATGTGCGGGGAACCGTGCTAAATGCTTGTGATACAAATACAAGGAATGAAACAATCACTGCTCTCAAGGAACTTAGATTCATCAGGACGTGGTCCATTCAATTCAATTTAGTTCATTTGAACAGTCTGGATGTAGTGGAATTATAGCCAAAGAACTGTGGTTCATATTCTAGCTCTGTTATTCGCCCATCAATTTGGCTTTGGAAAAGTCACTTGTTTCTGGGTCCCAGTTCCTCATCTACAAAATGAGGGTGTTGGTTGGGCTTGATGATTTCAAAATCCCTTATAGCCCTAAATCTATGTTCCTATGATCATTCAATAAAACATAAATGATGTTTGAGGCTCTGTACTATTGTAGGCACTGAGAATACAAAGACTAAAATAATCTCTGTGGACAGTGAATAGAGTACCAGCCCTGGAGTCAGGAGGACCCAAGGTGAAATTCGACCTCAGGCACTTGACACACTTACTAGTCGTGTGACCTTGGGCAAGTCACTTAACCCCAATTGCCCTGCCATCCCCCCTCCAAAAAAAAAATCTGTGCCTTCTATTGGGGGATGGGAAGATTATATTAAGTAAACACAAAACAAAAACTAAGTAATAGGGGGAGAAACAAGGTGGTCTTTCAGTAAATGTTACAAATCAGGGTTTGATTTACTGTTTTGTTGATTATCTAGGCCAAAGGAAGTAATGAAAAGAATAAATTAATAATGTAGATTAAACTTAAATGTGTCACACCTACATTTCTTTTTGAGAGCCAGTTGTTAAACATTTACCAGGACACTCTTGGGGAAAGCATTAACTAGTATAATTAAGAAAGGCCTTTCATAGAGGATGGTACTTGAAAGGAGGAAGGTGTTCCCAGACCGGTAGGTAGATGGAATGATAGGTAGAATGCTGGGCCTGGAGTCAGGAAGATTCCTCTTCCTGAGTTTAAATCTGGCCTCAGACACTTACTAGCTGTGTGACCCTGGACAAGTCACTTAACCCTGTTTGCCTCAGTTTCTTCATCTGTAAAATGAGCTAGAGAAGGAAATAGCAAACCACTCCAGTATTTTTGCCAAGAAAACCCCAAAATGGGGGCTACAATTGAAATAACTGAACACCCAACAAAGGTGTTCCAAGAGGCAAAAGTTAAGTGAGAAAGAATTCCATGAATATGGAATAGAGTGTGCAAATGCATGGAGTCAGCAAATGGAATGTTTTTCGTAGGAACTATGAAGCAGGGCAATGGGACAGGTTGCAAAATGTTGTTGAGTAAGTACCAAGGACAGAGGCTCATCACAGAATATCATGATAGCCATATTGAGTATGTATAAAAGTTATTGCAAAAATGTTATAAAATATTACGGGTTATAAAAGACAGCATGGTGAAGTTTGAGCAGGTATTTAAATGGTCCCTCACAAACTTGGTACAGGGAAAAATAACAGGATCTCAAAGAATCCTAGGAAAAGAATAAATGTGTTAGTGCAACCTAGGGCAAGCAGGTGTTATATAATTTTCCTTTGGCTTCTGCCCCTGGTTTTATCAGTAACAAAAAAAAAATTAATTTCCTGACATATGCTGTGTTCTTGGACAGTAAGAATCAATGTCACTTACCTGAACTAGTCCATTTTAACAGCATGACTTTCCTGGCAGTCTTCACCAGGATGTCCAGTTCTAAAATAGCATCCAACATTTTCCAAAGTTATCCAGTGTAAACAAACACTACCCTGTTTTAAACTCTCATGGCTGCATTTTTCCCCTAATACAAATAATAATTAATAATGATAGTTAGCATTTATATAGAACCAACTATGTGCTAGGCACTATACAAATATTAAATTCTAAAGAATGAAAGAAGCATCAAGTAAGAGCTTCTCTCAGATTCCTTAGGGATACTAATGACTTTTCATTTTAGTGTGTGATGGAACTTATCCAAGTAAAGTATGCTGCATGAACAAGAAAACATTTTTATACTATGCTATAATATACTATACTATACAGCATTTAGCTGAGCTACCCTAGAGTTCAGTTGGGTTCTTCTCCTGGCTCCATGATCACCATGATAAAACTTGTGCTGTTGCCCTATGGGCTCTTCAAGGGCACTCAGAAGAACTAGAGACTCATACTTTATAACCTTTCTCATCAAAATGCCCTCATTGTTCTAGGTGTTTATACCTATTTCCTTTGAAATGGGGGTGGTAGCTGTTGCTGCTGTTTTCATAGAAACAAAAGCTGGTAATAAAGCAGACAAACCTAGCTTTCATTGTCAATTGGAAGATGATTTGGAAAGGATTCCAGCTAACCCTGAACATAAGAAGCACTCCAGTGGGTAACAAAGACATTTTGTTTCATACATAGCAAACTCTGAGAGCTATCCTAGCACAGTAGATAGGGGGTCATCTTGGAAGCCAGAAAGGCAGAGATTCAAGTCCTGACTCAAGACAGCTGTGTGGCCATAGGCAAGGCACTCAGCCTCTTCATACTACAGGAAATTCTGATTGTAAGTTGCATAAAATGTGTCAACCTACATTGGTAGATAGAGTATCCTCACCTATAGTAGTCCAGTTCTTATTCCCACCTGTGGTATTCTAATTTGTATAATAAACAAATAAGAGTATGTAAATGCAGTCTAACATAGACATTAATGTAGATAGCAAGCTCTGGTACTCAGTACAGAAAGTCCAGGGGAGTCGTTAATAGTTTGAGTTTTCGCCAGACAACAAAAACAGTTCCATATCAGAGATACCCTGGGGCTCCAGAAACACAGGATGTAAACAGTCCTGTACTTGTTTGGCTTTACACCCACTAACTGGCAAGTCAGTGGCTCCAACAGTCACAGCTGGAACACCCTGAGGGAGCAAGGGTACAGATGCACAGTGGGATATCTTAAAGTCAGACCTGCTGTTTCTAATTATTAGATGCCCAGAAACACTTGGGCTCAGTTTGTATCACCCAGCATCAGGGAAGGGTGCAATGTTAGTGATCTCATTCCTTTCCAAGCATTAGAAAAATCATGGATCTCAGTGAGTACTCTGGGCAATTAGTAACCAAAAGGGTCATATAGGACTTACTGCCCTAGGGAACTCTAGTCCTGCAGCATCCAATGCTCTGTAAGTTCTGTGTGAGTCTGCGTCTCTTCATCTTGGCCAGTGCTTCTGCTGTAGTCAAAGGGCAGTGCATATTATCCTTTGGGGACTCTTGATGGGATTTCACAAATAAGCTTCTGTCTTGGATTGTAAGACAAACTTGGGATGGTGGGGATGAGCTGGCCTCATTGCTGGGTATGATGATTACTCAATAGGAAATGTACTCAGAGCAGTCTAACTAGATTTGTGTTTGAGAGTACAGCATTGAGGTCCTCCATTATCTCTAAGGTGGATGAAGAATACCTAAGAGAAAGACTCCCTCCAGGAATTTGTAATCAGTGAATATACCAGTTTGCACACTGTCCTTATTTAATACATGTTGATTGAACTGAATTGAGTTTTCTGAGTTCTAACCTATTCAGAAATTCTAATAGGAGAGTCAGAAGCTTTATTCCTCCTCCTCTTCTTCTTCATCACCATCATTTATTTCTACAAATATTTACTAAATATCCATTATGTTCTGTGTATGGCACTAAAAACACAAAGACAAAAATGGAACAGTCTCGATTTTCAAAAAGCATTCCACTAGGGATAGAAACACAGGTCATAGTATATACAGTATACATAGTAAACACAAGATAGTACACAGGTCATACAGTCTGGATTGTTAGAGAACCCTGAACTGAGCCTTTGCAAAAATTTAGGGACTTTGAGAGGTAGGAGGGGGGAAAAGGACAGAATTATAGGCACCAAGAATAATCTATTGCAAAGGGCAGAAATGGATACAGACATTAAGTAATGGATTGATCACTGAGCTTGGAGTCAGGAAGACTAAGTCTCATCTTGGATACTGGCTATGATACCCAGCAAGTCCTAAACATCTCTGTCCTTTAGTATCCTCATGTGTAAAATAAGGAAATTGGACTTGATGAGGGCTTTTATGTTCCCTTCCCAACCTTAAGTAGACAATCCTAAGAATATCAAGTTTGGGGACCAGCAAGTAGGCCAACTTAACTAGGACATGGAGCACCTGAGTCATTTAGGTAGATTGTGTGTGTCACTGGGCTGACACATCCCATATCCCACTCACACAATGAGAGCCATGCCAGCATTCAGGATAAGTTTTTCTTCAGCTGTTCTTTCTATTCCTGGGGCACTTGGAGAGCCTCCAATATTGAACTTCTCTGGATCTGCCCTGGGGCAGGAGGGTTCAGAATTTCCTTCCATCTGACTTCTGCCCAGGAGGCATTCAGGTGATGAGACTGAGCTTACTGCTTAGAGCACTGTGCAAAGACTGGAATTGGGCCCAGTCAATATCAACACTCCAAAGATGTTTGCTGGATCTCAACAGACAACAGCCCTGGTGTCCATCTTCTTACTGAAAGCCATGATTTCCCTGGGGAACTCCAGACTCACTGGGATAGAACCCAAGAACAGGTAGTTTTTAATTCAGTCCATGGAGAACTAGCTGTTGCATAGGCAGCAGAGGTCTGATGTTCCAAGGGTTTGTTATCTAGTGACAGGAATATAATTGTCACGTGGAATTTGCTGTACAACACAGCCTAATGATATGCATCTCTAGCTACTGCATGGGGTGCTATGGGTCTTTATGGAAAGGACTCAGGAAAAGTCAGTGGGATAGAGGGTAAGGTATTTGGGACTGTCTCCTTTTCTGGATGCCAATGCAATGGAAGTCAGCTTCCAACAAACCAAGTCCAAATACTTCTCCTGAGTGTGCCCAGTACATCCTGCATTATTTTCTGTCTTTGTATCTATAGTCTAACAAAATCTAACACATTTACTTTATGTGTGTTCTCTTGGCGTTCTCCATGACTCCCAAGTTTCTTCTTCCCCCTGGGAGGTGCTATTCTTCCTTTTGGTCTAGCTGGTAGCAAGCTTATCTTGGGCTCCGTGGTATGAACAATGTTTTCCATTGGCTGGGGTGATCTCCCTTTAATACAGTGAGGTTGCTGATTTAGAGCACCAGGGGCATACAAAGCCCAGTCTATATGGAATTAGTACTCCAGGGGTGTAGTGGATTCCAACTGCCCTGTTTTGACATGCCTTTCTGACCTAGTGTTGCTGTTGCCATGGTGAATGTGGAGACAGAGAGGAAGTAGCATCTTATTTTATCAACTAGGAATTGTATCTCTTTAAATCTAAGCAAAGTTGTTTTTAAATGCATTTTATGGTCCACAAATATTGCATTACATTCTAATCCTGGACTTGAATCCCCGAAATGGTGTGAGCTAGGCTCAACCCAGAACAAGTTTCTTCAGCCTGGTCTGGTTGATTTGTCACACTGTGATATATATGTGATGAGATTTCTGGGACAGGGCCAATTGTCATTCACAGGTACTCCCTCCATCCATAAGCTTCATTTCCACCTCCATGATTACCTGTAAAATTCTGTGTAACTAGGAGGCTATTTCCTCTGTAAAAGCAGTGCTACTTACAGACCTTCAAGCACTTGGATCATACTGGCATGGTTCATGTTTCTTGCCACCATTGTTCCTTTTACTATTGTTCTCTGAAGCAATCTTTCAAACCCTAATACAAAGATGGACGCTGCCTGACCCCCTTTCCTTGGGAACTCCTTGTCTGTAAAATGGGGATAATACTAGAATCTACCTCCCAGGGCTGTTGTAAGGATCAAATGAAATAATAATTGTAAAGTACTTAGCTCAGTGCCTGGCACACAGTAAGTGCTATGAGGATGTCATTATTATCATAATTATTGTTATTATAATGTATCACCAAATTGCCTTTACCCTCCCCCCAAACATTCAAGAATTGTAATTTCAGAGTACAATGTCCATGGAACATTTGGAATAAAAAATAGGTCCCCTGAGGCTCGCAAAAATTCTCCTTTGTTTCTCTGCCACAACTGCATTAACTTGGGGATCTTCAGATAGGTGGGCAGGTTCCCCTGAAAATGACATTGTTTCTACAGCCAGCTCATTCTGGCTGCACTCATTGCCTAATAGCCTTGCCTATGAGTCTAGCTTCTACTGTTGCTATGGTAGTCACTGGTTATAGAGGAAAGTCTATCTGCCCAACACATAGACAAAGACCTCCAAGCAAAATCTTTACATTGTGCAGTCTTACCAGAAAGGATTTAGACTTTCTCAGCATTTCCTTGTCAACAGTGACAACTGATTTCCAAGGCTCCCAGAAGAACATGCAATATCAAGGAACCCACACAGTGCAGTCACCGAAAAGTCATCCTGTCTATTATTTCTTACTCAACACCTCCCAGACTTAAGAAAGCAAAGTAGTACCAGGGAAAGAATGTTAACCTTAAAATGGAATAAGAGAACCTGGGTTCAGATGCCACTTCTGATTCTTACCTCTATGACCCTGGTCAAGTCACTTAGCTTCCTTGGGACTCAGTCCCTTTGTGTATAGAATGAGGATTAAACTAGATTGCATCATAAACCCTATGATTTTATGATTCTTCAAAAGCCCCATAATATCTGGAAATATCCTTTCATTACTGAGGCCCTTATAGTATCTAGGTACCCCAGTGACCAACAGCCTTGTTGAGGGTATATTCCTATCATAAAGTAACAGTTCTCCGGTAATTAAGTATGGCCTCACAAGCATCCAGCCCCTTTCAACACACAGTGGTTCAACATTATTTCCATACAATTATATGAAGACCAGACTGGCCTGGGTTGTTAGCAAGGCTTATACTGACAAGAAAGTTGCTAAACTGTCAGCCTAAGTTCCAAGCTTTGTTGTGGCTTAGATTCAAAAGGAAAACAAAAACTCAGCAGAAGTCAAATCATCATCAGTATCAGAAGCTACAGTCAGGGTGGCTTCCTAGTCCTAGGTTCCTGAAGTGTTCTCCATGTGAGGCCGTCAGGGATTTCCTTTTGGGCATGAATCCTAAGATCTGAAGTTCAGAGGATGAGCTTTCTGGAAGATTTCAGCTCTATCTTCCATTATACTGTGCAAGTAAGCTGAGAAGATGCCATGCCCACAGAGCAAGCTCAAGTTATTGACTACTTCAGGCAGTCAAGAAACCTTTGTTAAGCATCTCCTCTGTGCCTGGTACACTATGCTAAGCACTAGGAATACAAATATGAACAAAGAAAGGTGTTCCTTGACCCCAAAGAGCTTCTATTCTAATGGGAGAAGATACAGAAGGAAACTGAAAGGTGGGGTTGAGGGAGGGAAGGGCATTTCATTCATATATTCAATAGCAGATGTGTGGATATGTATATATATGTGTGTGTATGTATGTGTATATGTACATATATATGTATATGTATGTATGTATGTATATTCAGGACTATGTGCAACATTTCTTGGAGCATAAATATAAACAAGTTTGGTTCCTTGCCTTTTCAGGCAGCATGTTGAAGTAGAAAAGGCAGTAGGTGGTAGAGTAAATAGTGTACTAGATCTGGAGTCAGGAAGACCGGAGTTGAAATGTGGCCTTACTAGTTTAGTGACCTTGGGCAAAGTTTTTTAACCTCTTCCTATCTCAAGTTTCCTCATCTGAGAGACATATATACATATATATATATATTTATGTAAAGAGAGAGAGATACATCCACATGTATATCTTTACTATGTATTTATATATAACATATGTATTTATTTGTACGTGAGTATGGATATAGATATGAATATAGATATAGATATAGATATAGATACAATAGTAAATCCAAGGCAGTGTGACCTGGTGGATAAAATCTAGATAGATAGATATAGAGATCAATATAGAGATATAGATAGATAGATAGATAGATAGATAGATAGATAGACGATAGGTAGATAGATAGGTAGATAGATAGATGATAGATAGATAGATAGATAGATAGATGATAAATAGTTCGATGCAAAACTCACACTTGCCAAAAAAACTATTTTATGGAGAACTCACACAGGGCAAGCACTCATGTGGTAGTCAGAAGAAGCAATACAATGACACTCTCAAGGTCTTTCTTAAGAACTTTGAAATCAATTGTGACATGGGAGACACTGGCACAGAACCACTCAGCATGGCATGCCCACATCAGAGAAGGAGCAGTACTCTATGAGCAAAGCAGAATTGAAACAACTCATAGGAAACTCAGGATGCATAAATTTAGAGAATCCATGCCAAATGTTCACATGGACTATTTATGCCCAACCTTGGTAGAACAATGCAGGCTCATATTGTTCTGATCAGTCACAGTTAGACACATTGAAACTTGACTCTAGCGTAGTGATGTCATTTTGGTCCTCTTTGAGAATGGAGGACAACAACCAACCAACCAGACAGACAGACATGCATATATGTGTAAATATACATAGATATACATATACACACATATGTATGTATATAAAATATGTAAATAGCATATACATATACACATATACATACATATGCGTGTGTGTGTGTGTGTGTGTGTGTGTGTGTGAGCTTGGTGGTACAGTGAATACAGCAACAGGCCTAGAATCGGGAAGATCTAAGTGCAAATGTGACCTCAGACACTGACTAGCTGTGTGACCCTGGCTAAGTCATTTAATCCTATTTGTCTCAGTAAATGAGGCAAAGTAAATGAACTGGAGAGGGAAATGGCAAACTACTCTAATCTCTTTAACAAGAAAACCCCAAATGGGTTCATGAAGAGTCAGACATTACTGAGAACAACTGAACAAGAAGAACTGGACTAAGCACTGAGGATGGAAAGACTGGCCAGACAGTCTCTTCTCTCCAAGAATTTACATTCTGATAGGGAAGACCAGATGCAAACAACTATACATATGCAAGATCTATATCCAGTGTAGATGGGGATCAGCTCAGAGGGAAGGCATTAGCAGAGGGTTCTGAGAAAGGCTTCTTGAAGAGGATGGGATTTGAGTTGAGTCTTTAAGAAAGTGAGGGAAGCCAGGAGGTAGAGTTGAAGAGTGAAAGCATTTGAGATTTGGGGGCATAGCTGTGGGGGATAGAATTGGAGTAGGAGCTTAGTTGAAGGGATAGCCTAATACAGAATATAATGCTTTGTCCTGCAAAACCTCACTGTGATTACCGTGATACACATGACATTTCCCCAGTTTTATGAAAGTTATTTCAGGGAACACAAGTGACCAACCACCCTTCCCACCCGGTACTCCTTTCTGTTTTAAATAGATATTCAAAATGGGTCTCTGCAGTATGTCAGCAAGAACAATGAGATTTTTTTTAAAAACCGGCTGGGTTTAGACAAAAGAGATATACAAGGAGACAGGACTACTGTCTGATGAAGAATGAAGTCAGTGAAAAGTCCAAGAGGTAGGTTTAATGATAGACACTATGTCAAGAATAATTAAGGGAAGTGTGATTTTAGGAAGTAGGGAAAAAGACAAAAAGAAAGAAAGACAAATACTCTTATTTAACATGTAGGATAATTGAATATTAGATCTGGATGAACCTTTAGACATCATCTAATCAATATACCTTGCTTCTACTTTTTCAACATTGTGCTCACTCCTCCACCTTCTAAAGGACCTTTGAGAGGAGTTAATGTACTTTTGTTACATCTACATTCTTGCCACCTATGTACTTCTTAACCTCTTGAAATCTGACTTTAGTCCTTGACTATACACTATTGAAACTATTTTTTCTCCTTTCAAAAAAGTTTTTTTTTCTTCCAATTGCATATAAAAGGGGAGGTTAGGTGGTACAGTGAATAGAGCACCAGCCCTGGAGTCAGGAGGACCTGTGTTCAAATCTGGCCTCAGACATACAACATTTACTAGCCATGTGACCTTGGGCAAGTCACTTAACTCCAATTGCCCTGCCCTCCCCCCTCCAAAAAGGAAAAAAAAAGAACAATTGCACATAAAAACAATTTTTTAACGTTCTTTTTAAAATTTTGAGCTTCGTATTCTCTCTCTCCCCCTTCCCTGAGATGCCAAG
This sequence comes from Pseudochirops cupreus, assembly GCA_028627135.1. NCBI lineage: Eukaryota > Metazoa > Chordata > Mammalia > Diprotodontia > Pseudocheiridae > Pseudochirops > Pseudochirops cupreus. Next base: position 445,610,096 of record CM053581.1, read on the forward strand.
CAATTTGATACAGAGGTTATACATGGGTAGTGATGCAAAACATATTTCCATATTGGTCATGTTGTGAAGGAAAACATAGACTAAAGAAAATCACCAAAAAATAAAGAATGTGAAAAATAGCATGCTTTGATCTATATTCAGATTCCATCAGGGTTTTTTTCCACGCCCTCTGAAGGTGGATGGCATTTTTTTATCACGTGAAACTATTTTCTCCAAGTTCACCACTAAACTCTAGGGATCACCTAATCATCAAGTCTAATGTGCTCATCTCAGTTTTCCTCCCCCTTAATCGTACTGAAACATGTGACACCATTGATCACCCTGTTTATTGAGGTTATTGGCTTCTCCTCTCTTCTCATTCTCCTCCTACATCTCTGATGACTAATTACATATGTCTGGTTCTTCTTCTTGTCCCCTCTAATAGGAAACAATGTTATCTCTGACCCATTTCTCTTCCCTCTCAACATTGCTTCCCTTGGTAAGCTCATGTATCGTATTTCTCATTTCTTGAATTGTCACCTGTGTTTGCATGAGTCCCATATAAATGTCTTAATTGATATCTTAATATATTACCACCACAACCACCACCCACCATATTTCTTCTCTGAACTCCAGACTTCTATTTATGGAATCACAGATTTAAATTTGAAAGAGATCTTAGAGACCATCTGGTTTAACCCCTCCATTTTACAATGAGGAAATTGGACCCAGTGGCTATGTGACTTGCCCAATATTTCAGAATTGTCAGAGGTGGGATTTGAACAGATATCCTCTGCCTCCAAAGTCATTGTCCTTTCTATCATACCATACTTCCTCTCATTTTCAACCATCTGCTGAATGATCTATTAGTACCTTATGATAAAAATGTCCAAAACTAAGTTCATTGTCTTCTCCAAAATACCCATTCCTTCTCCTACTTTCTCCACATCTACTAAAATTTTTCCCTGAAGTAACTTAGGTATGAAATCTCATAATCATCTTTGACATTTCCATCTCTTCATCCCCATATCCATTTAGTTGACAAGTCTGGTGATTTCCACCTCCAAAATATTTTTCACATATGTTCCATTTTCCTCACTCATAGTATATACCAGTTTAGTGTTAGCAAGTTAGCAAGCTCTCTTTAAAACTCTTTTGGGCTGTTATAATAGATTCCAAACTAGTGTTTGTGCTTCCTGTCTTTTTCCTTTCTCATCCATCTTTCAATAAAATACTTTAAAAGAAACCTTTCTGAAATGCCTTATCTGATCATAATCTATTGGCTTTTCACATCTTCCTTAGTCTTCCCTTATCTAACCCTACCCTTCATCTTCACTATGACCTCCAGTCTCTTGATCCCTTAATTCTCTCCCAGGCCATCTCCCCTGTACTAGCTACTCTCTCCTCTTATCCCCATCTTGACTCCTTGGTGAACCAATTGAACTCTACACTGACCTCCTCTCTTGAATCTCTACCCTTTTTTATCATATCCTCAATTACACCCAGCCAAGTTTTAGCTTCAGATCACCTACCATTCATTACCTTTGTGTCTATATACTACTGAATGAAAGAGGAGAAAAATCATACAACTGTTCTGACTGGGTCCACTACAAATTTATGTTACACAGTCTCAACTGGGCCCTCACTGCTGCTAGGCAATCCTACTATACCTCCCTTTATCAACTCACGAATCCACTCTCCACAGCCACTCTTCCAAATTTTTTGATCCTACTTTAAACTTCTCGTGACTCTCTCTTACCTCACTCTCTTAGCAGATAACCTTGCCTCACATTTTACAGAAAAATTGAGGCAGTTCGATATGAACTTCCTCTTCTCCCCTCTTCCTTACCTCTCACCACACAGATACTTTCTGCAATTTGCTCCTCCTTCACTCCTGTTTCACGTTATAAAATGGTCTTACTCCTTACCAAGGCTAATCGCTCTACCTGTTCAAATGATCCCATTCCATCCTGTCTTCTCTAACCAATTACTCTCTCTGTCATCCCCACTCTTTCACTCATTTTCACTCTCTCCCTCTTTACTGACTTTTTTCATTCTATCTATAAACATGACCATGTCTCCACTATCCCAAAAAAAAAGTCCTTGCTTGATATTTCTTTCTATTATCATTCTATTTATCTTCTGCCCTTTGTAGCTAAACTCCTAGAAAAGGCTTTTGTCTATAATAGGTGCTTCCACTTTCTCTCTTCCCATTCTCTTCACCCCTTATAATCTGGTTTCCGTCCTTATCATTCCACGGAAACAGTTCTCTCCAAAGTTACTAATGATCTCCTCATTGCCAAATCCAGTTATCTTTTCTCAACTCTCATTCTCCTTGACCTGTCTATAGCCTTTGACATTGTTGATCACTCTCTTCTCCTTGTTACACTCTTCTTTCCAATACTCCCTCCTCGTTTTCCTCCTATCTGTCTGACCACTTCTCTGTCTCTTTTGCTGGATCCTCCTCCAGAACATGCATTCTATCTGTAGGTATTCCTCAAGGTTCTGTCCTGAGTCCTCTTCTTCTCTTTTCCTGCTGTACTACTTCACTTGATTCTCAAATCTACCTTTTCTGCCCTAGTCTCTCTCCTGACCTCCAATCTTGCATCTCCAACTGGCTTTTACACATTTCAAACTGTATGTCCAATAAACATCTTAAACTCAACACAACTAAAACAGAACTCATTATCTTTCCTCCTAAGCCCTCTCCCTTTCCTACTTTCCCTATCACTCTAGAGGGCAACACCATCCTCTTAATTCTTCAGGCTTGCAACCTAGAAGTCATCCTGGATTCCAATCTCTCATTCCTCATATTCAGCTGTTGCCAAGGTCTCCCTTGGTAACAACTTTAGGGATTCCCCATTACATACCAAAGAAAACACAAAATCCTTAGGCAAGTGCTCAATACCCCTAATAATCTGAACCCACCCTAGTTATGCAGCCTTATTTCATAAGATTCCCTCTTTGTGCACTCTATATTCCCATCAAACTGAACTACTTTCATCTCCCAGACTCATTTTCTTCTCTCTCACTACCACACCACTATACACATTGTCCTCTGTGCTTGGAATGGATTCCCTCCCTCCCCTTCTTCTTGACATATTGAAGTCCTTTTCCTCTCTCAAGGCCTACCTCATGGCCAACTCTTACATGATACCTTTCCTAATTCCCCCCAACTAGAAGTGATCCCTCCCTTCTTAAATTCCTTCTACCATTCTGTTAAACTCCCATTGTCGTTGTTGTGATTCCATCATTCTAAGTCATGTCCGACTCTTTGTCACCCCATTTGGGGTTTTCTTGGCAAAGAAAATGGAGTAGTTTACTATTTCCTTCTCCAGCTCATTTTATAGATGAGGAAACTGAGGCAAAGAGTTAAGTGACTTGCCTAAGCCTACACACCTAGTACATGTCTGAGGTTGCTTTTGAACCAACCTTGATTCCAGGGCTGATGCTGTATACACTGCACCACCTAGCACCACTGAACTCCTATGCATTTAATCATATTCTAATCTGTATCAAACTTACTTGTTTACATGTACTGCCTCTTCTAGTAAATAATGAGCTCTTGAGAGCAGAGACTGTCATTTTTCATCCTTGTATTCCTAATGCTCATCATAATTCACTATTCAAATGTGTTAATAAATGTTAAGTTGAATTAAAGCTAATCCGTCTGTCTCCCTCAATTTCTAGATGATGATGCCCAGAGAGGTTAAGCACCTTATCCAAGGTGATGTCAGGGGCAGAAACAGTATGCAGGCCTCCTCACTCCTAGTTGGGAATTTTCCATAAGTTAAATTCTAATCAGATATATCTGAGGAAACGAATTGTATTTACATGGCTGTTCATCGTTATGATACCAAGTGATGTCCTTACAAGATGGTTATGTCTATACTGTTCTTTCAGTTCCTGTAAAATTTATTTGCATAGAGACAATGCTAGGATATTTATTACTAGACTTGAAACCACAGTTAGACCTCTATTTAATGTGGACTATCATGTTCTCCATAAAATACTCCATTTATATATAAATACCCTTTAGCTATACTATCCAACTATGCAGATGTGTGCTTCCTGAAGAACAGTTACTCATGCTGATGACAAGTAATTACTCATGTGTCTCTGGTTTCTATAGCAAGAGAGTAAAAATTTATAACCACAGATCCAAAAATTGAAGCTATAAGAATAGGTATAAACTAATCAGGTTGTATCTAATGAACAATAACAAAAAGGGGCATTTGGTCAAGGCTTCTTTACCAGATAGCCCCTGATGAATGTTTTTTTGTTGTTGTGGAAGTTTTTTTAATGAAGTTTTTTTTTATTTGTCTGTTTTTGTTTTTACATTTTGCAAAGGAGTTCTCCCCGAAATGTTGATTTCAATGTTCTCTATCTTACCCATCTACTGAAGGTAAATAAAAAAGAAAGATTAGGAGCAGGCAGTGTTGGAATGACTGCTGTGCAACAGTCTTCCTACCATCCAACATTGTGAACCCATTACTCCAATGATATGAGGAACAATATGGAGTATTGAAAAGAATATTGGACCTAAAATACAGAAAGTTCTAGGTTTGAAATCAAGCTCTGACACACTTTTTGAGGTTGTGGTTTGCTGAACTTTGGTTTTCTGTACTCTAAAAACTGGAAAATAACAATTGCAATACTTACCTCAAAGGGCTGCAGTGAGGGTAAAACACTTTGTAAACTTGGGACAGTTTTACAAATATGAGTTATTATTATTCTACAAAGGTCTTATGAAAATACTCTCTTGTAACTGCTTCTGGAAGGATGATTAAGTCAGCGGCAGAAAATAAAAATTATTCAAATTGTAAACACCAATTAATGCAATCATTATTGATGGTTTATTAGACAATTAATATAACCATAGCAATAAATAAAAAGAAATGTGGCCATTATTGTGAATTATTTTCTTAGGCTGAAGCCTAGAATCTATTAATTCTTCCTAGGTTTAACTGTTAACTTATTTATAATCCTCTAATGGTAAGATCTTTTAAAGCTATGTCTTTATTTGAAGGTTTCTATTCATATTGAAAATTCTACAGCAAATATCTCTCACATGAAAAACATAGAAACAGAAAAGGGATATCAGGCCATCTTGAAAGCCAGTCACAGGGATAGATTTAGGCGGAGACAGCGTAGGCCAAAACCTAGGACAAACTCCTCTTTCCTATCCCTACCCACACCAGAAGCACTTCCCCCCCCTTTTTTTTTTAAAGAAAGCACATTTACTTAATCCCAAAGGATAAATTAAGCAGCAAACATTCTGACTACCTATTTCCCATAGCCACTCTCTCCAAACATATTTAACAGGGAGTATTCCTCTTTTTTTTTTTTACATTTTATTTTAGACTCAAATGCCAGAACACAAATAGAGAATAGAGAAACAAACAGAAATATATCATAAACTTAAATATTGAAACTTAAATACAAAGTTAGAAAAGGGAAAAAAAAGCATGTCATGTGCATAGCAGAGCATATGAGGATTCAAAATATGTAACAACAGATTTTCATTTCAAGAAAGCCTACATGATAAATAATACCCGTTGTGTTGAGAAGTGTCCATCTTTTCTTCGCTTCCTGGTGAGTTTTCTTTTGTTCTCTGCTGTGCACTTTTTTACTTTGTTCTTTTTTTTCCTCTCCTTCAATTTAAAACATGCTACCTTCATCAGTCCCCTTTAAAATGAAAATATTTCACCTGGTTGAGTAATAGAGTAATTCCTAAGCTCTATCTGAAATATTAGCAAAGATTAATTTGAGAAGGGAACACTGGGCAGATAAAGCTTTACTGAGGCCAGGGAAGACACTAAGAACAGGAACACGGATTCCTATTGAGGCCGGGAGGAGACAGATGAACCGCTGACATCCCCAGGAACTTAGTACCACAAACGCTTTGTACAAAGGATACTCAGATTTGTTTGTTTGATGAGTAAATGTACTAGATTTATGGAGAGTAGACCATGAAATCAATTCTCTCACATTTATAAATACTTTTTATTTTTTTGTTATCAAGTTCGATTTATTCTGGTATTCTGCACCATGCCCTTATTCATCTTTGTACAGAGATACAGAGATCTACACACGATGAGAGCGTCCCGCGTTCTGTCCCAAGAGGCCCACACTCCGAGGTTGGTGCAATCGTGGTATCTGTGAAAGGGGTCATCCACGTGCCGGTTCCTCCTCTTCCAGAAGGACGCGGTCACTTTGTCGAGCAGCTGGCTCTGAGTCGTGTTGCAGAACACCTGTTCCGGGAGGCGTTTTCTCCGTGCAGGCTTCTTTTGCCACAGCCTCTTCTTATAACCGGCCTTTTTCCTCACCCAGAGACCACAGTGCAGGCGCAGAAACCTGAAGAGCACGACTTTCACAGACTTCCGTTTTCATTTTCTCAAACTACAGTATGTTAAAGTTCTGACTGGCGGTCGGAGGATGGCTGGGAGCAAAGGGGTGATGCTATTAAGGATTGCTGCAAGGTGCCCACATGCAAGACTTCTAACAGGTGGAACTAGTTTGGCAGCAGGAGAAGCAAGTGGGATTTGAAAATGGCTAAAAGGTCGTGCAGACGGCGGCATGGAAATCAGACACCCCGACTTGGAGCAATTTTGGAGGGCCGGCGACACCAAAATATCGAGTGGTCGAATGATTCTTGCAGCGGCCCATGCCACCAAAGCGGACGCCGCCATCTTCCCGCTGCTATAAATACTTTTTTTTAAAAAGAAGTTGGAAGGAGGGGCCAAAAAAATGAAGAGGGATTATCAGGAGACTGGAGGCATCTAAGGAACTGAAGATTTAAGGGAAGGATACTTAACCTTTTTCTTTGTGAGTTACGGACCAGGAATTTTCTGGAAACAGGTCATACAAGGTCGAGAGAGTCTGGTTATGTTTTCAGTGTGAGCTTTTATTCCTCAGAAATCAGAAAAGGCTACAGATCAGGACATGATTTTTTGTTTTGTTTTCTAGACCTAGGGAAGTGATGGAGAAAATGTTAACAATGCATATTAAACTTAAAAGCCTACTTTTTTTTTTCTTTTTCAGACAGCCAGTTGTTATACCTTTACCAGTACACCTTTTGACCCTTTAGGCGGTCTGGTGAAGTCTATGCGTAAACCTTTTCCCTTCTCAGGATGATGTATATTGCCTGTATTCATAATTGAAGGAAATGCTAAATTTAGTTAAAGGTTAGTGAAAATAAAGATGTAACCTTTTTTTTTTCCTATACCAGTTCAAACTATAAAGGAACTACCAAGGGGTAAGGGGAACGCTACCCCAAGCAAATTTACAAGTGAATTTGATCAGCCATTTAAAGAGAAATTAGTACCTATGTTACATGAATTATGGCCTATAACTGAGGGAGTAAGCATTCCATCAATCTTATGAAATAAATATCTTGATGCTTAAATCAGAGAGGGATAAAGCACAGAAAGAGACTCATAGACCACTATCACTAGTAAATATTGATATAATTGTTTTGAATTGAATCCTAACAAAGAGATTGCAATAATATATCTAAAAAATAGGGCATTTTTTTAACCAAATAGATTTATGGCATCCATGCAAAGGTGGTTTAATATTAGAAAAAAAATGAACACAATTAATGATGTAAAAACAACAAATTTATTTATCAATAAATGCAGAAATACTGAAAGCTCTAAAATATTGGCATAGAAGGACCATTTATAAGATGATGATGTGCCTATATTATATTTAAAACAAAAGGCTAGAATTATTTGATATGGAGAAACTTGAGGACCTTTCTCAGTAAATACAGGAGTGAAGTAAATATGCCTCCTTTACGCCCCTACTATTTGACACAATTCTGGGGGGGGGGGGGAACCTACTGATAGCAAAAGATGAGAGAAATAAATTGGATGTACAGAAATAGAATGGATTTTTTACACTCAGTTTTATTAATCTCACCTTTAATTTTTAGGATTTCTAATTGTTTAATTGGAGATTTTTAGTGTATTCTTTCTTCTAGTTTTTTTTTTAATTGCATACCCTATCTTTGGTCTGTTCTTTCTCAAATTTATTGATGTAAGAATTTAGAGATATAAATTTTCCTCTGAAAACTACTTTTGCTGTATCCCATAGGTTTTGATATGTTGTCTCATTATCGTCATTCTCTTTAATGAAATAATTGTTTCAATGATTTGTTCTTTAACCTACTCATTCTTTAAGATTAGGTCGTTTAATCTCCAATTAGTTTTTAATCTTTGTTTCCATGGGATCTTATTAAGTATATTTTTATTGCATTATGATGTGAAAAAATACTTTTTAGTTTTTCTGCTTTTAACTATAAAATTTTTATGTCCCAATAAATGGGTAATCTTTGTAAAGGTACCATGAACCTCTAAGAAAAAGGTGTATTCCTTCCTATTTACATTCAGTTCTCTCCAGATGTCTATCATATCTAGCTTATCTAAAATTCTATTCACTTCCTTAACTTCTTTCTTATTTATTTTTTGATTAGATTTATCTAGTTCTGAGAAGGGAAGATTTAAGTCCCCCACTACTGTAGTAGTACTATCTATCTCCACCAGTAATTCATTTAACTTTTTTTTTCAAAATTTAAATGCTATAGTATTTGGGGTATATAGATTCAGTATTGATATTTTTTCATTCTCTCTGATAATTTTTATCAGAACATAGTTACCCTATTTAAAGTTGCATATGCTATCAGTCATGGTCAATGTGCTAGTTGGTTTTATTCTACTTTTTGGTTTTTTTAATCTCTGGCACAAGGAAAAATTTTCAGGGTAGGCAAGGAAGTGGGATATATTTGGAAATGAATGTTATATAAAAATAAGAGATAGCAATAAAACATTTTTTAAAATAATGTTTGCTTACCTCAGGGCTGGGATCTGCCCTTTAGCGATGAGCAGTATGTATGATTAAAGCATGAATCACCTCTGTGTCTCAGCAGTTTCAGAATCACGAATAAAGCCATCTGATGAGGTTTCAGAGTTTTGAGACATTTCCTTACTAACTGAAAGGAAAATTAAAGGTATGGCCTAAGAACCAGAGCTCTAACAGAGCTGTTCTTTGAAGGATACATTTTTTTTTATCCTTACATTCATTCAGAGAATACTATCCAAATATTTCATATGATTTTCTTGGACATATTATGTGTTTGCCATTGAAATGCAGATGCTTATGGAAAGAAGTTTTTAATCATAGGAATTATGTCATATTTCATAACTGTCAAGTGTCTGAATAAAATTAATTGAGAAATTTCTAAAGTTGGTAAAGCATGAATTAATTAGGTCAGTAGAGAAGGAAATAATATAATCTGGGAGGGGAAAGTATTTATCTTGAATGACTTTACTTAAAGATGGCCTGGTTTGAAAAAGGATTTTTAAATCCAAGTAGAACTTTTTACTTGCTCTCTGTTAATCTTTTCCTTTGGATAAGTAATATAACATCATCTTTGTTTCCCTCCTACTTTTCTACTTATGCCTTCTCCTTCTTTGCTGGTTCTTCCTTCCGTCCTACAAAATGCAAGCTTTCCAAAAGCATCTCTCTTCGTGTCTCTATACTCTTTCCCTTAGCAGTTTTATCCATGTGTTTCATTCCAGCTCTCTCCCCTAGGTGGTTGGCTCCCATATCTTTATTGGCATTCCAACCTCTCTTAAATACTCAACTCCCTGCTCTACAGCTCCAAATGATTGTTTTGTCACTATTTTAGATGAAATGTAACCTAAGCTGAACACATTGTCATTTCCTCAAAATAAACCCATTTTCCTGACTTCCTCATTTTTATTAATGTTCTCCAATAATTCACTGTTCTTTCAGTCATGTATGCATGAAACTTCTGTTATTTTTTGCTCCTATCTGCACCTATAATGCTGTCTCCCTAAAGTCCATGAGTTGAAATCGTATCCATTTTTCAAGCTCCACCTGAGATATCTTTAATATAAAGCTGTCTCATCCACCCAATCAGAAATGAACTATTCCTCTATTTATTTAAAAGGAATAGCAAGTTGTACATAATAGAGTTGCAGTTTTATGTGAAATCATCTCTTTTTTATTTTGTTGTGTTCTAGAAATTTTATATCTCATAAATTAAAAATAAAATTTTGAAAAATTTTGAAAAAAGTGAATTATTCCTCCTATAAATTCTCATTCTATTTGGTTTATACTTGTTTTGGGGACTAGCAATATTCTAACTTGTATTTCGTTTTTATATGCTATTCATCTACTACTCTAGCATCTAGCTGGCTAAAGTTCTGGACTTAGAGTAAGGAAGACCTGAGTTCAGATAAGACCTCAGACACTTAGTAACTGACACAATGGATAGAATCAGGAAGACTCATCTTCCTAGGTTCAAATCTGACCTCAGACACTTCCTAGCTGTGTGACCCTGGGCAAGTTACTTAACCCTGTTTGCTTCAGTTTCCTCATCTATAAAATGAGTTGGAGAAGGAAATGATAAACCACTCCATTATCTTTGCCAAGAAAACCTCAAATGGTGTCATAACTGAGCAACAACAATAGTTGGTCTAGGGCATGAAGAATTTAAGTGACTGTCCCATTATCACATAGATAGTATGTGTCAGAGGCAGGAGTTGAAGCTGGTTTTACTCATTCTATCCAAAATATCCCAGTTCGTTTCTATAATAATTAAATATTTATTAGATGAATGAGGTTATTTCTTGTATGATCATGGACTGATTAGATATGGAACTTCTGGTGAAAGTCACCTGTGAGATTAGTAAACCAGAGACGCTAGCACCTGAGACTCAGCTGCACTTGTCACTAATTAGATTCATGTTCAGCTTTTGCTGCTTTTAATCTTTCTGACCTTCAGGAACTCTTGTATACATCAGAGAATCAGCAATCTCACCCCCTGGTGTTAAAATAATGTGACACATGGATTATAAGAACCCCTTTACATGTTTTCAAAATCTCTTCAAGGTTGTCAGACTGATTAGGGTTGAGTAAAGACCTTTTTTGGTCTTCAGGGTCTCACAAGAACTGATGTAGGCATACCTGAAGAAGTGGAGAAGGGCTCCCAAGGCATTATCAAGCAGGAAAATCGCTAATGCTGACTATGGGACACAAGAATTATCATCATGCAATCGTCTGATAGTCTCCATTTTTGCCTATGACCTTAAGTAATTTGCTATACTGCCCAGTGGATAAGATGTTAGTAAGAAGTGACATTGCACAGAGCAGGGAAGCAAAAATCTAAAAAAATCACCTAGGTAACCAGATTCCCCATAGCTGTACATCTTTGCTCTGATGAAGTCTCACCTAGATCACTTACTCTCTCCTCTGTCAACACAGTCAGCTCTATAAGCACAGTATAGGGCTAATTTAGGAATAGGAACCCAGGGGCCTGGAGCATTCCTGCTACTACACACTGCCTACTGTTAGCCTCAGAATGGGAGGGAGTCTGGTGCCTTCATTAGAGGTATTAGCAACAGCCGTTGCCTTCCTACGCACATTTCAACTACTCTGAACCGATGATTAGTGTTACACTGGTTTTAGTGATTTCATGCTGAGGCTTAGTAATCACTTATCAGAGGAAAAATACTCAAGTTACTACTTATTAAATTTTCCTCTGCAATGTCTTCTTACCTTTAGATCCTGATTATGTCCATAGTTTTGCATGATCCTGCCTGGTCCAAAAGTTTTCCTATTTATAAGAGGTTTGTTTTGTTTTATTTATTTTTGGCTTTATATATTGATAAATAGGAGAGGGATTTATGGGAGTTCTATGAGATTTTTTTTGAAAAAACATTAGGCCCAGTTGTTCCTCCTGCTTCTTCCAATAGGATCAAATAAGAGTTTGGTCTTTATCATGTGTGGGGTGAGTGCCACCAGCTATGTGATTTTTCTGCCCAAATAAAAAAGGTTACTATTTTTCCTACCTTGCTACAGCCAGATGATTTGGGAGCAAGGCTAGTGGTTATATATAAAGAAACTAATTACTCCTTTTCATTCCTTTTGTTAGAACATTTTCCTAACCACTTCCTTTTCCTTGAACAGCTTCTCTCTGAAGAGTCCAACAATAGAGTATTCATCAAAAAGCAGCAGTCGGAACACATGAGACAACAGCACACAGGGGCCCCAGAGGCCAGGCTAGAGGTCAGTGCCTAGTATTTTGTGGGTAATTGCCGCACCAAGTCACTATAAAGGAAACTCCTGGCCAAGGCAGATGGAAACTTCCATTTAATTCTGCCATGTATAAGAAAAAAAGTATGTATATTATAATATGTTTAATTGTCTCTCGCACAAAGGCAGTCATGTTTCCATTAACAATGCCTACATTCAGGGCCTTTAAGAAATCTTGCATTCTGGCTGGCTTTTCTGGGCTCTAGGAGCTGCAATTTCCTTGATCTGAGGCAAAACCAAAAAAAAGGAAGAAGAAGAAAAAGAAAGAAATGGAGTTTTTTAGAAATCTCAGTCTGTCTTTGCAGTCTTGTTCTGGACAAACAGTGGCAACTGAATTTCATAATCACTGGAGCCTTGATAACGACATAGCCAAAAGAGATACAGTACTCCTCTGTGACAGGTAAAAACACAGGAGTTATTCACTGTCGTGGGAATTACAACCCACAAGTTTAACCACTAAATATCAGGCAAACATAGAGGGCAGTGATCCAATTCAGGTGATAAGAACAGAAATGTGGGTGCTTTTAAAAGAAAACAAGCTGTTGGAAATGCAGAATGTCAAAATTTTATAAAAAGTCATCTCCTTTCTGAGAACATTTTCATATTTCCTTTTTCTGAAAAAGACCTCATAAGGTTTATTATTTTTCTTTCTAGCTTAGACTTGGAATTTTAAGAGACATTACAGTGGGAGCCCAAAATAGAGTATATTTTATTTTATTAAGGTTTTTTTTTAAGTCAGTAAGATTTGGGGACAAAGCTGGATTTGATTTTTGCTCCTGTCAGATGCCTAATGTTTTCATTCAGTCTAAAGTCTAATCACTAAGAAAGTATTGGGAAATTCTCATAAATGTGAGTATTTAATGTAGCCATCAGTGTAGAAAGGGATTTCACTGATGTTGACTGATTTAACTGATTTAATTCAGAAAATAATACTCCATCCTGTGATTAAGTTCATGTGAAATGGATGACCCACTAAACTGGACTAAAATACAACAAAGAAAGATTACTGACTTCATATTAGTTTTATTTAGAAAACATGGAAATAAAAATGTCTCACTGTGTTCTTCCTTTTTTTTTCTTAATAGTATTTTGTTTTTTTCAAATTACATGTAAAGATAGTTTTCAACATTCGTTCTTGTAAAATTTTGAGTTCCAAATGTTTCTCTCTCTCTCCCCTTCCCTGTCCCCAAAACAGCAAGCCATCTGACATAGGTTATACATGTACAATCATGTTAAGCAGATTTCCATGTTCATCATGTTGTGAAAGAAGAATCAGAACAAAAGGGGAAAACCATGAAAAAGAAAAAACAAAGGTGGAAAATAACATGCTTTGATCTGCATTCAGACTCCATAGTTCTTTCTTTGGATGTGGATAGCCTTTTCCATTATGAGTCTTTTGAAAGTGTCTTGGATCATTGTATTGCTGAGAAGACCTAAATCTATCTTAATTAATCATCACACAATGTTGCTGTTGCTATGTACAATGTTCTCCTGGTTCTGCTTGCTTCACTTTGCATCAGTTCATGTAAGTCTTTCCAGGTTTTTCTGAAGTCTGCCTGTTCATCATTTCTTATACTGCAATAGTATTCCATTTCATTGAAATAACACAACTTGTTCAGCCATTCCCCAACTGATGGGCATCCCCTAAATTTCCA
>CM053581.1:445624355-445644021 GCA_028627135.1 Pseudochirops cupreus
TGAACTAGGTAAATGATATGTGTTTGATTGATTAAAGTAAGATTGTTAACCCACTTTGAGTTGCTTTCCTTTAGAAAAGCAGATCTAAGAACCTGTGCTAGTAGCCGCCCTAGGTATGCTAGGGTGCTTGCTGATACAGGGGGATATTAGGTAGATAAATTAAACAGGTTTCCAATATACTTAACACATATCACATACTCTGCTGCTGCTGCTATTCTTGGAAATTTTTCAATATTCTATTTGGCCAATGAGAGAATTCTATCCAATCATCTTTTATTATGGCTCCTGTGTCTCTGTTGACTGGATAGGGCCTATTACCAACAGTTTACTCACCTAACTGACTGATATTACTCTAACAAAATATTCCATATTCACCCTTGCCATTTCCACCCTTTTGCTTACTATCCTCCCAAACAGACCACTAGACCATGTCTGGGAAGAGCTATGTACACCACTAGGCTTCGAGCTCCCTTTCAATTTTCTCTGTACTACCACTGCCTCTGGAAAGAACATGCCAATTAACTTCCCTATTACTCTCTCTGGACTTTAATTCCTTAACTCCATTCCTTGGCACCCTTTCCTCTATATATGTGTGTTATTTTCTCCCTTTAGAATATAATTTCCTTAAAGGCAGGGGGTGTTTGCTTTTGTATGTGTATCCTCATCACTTACACAATGATGGTCACCTTGTAAGTACTTAATAAATGCCATTCATTCATTAACTCTCTCATTCATTCCATAACAAATAGATAAGTACAATATTTAAATGATAAGTCACGTTTTGTCCCTAGCAGAATTTCAACACTTAGTTCCGCAATGGTTGGGTAAAGCTGTTCATTGACCTGTGGCATAGTTGGCCTTGAATCTCATCCAGCACAAAGATCAATAGACCCCTAGTGGCAGACAAATGAGAGTCCAGAAAAGGCAACACAGAAATCCAAGATAAGGGGTGCATAAAGAGTTAGAGGCAAGAACATCTACCTTAAAGTACATGTGTACGGTATCCTTTCAATGCCATGTGAGCTGTCCCATACTAGATGAAAAGTCTGTGGTTTTTCAATAACACACTGGCAAGTGAGCAATTAAAAATTTTTTTGAGTCTCTAATAAACACTTTTGGGTTGACTACTCAAATTTACTTTCAATAATAAGAAGTTAGATAATAACTAATGAAGAAAGTAAGAAACTTAATATGAATTAGTGAAACAAGCTACCAAAACTGGTCAAAAGTCACTGGGGATGCAGTAAAGTCAGGTTGGGTGGGACAGACACTTCTAGTCTCAGAGACCCAAGACAGAAGACCACCTACTTATGGCTTGCAGAAGAGCAGAACCTTATTGTCCTCTCCCTTGTGATTCTGTTGGATCAAGGATATATACCCACAAATGGGAAGAGACAGAGGTATGATTGTGGCAATACCACTGGAATACTATAGAAAAGCAAAGGGATTCTGGGCTAGGCTGCCTACTGCTCACAGTTCTAAACAAAATGCAGAAGGAATAGGGAAAAGACCATGCTAAACTGGAAGAACTTGAAGCATCAACATTAACTGAAAGATTTCTCTGCAAGGTTGCCAAAAGCATGTTGAGTTAGTGGAAAAACAGGGTCAGAGATCTGCTTGTGTAGAAATATGCTACATGCTACAATGCTGTACAGAAAAGATCATTCAAACAGCTAATAATGTCTATACTCAAAGTCAAATCCACGACTGGAAAAGATTTTGTCTCTGACATTTTGAACAAGGATATCTTGGGGGACTTTGAGGAACCAGGAAAGTTTGGTATACTTGGCTTTCCAGACCCCTTCAGCCCATTCTTACATGCTAAACCAACCTGGTCCATATGGTGGTCAGTTAAGGAAAATACAGGAAGAGAGAAATTCTATCTTTAATGAGATACAATGATTTTTGTCAAGACTTAGTGAAGGAAGAGAGACTTTCTTGCTAATATAAGGGTGGGGTTGAAACCATCCCACTTTAACTTCAAAACCTTAAGTGAGAGTAAGTTCTGAATGAATGAAGCAACCAGAATTGAATATTGAATAGTGCATGTACACCTCTTTAAATTAAAGGCATTGTGTGAGAGACTAGGTCACACCATATATAGGTAGCATTCTGTGTAATATTGTCAATTTGTATATAAAGAAAAAGCTATTTCAAAAGTAGTAGATTTTACTCTGTATTGACCTTCCCTGCCACAAAAGGTATCATATGAATAGATATTCTGAGTTATTGGCACAATTCCCATGTTGAGCAACCAATGGTAGAACTATCCTGATTGATTAAGAGAAATAGAAGCTAATGGAGTTCCATTACCTTCTAAAATTGCACATCTATCTGGAAAAGTAAGAGAAATAGCAGCAGTCACTTGGAAATGGACGGTTAACACTCTACAGACAGTGATCAGGTTGTTATAAGGGAATGCAGAGTCAGTCAATCAACCAACCTGTATTATGTGCTCATTTTGTGTCAGACACTGTGCTAAGCACTGGAGATACAAAGAAAAACAAGAAATACATGAAAGAGAAAAGTAAATTCATCCCCAGGGGCTAAGCTCAGAGTAGTCCACACATCAATAAGACATGGAATGGATAAGACCTTGCTGACAGTACATGTTTGTACTGATACTTAGGCTATAGCAAAAAGGCAGAGCTGAATATTCTGAAGCAGGAAACAGGAATGGAAGATCTGAAATAAAAGTCTGATCCCATATGTATCAAACTATATATAGCAGAGGTGCCAACCACCTGATTGGGTGCCACAACTATGCAGAGTACCTGAACCAGATCTAACTGTAATTGGAAGATATTTGACAAAATAAATAAATATACAATAGAATATGAATAATATTAAAATATAGTTTTCTAACTCAATATATATGTGCAAGGATCCATACATATAGTTTAGTGCCCTGTTTCTATTTGAATTTGCCACTTCTGTTATAGATAGAGCATAATTTCTTGCCATTGAGTCATTGCCATCATGTGTGACTCTTTGTGACTCCATTTGGGTGTTTTTTTGGAAAAGATTCTGGAGTGATTTGCTATATCCTTCCCCAGCTCATTTTACAGAAGAGGAACTGAGGCAAGCAGGGTTGAGTGACTTGCCCAGACTCACACAGCTAAGTGTCTGAGGCTGAATCTGAATGCAGATCTTCCTGATTCCAGTCCACTGTGCCACCCAGCTGCCCATAGAGCATAATTACAAAGTAGGAAAAGGAATTGCAATAGAGATGTCTAGAAATTCACAGGATGGGGCAGCTAGGTAGCACAGTGAATAAAGCACCAGCCCTGGCATCAGGAGGACCCAAGTTCAAATCCAGCCTCAGACACTTAACACTTACTAGCTGCGTGAGCTTGGGCAAGTCACTTAACCCCAATTGCCTTGCCTTCCCCGCTCCAAAAAAGCAAAAAAGAAAGAAAGAAAAAAGAAGAAATTCACAGGACACAAAATCTAAGAAAATAGCACAAAATAAAATCCGTGGTTTTAGAGGCCTAAACACAAAATAGAAATGCAAGGTGAGCTAGAGATCCTAATGGAATGAGGCTAATTTTATCCTGTAAGTATCACCAGGTTTGCTTTAGGGAGAGATCATTAAAACCATTATAAAATTTCCCCAAATTCCCTCCTGCCGGCTCTCATCCTGCTTTCCAATTCTGGGTCCAGTGTGTGTTAATGTTATATGTGCTGATGGGCAGACTCTATGGCTTGTCCATCCATCTTTCATCACATAGTCTGCATGATAGGCCTTTTTCGTCTGTTTTCCTGTGTGAATTCTGCTGTCATAGCTCTGGAGCGGAAAGAGACTTTAGGAATCTCATCCAACCCTCTCATTTTAGAGAGGGAAACGAAGCTCGGAAAGACTGGCTTGGCCCTATGTTACCCAGATGAACCCAGTTCCTCTGGTTTTAAATCTGATGCTCTTTTGTTTTTCTATAATATATCTAGTTGGTCAAACTCTTCTGAATCTTGAACCCAAACCCCTTGAGTCTACAATCAATGGTTTTTCTATTATCATTCCTGTAGTAGATCAAACTCTTCTAATCTATTATAGATCTCAAAATTACCAGGTTTTACAACGTTCCAGGATTACATGCCATTAGCACAATGATAGCCATAAACAGGAACACCTAGAAGGTCCTACCACATAAAAAGTCCCTCTTCCACTAGGACTGTATGCTGGACTCCTCTATGATGATAGCAAATCCCTTTATCAAGCATCTTCTGTCTTTTGGTGTTATATATGAGCTAAGTTGGCCCAGAGGCAGGAAGTCTCATCTTCCTGGGTTCAAATGTGACCTCAGACACTTACTAGCTGTGTGACCCTGGGCAAGTCACTTAACTTTGTTCACATAAATTTCCTCATCTGTAAAATAAGCTGGAAAAAGAAATGGCAAACTACTCCAGTATCCTTGCCAAGAAATCCCCAAATGGGATCATAGAGAGTCAGACAAAACTGAAAAAAATTACTTAAATGATATCAATAACCAGAAGATAATTTAATTGTTATCTCTTATTGTGTTTTTCAAGGAATCTAGTGTAATTTTAACATATGGATATCTTTTGGGAAAGGTACCTTTTACTACTAATCAAATGCTTTGGCATTGCCAATAATAAGGACAATAGTGTCTTGTATTCTCTAAATCCTTCAGTATATAAATTACATGGCTTTTAAAGTTGCTCTTCTGAAATTTAAAGTATTGTATTATGGATTGTCATATATGGTGAGTAATGTAGAGTTTTGTTCAATAATTTCAGTCATAGCCAACTGTCTGTGACCCCAGTTGGGGTTTTCTTGGCAATGATACCAGAGTGGTTTGCCGTTTCTTTCTCCAGTTTACTTTACAGATAAGAAACTGAGGCAAGCAGGGTTAAGTGACTTGCCCAGGGTCACATAGTTAGTAAATGACTGAAGCTAGATTTGAACTTATATAGATGAGTCTTCCTGGTTCCAAGCCCACTACACCACCTAGCTACCTCTAAGTAATGACTTTATTATTCCTTTTTTCAAATCTGCTTTATTTGAGATCCCTAGCTAGATTGTAAGCTTTTTGAGAGAAAGAACATTATTTATATTTCTTTGTATCCTGCATAATGCACACATTACATATTTAGTACACAGCAGATTTTTAATAAATATTTGTTGAAGGATAACTTTTATTTTTAATATGTTTTATTTCATTAAATATAATATGTAACATTACACATAAAATTTTTTTAACATTCATTTTTTAAATTTTGAATTCCAAATTCTCCTCCTCCCTCCAGCCCCTTACTACTCCTTGAAAAAGCAAGCAATTGGATATGGATTATACATGTGAAGCTATGAGAAACATATTTCCACATTAGCCATATTATAAAAGAAACCAGACAAAAAAAACAGAGAAAAATAAAATTTTAAAAAGTATATTTTAATCTGCATTCAGAGTTCATTAGTTCTTTCTCTGGAAGTGGACAGCATTTTTCATCATGGGTCCTTTGGAACTGTCTTGGAGCACTATCTTGATCAGAATAGCTAAGTCTTTCACAACTGATCGTTTTTACATTTTGTTACTGTGTACAATGTTCTCCTAATTCTCCTCAGTTAACTTTACATTAGTTCATATAAATCTTCCCAGGATTTTCTGAAACCATGTCCCTCATCCTTTCTTATAGCACAATAGTATTCCATCACAATCATATACCACAATTTGTTCAGTTATTCCCAAATTGATGAACATCTCCTCAATTTCCAATTCTTTGACACAACAAAAAGAGCTGCCACAAATATTTTTGTACTAATGGGTCTTTTTCCCTTTTCTTTGATCCCTTGAGGTTACAGACCTAGTAGTGGTATTCCTGAGTCCAATTATGCTCAATTTTATAGCCCTTTGGACAAAGTTGCAAATTTTTTCTCTAGATTGGTTAGACTAGTTCATAATTCCACCAACAGTGAATTAGGGTCTCAATTTTTCCATATCCCCCTCCAGAATTTGTTATTTTCCTTCTGTGTGTGTGTGTGTGTGTGTGTGTGTGTGTGTGTGTGTGTGTGTGTACTCCAAGTGTGTTTCTTATAAACAAATTATCATTAGATTCTGGTTTTTAATCCATCCTGCTATCTACTTCCATTTTATGAGCAGCTTCTTCCTATTCACATTAAAAGTTATGATTCCTAACTGTCCATTTCCTTCTACCCTATTTTCTTATCTTTATCCTTTTCTCTTTCTCTTTTTATCCTGTCCCTCCTCTAAAGTTTTGTTTTGTTTAACCTCTGACCACTGCCTTCCTTTTTTCATCCTTTTTTTCTATTTCTTCTTCCTACTTTGCTGTTGAGAAAAATACATTTCTATTACCAATTTAGTATTTATTTATATACTTTCCCTCTTTGAATCAATTTAGATGTGAGTGAAGTTCAAGCATTGACCACCCCTCCCCTTCATTTTCTTGTCCACGGTAAAAGCTCTTCCTTGCATGCTTCTTTATAAGAGATAAATTTCCCTATTCTTCCTCTCCCTTTCCTCTTCTCCCAGGGTATCTATCTTTCTCACCTAGCCATTTTTTTTAATATCATCCCAACATAATCAGCTCACTTCCATGCCCTCTTTCTATGTAGGATCCTTGTAACTGCCCTAATAATAATAAAATTCTTAGAATTTACATGTATCATTTCCCATACAGAAAGCTAAATAATTTAACCTTATTGAGTTCTTATGATTTCTCTTTCATGTTTGCTTTATGCTTCTCTTGAGTCTTGTATTTGAAAGTAAACTTTTCTATTCAGTTCTGGTCTTTTTATCAGGAATGCATGAAAGTCCTGTATTTCATTAAATATCCATATTTTCCTTTGAAGGATTATTCTCACTTTTGATGGGTAGGCTCTTCTTGATTATAATCTCAGCTCTTTTGCATTTTGTACTGTCATACCCCAAGGCCTTCATTCCTTTAATTTGGCAGCTGCTAAATCATAAGTGATCCTGAATATGGCTCCACAGTATTTGAATTTTTTTCTTTCTGGCTGCTTATAATATTTTCTCCTTGACCTGGAGGCTCTAGAATTTGGTTATAATATTCCTGGGGATTTTCATTTTGGTATCCCTTTCTGGTAGTGATCAAAGAATTGTTTCAATTTTTATTTTATCCTCTAGTTCTGGATCAGAATAATTCTCCTTGATGATTTCTTAAAATATAATGTCTAACTTTTTTATTGTAGCTTCTAAGTAGTCCATTAATTCCCAAAGTATATCTCCTTGGCCTATTTTCCAGGTCATTTGTTTTTCCAGTGTTATATTTCTCTTTCTTTTTTCTGCTCCTCCTCCTCCTCCTCCTCCTCCCCCTTCTTCTTCTTCTTCTTCTTCTTCTTCTTCTTCTTCAGCTATGTTTTATCATTTCTTGATATCTCATGGAAATTCCACTTGCCCAATTCTAATTTTTAAGGGATTATTTTCTTCAATGAGCTTTTCTACTTCTCTTTTTCCCATTTAGCCAATTCTGGTTTTAAAGGAGTTCTTTTCTTTAGTGAAGTTTTGTCCCTCTTTTTTTATTTGACCAATTCTGGTTTTTAAGGTGTTATTTTCTTTTTTTTTTCCATTGACTTGTTTATTTACTTTTAGTTTACAAGATTCAGTTCCACAATCCCTTGAGTTTCAAATTTTCTCCTCTCCCTTCCCCCCCTCCCCATGGCAGTGTGCAATCATGTATAGGATCTGCAAAAACTTTCACATTGTATAATAGTCTGGTTGTATATAAGGGTTGTAAGATTGGAGTGAACAATGGGAGAAAAGAAAGAAAACTGAACATGAAAAAAGAACAATAGCATGTAGATTGCTTCAGTCTCCATTTAAACTCTGGTCTTTCTAGATCTTTCTCTGAATGTAGATATGTCCTTCCATCCTGAGACTTGTAGAGTTGTCTTATAGCTGTGTGTTGCTGAGAAGAGTCCAGTTTATCAAAGTTGGTCATCACACATACAATGTGTCTGTGATTGTGTACAAATTTTTCCTGGTTCTGCTCTTCTCATTTAGCATCAATTTGTATAAGCCTCTCCAGGTACATATGAAGTCCATCTCCTTCCCATTTCTTATAGCACAATAGTATTCCATTACATTCACATACCACAACTTGTTTAGCTATTCCCCAGTTGGTGGATATCCCCTAAATTTCCAGTTTTTTGCCATTAAGGTGTTATTTTCATCAGTATATTTTTTGTGCCTCTTCTTATCAAGATGTTAATTGTATTTTCATAATTATCTTCTATTGTTTTTTAATCCATCTTGCTATCTACTTCACTTCTTTACCTAATTTTTCCTCTACCACTCTTATTGATTTTAAAATCATTTTTAGCTCTTTGGGGATTCTTGTTGAGCTTATGTCCAATTCACTTTTTTTCTTGTGGCTTTGCAAGTTGTTGTTTTGACTTCATTGTCTTCTTCTGAGTTTGTATCTTGAACTTTCCTGTCACCTTTTTATGATCAGGTTCTTTTGTTACTGCTGTTTGCTCATTTTCTTTCACACAATTTCTTGACTTTGAACTTTATGTTAAAGTTGGTCTCTGTTGCCAGCATAGGGAAGAGGAGAAGCACTCTCTCAGGCTTCTGATTTTTTCATGCTGCTATTTTCAGAGCTAGTTCTAGGAATGTGGAAGTTTTCAGTGCTCCCAAGGTGGTGCGATCTAGGAAGAGTTGTATTCACTGCTCTCCTAATCTCGATTGAAAGTGCTCCTCTCCCTCATTGAACTAGAACCCAGAAGTGGTTACAAGCAATAGATCTCCCAAACAGTGCCTACTTCCACCACTGCCACCAATTAATGTCAACAGAATTTTAAATGTGGTCTCTAACCTGGGAATAACCAGAGATGAAGAGATGAGTGTGTCAGGAATCAAGTAGCAGTCTAATTTCAGAGTAAGGAATGTGGTTTGCAAACCAGAAACTCTTCTGAGAAGGAGACCTTCCTTACTGCAGGAAAGGCAGAGATTATATATACACAAATTACAAGTTTGTGGAGTTCCTAAACCCATACTAATCATTGACACTCAGATATAATTACCAATATCAATAAGAGGGTCAGTAATGCAATTAGAATTTGGATTATTTCTTCCTAATATAGAGAAAAATCTCTGCTTCTGATATCACATAGCAGTAGTCTCACTACCTGATCTAGCTTTGAAACTTTGGAAGTATTGATTGGACAGGGTACATTTGCCTGAGCTTATGGATAGTCTTAACTGGTTGTTCAGACAATTTGGCCTCATCTTATGTCATATGAGCAATATCTTTACCACTTAGAAGAAGCTGTTTTTTTCTTTAAAAGATAATGAAACTTTCTGTGAGAGTTAATGATCAGGCAAGCTTAAAACATTGATGTAGCTTCCTGGTTGATTAAATACAGTAAGTCCAGTGCACAAGGCAGGCTCCTTATACTCAGTACATACTTCAAACTCCATGTTTCTATAGCACATGTAGAAGCAGGGAAGTTGGTTTAATGAATAATTGCTGTATTCTTGCTGAATATTCTTGCAATGCTATCATTTAGTAAATTTATTCTTTGTTGGATGTTAAGTCTACAAGCATCTCATTTTGCTCTGATCTAAAACCTGAACCAGATGAACCAGACCTGGTTTAGAACATTTAGCATTAGTTGGCAGGACTGAGTCAGAATGATCTTGTGGTTCATCTCATGACTGAAATGGGGGAAAGAAAATGCAGATAAAAACATCAGGGGCTGATCAGGTTTTAAGCATGCTTCTGATTACAGTGCTACTAAGGAAGATTGCGTTCAACTTCATCAGTACTGTATCCTTTCTAAATATCCTTTCCGTACCACTGTTAAGTATATTTCTTCTTTGTTGGAGGCTAATTACATGGTCTGCAAATGTCTCATTCCCTTCCAATACTAACCTCAAAACACCAGAGAGTCTAGAGTACCCTCAGTGACCTCAAACACAAGTCTAAAGGAGGGGCTTGCAGTAGGCAACCTCATAATTTGTTGTTGGTGTTTAGTCATTCAGTCACATTTGACTCTTCATGATCCCATGGACCTTAGCACTCCAGGTCCTTTTCTCTTCTATTTTGTCTCAAAGTCTGTCCAAGTTCATGTCCATTGCTTCTTTATCCATCCCATTTTCTGCCATACCATTTTCCTTTTGCTTTCGGTCTTTCCCATCAGTGTCTTTTCCAATGAGTCCTGTCTTCTCATTATATGGCCAAATTTTTTCAACTTCATCTTCAGCATCTGACCTTCCAGTGAATAGCCTGAATTAGTTTCTTTAAGTATTGACTGATTTGACCTCCTTGATTGACCAAGGGACTCTCAAAAGTCTTCTCTAGTACCACAATTCGAAAACATTGATTCTGCAGCACTCAGTTTTCCTTATAGTTCAACTCTCGCAGCCAAACATTGCTACTGGAAAGACCATACCTTTGAATTACATGGGTCTTTGTCAGCAAGGTCTCTGCTTTTTAGCTTGCTGTCCAGATTTGCCATAGCTTTCCTTCCAAGGAGCAAGCATCTTTTAATTTCATGCCTGCAGTAACCTTCTGCCATGATCTTTGAACCCAAGAATATATAATCTGACACTGCTTCCATTTCTTCTCCCTCTATTTGCCAGGTAATGATAGGACCAGCTGCCATGGTCTTAGTTGTGGGGGTTTTTTTAGTGTTAAACTTCAAGTCAGCTTTTACATTCTCTCCTTTCACCCTCTATAAAACTATGCATACCTTTTGATCCAGCAATACCACTATGAGGTCTGTATCCCAAAGAAATTTTTTAAGAAAGGGAAAGGACCTATTTGTACAAAACATATTTATAGCAGCTCTTTTTGTGGTGGCTCAGAAATGGAAGTTGAAGGGATGCCCATCAATTGGGGGATGACTGAACAAGCTGAACAAGTTGTGGTATATACATGTAATGGAATACTATTAGGTTGTAAGAAATGATGAGTAGGATGCTTTCAGAAAAACCTGGACTTACATGAACTGATACAAAGTGAAGTGGGCAGAAAATTGTACACAGTAAATAGCAATATTATATGATGAACAATTGTGAGTGACTTAACTATTCTCAGAAATACAATGATACAAAGCAATCCAAAAGGACTCATGATGAAAAATGCTATCTGTCTGCCTCCAGAGAAAAAACTGATGGCATCTGATTACAGACCAAAGCATACTATTATTTTCCTTCTGTCTTTCTTTCCTTCCTTCTCTCTCTCTCTTCTGCTTCTCTCTCTCTCTCTCTCTCTAGCTCTGTCTCTCTCTCTCCCTGTCTTTCTTTTTCTTTCTTCCTTTCTCTCTTCTTTTGTTCAAGTTTTCTTCTACAAAATAATTAATATGGAAATGTGTTTCACATGATTACACGTGTATAATCTATATCAAGGAGGGGAAAGAGGGAAGGATAGAATTTGGAGCTCAAAACTTTTTTTAAAGAGAATGTAAAAAATTGCTTTTACATGTAATTGGAGAAAAATAAAATATTATTTTTTAAAAAAGGCTTATAATTCCTCTTAATTTTCATCTTGTAATCTGTTTAAGAATATATTAGAAATCTGGGAAGCAGTTATTATCTAAGGTAGACAGTATACCCACTTTGGGTACTAATAATTATCCTGAGAACAACCCTGGAAGAAGCTTGTTTTTCTTCTAGAGGTAGGAATAGGGGAGTAGCAGTTACAAAATCCAGTTATATTTCTTGTAAAAGTTGTCAAGGAGGTGGGGAAGGACACAATTGTTGCACTTTAGGGTACAAAGTAAAGTGCTTTAAGTGACTATGCTTCAAACAAAATTATTAACATGCAAGCAAACTCTTATAATAAATTAGGCTAATACATATCTTTCTTCTCCTTAAGAAAAGAATTACTCCAAATGAAGGTTGTACTTGTGGTTTCAGGATTGTCTGGATCCGTTGCTGAGAGCAAAATAGTTCTGCAGAAGATTTAGCTAAGGGTGGGAAACCTGTGGCCTCAAGGCCACATACAACCCTCTAGGTCCTCAAGTGTAACCCTTTGACTGAATCCAAACTTCACAGAACAATTTATTGTAGGTTCCCCACCCCTGAACCAATCAATACTGAAAGAAAATAAGTCTTTTTATTTGACGTGTTTAAGTAAAGTCCCCAAAAGGAAGCTCATATAGCTTAAGTAGAGATGCTCAAGGGAACAAGAGGCAGCCACAGAAAGAGGAGTGTGAGGGCAGAAGAGTGAGCTTTCACACTGTGGCCAGAACCTAGGCACCAAAACTAGGGCTGCCCAGTAACAGGTCCCACTTGGGTGATGACTAACATCTCTGAAGTGGGACTTGGAAGGGGTATGGAAAAGATCTAACTAGGGCTGTTGCCAGGGCGTCTCAAGCATGATGGTTTTTGAGCCATGGTACCATGGTGTCCATGATGGTTTGGGACTCTTGGGTGCATGCTTCAGGGAGGCTGAAGCAATTTCAAATGTCAAGGCAGCTGACTTTGCAGCTCTGGGTATTCTATAATACAAAAAGCTCGAATGTATTATAGTGAGTGGAATAGGGACTGTTCAGTTGAATCTGATTACAACCTCTAGGTCAAAAGCAACAAGACACCAATCAGCCAGGAAAAAAGAAACTTCTGCTCTAGAATGTTCTAAGTGTAGAAGTCTCCAGATATTGAGGGAAGAGGGAGTTTCCAGAAAAGGGCATGGTCATAAAAAAGGGAATACCAGTTAGAAAGAAAGGGCATAGACTAGGTACAGGGGTCAGGAACCTGCAGCCTTGAGGTTACATGTGGCTTCCTTGGGTGCAGCCTGTTGACTGAGTTCAAGTTTTGCAGAAAAAATCCCCTTAATAAAAACATTTGCTCTGTGAAGTTTGAAGTCAAACAGCTGCACTTGAGGACCTAGAGGGCCACATGTGGCCTCGAGGCTGCAGGTTCCCCACCCTGGCTAGGATATAGCATGTTGGACAGAGAAAGACTGCCAGAAAAACCCTAAGTTTTCCTAGACTATGATGAGTACACAATAAGTGATAAATTAATGCAGTTTCATGTAGTACATCACTTAACCTCAGTCTTTTAGGTAGAATTTCATGCCAATAGCATTTCAGATTATGTCACAGCGTTCTACTTAGGCACTGACCAATAAAAAGGCCAACCAAGACAACCCTATCACCTGGGACGTAGGTACTTTAACCATCTGAAATACAACTTAGTGGGTATAAAACTTGCCAGAGTTCCTCTAGCAACGTCTCCAGTACTCCATTCTTGTCAATCATTCCAATTCTGGAAGAGAGTATGGGGTTAGATTATATTGTTCAAGGTGTTGTATAAGTCCTAATGTACAAGTACAAGTATGAATTGTCACCTTTTGCATCACCATCTTTACTTCTGCCCTGTCATCATCATAATAAAGTCAAGAACCAAGGTTCTCACCTTCCTTTCCCATGATTTTCATTGAACCAAGTTGCTTCTGGAACCTCTAGCTCTTTGTGCTGCCCCTAGTGGCTTGTAGCCAGTCTCTTGTCTATATGACCCTTATCTGCTATGAGAAGTTAAACCAAGTTTAAAATTAGCAGACAATGCCATTGTAATTAATGACTCAGATATAGTCAGGTGGTGCAGTGGACCTGGAGTGTTGGACCTGGAGTCAGGAAGACCTGAGTTCAAATCCAACCTCAGACGCTTACTAGCTGTGTGATCCTGGGCAAGTCACTTAACCCTATTTGCCTCAGTTTCCTCACTTGTAAATAAGCTGGAGAAGGAAATGGCAAAGCACTCCAGAATCTTTGCCAAAAATAACTGAAATGAGATCATGAAGAGTCAGACACAACTGAAAACAACTGAACACATGACAACAATAATAACTTTGAACTATATTTTTTCTTTCAAACCAGGCTTTTCTTTATCACCTGACAATTTCTATTTTCTTTTTTTTTTATCAAAAATTTCAATACTCTTTAAATAGGCTAGTAAAATTCAAGGCAATGTTATTAAGAGGAATCAGTCTTTGTTGATCATGCACTAAATATAAAGAGATAGTGTGTTGATTTTTGTTTAAAATATGAGACTAGCTCTTTTGAATATTTTTTACTATCTCAGTCATTCATCCTTTGCAGCAAGAATTTGAAGTATTTATTTTTTACAATTTAGTCAGTTAAATTATATTTATCTAGCAGCTAGTTGCACATGGGCATCTCTTGGTACTTGAACAAAAGTTTATATAAAATGAGAAGGCCTTCACTCATTAGGACTTTCTGGTCTGTTTGTCAAATGCTGCAATATGCTGTTTTGGTCAACTTGGGAGATTACCTGGACACTTTCCACCTCTTATTATGGATATGTGATCTGAGAAAGGTTAGCTAGCTGCCAAAATATCCATATATTGATGAATAAATAAAACGCCAATTTGACAGGCCTGAAAAGCTTTCATTTTCCCCTGTCCCTTTGTTTCTAGCTGTGCTTAACCCTCTGAGTCAAGCTGAAGCCTAGAAAAATCTCAACTTTTGTTCAGATTCATGCTTTAAAACTCAATGTTGTTTTCCAGATCTGTGATAAGCATTCACTGACCTAGCAGACCTTACCATTCATACTCATTAAGACTTTCTACCAAATAATTGTTATCAGATGAGTTATTAGAGAAGCACCCTGTTCCAGTCATATTGCAGTAAAAGAATCCCTGTAATTTTGCCTATGTGGTTGTTTAAACAACATCCTATCCTGAAACGTCTCTGCCAACCTCATTTTGCAGTCATTCTACCATTAATTTATCTTCTGTGCTGCATACAGCCCAGTGCTAGTTTGCATATTCTAATAGTATTCAAGCAAGTGACAATGCCTTCTTTCCTTTGGGGTTTGGATGAATCTATGACACATTATTACCATAATCTTGATGTACAAGTCACTTTTGTTAGTAGGAAAATTCGTTACTGTTTGGATAATAAAAGTACACATGGGGTACCAAAAACATTTCAAAAGACCTAAAAACCGTGGGTTTTTGTCATTTTAAAACATAATGAAATGTTTCAGAATAAAAACCCAGAAACAAGTTATATTTTTCAACTCCTCTTTTTCCTCCTTAATGTATAGCAACTACGTTCTCTAGAATGTTAACATGTATTCATTGGGTGTTTGGAAATTGATTGCTCATCATCTTTGGTATATTTCACCAACATCCAATTATTTTTTGCCAGTTTATCAATTAATTCAATTTTAGATATGTGAGGCACTGATGCATTTTTTTTACCCTGACATGAATATTGAAGGTCTAATATTTTTGCTCACTTGCAAAAATACAATTTCAAAATGGGAAAGGAGACCTCAATTTGAAAGGTGACTCACACAAATAACTCTACAAGCTGTCATATTTTATTTTTAGAACATTATCACCCAATGACATTTTGGTCTGTTCTGTACCCCAAATCAGAATGTTAGCAAGTGTCACAAGATTACAAAATGTCTTTTCTTTCCCACTTCCCCTCTGAGCCCTACCACATCTTGAATATAAGAAGTTGGGGTATAATTGGAGGATTATTCTACTAAGCTATTTTTTATACTCTTCAGGGCAACTCTGTAAATAGACATTAGGTAATCATTAGGCAACTTGCCCATCAAAAATTCATAATAGTCATTTAGGATAGAGTGATGTTGGCTTTAATTTGTTTCCATGTGACAGAATGTCTGTAATCACTCCGTGATATGAGCTGAGCTACTATTCAAGGCAATTCTAGTATCTCCTGTTAAAATGAGTGAATGACAAGGGAAGAAAGGATAACATTAGTACCATTCTAAGCTTAGCTTGGGTAGAGCTGGTAAGGATTTGTATGGGTGGCAGATATTTCACAATTGTTTCCAAAGCTGCCTTCAAGTTGCATTCATTCATTTCTTCTAGATATCCCACAAATCAGTTGTCATTTCTTGTTGATTGTACTTCTACAGCATCTCTGATGCCCTTTCTTTCTCTCCACTAACATTACTTCCAATCTAATGCAGGCCCTCATTAACTTTTGCCTGGTCTTTGTCATGGCCTCCTGATTGGCTTCCAAACTTATAACCTTTTTCCTCTCCAATTTACCTTCTGTGTAACTTCCTAAGTTATCTACCAAAGGCACAAGTCTGGTCATCTCTCTTTCTCATACATCTTCAGTGGCTCCCTATTGCTTCAATAGCAATTATTGATGCCCCTTGGAAAATGTGATGCCAAGAACTGGACACAGTATATCATATATGATATGATGGAGGCAAAGTACCATCACCTTTGTAGGCTTAAAATACTAAATTACACAGGATTAAGTACGGATTGTTACAGCATTCTTCTAGAGACCTGTTTCCACATTGACATCAATTCATTAAACTCTTTGGACATGTATTCTCTATCAGTTTATATTGGAGCTATATCTCTATCTTTGATCTCTCCTTGGGTAAATTCCCAGTAGTAAGATCATTGGGTTAAAGTTTATGAACATTTTAGTATTTTTTCTTGCATGATTCCAAACTGATGTTTAAAATGGTTCGACAACATCATAGCTCCCCAGTGTATTAGTGTGGTGTTCTTCAGCATTGGTTACTACCATTTTTTAATCATCTTTGCCAATTTGCACAAAGTGAAGTGAAATCTCAGGATTGTTTTAATTTGTTACCGTGGTAAAGTGGACAGAGAACTTGCCTCAGAGTCAGAAAGAGCTGGGTTCAAGTTCTGCTTCTGATGTGTGCTGGCTGGGTAACCCTGGGAATGTCACTATTGGTTAATATGCAGTGTGTATTTTTAAGCATTTTCTTGATCTACTCCACAGTGCTATATTTGTACTCTCCCATTTTCCCAAGGGCAGAGAGAGAAATTGAAAACCTCCTATCCATTTCCCCTTTCAGGTTCTGAAGTGATCTTTTCGTAAACTCCTGTCCCCTCTGCCCATCCTAGGCTGTCTCCTTTCCCTACTCTAGAGGAATTGTTTTATATTATCTCATTGCAATGATATTTATTACTAATGGGAGAATGAACTGTTTGGCCCTGAAATATCACTTCTCTCCTTTCACCCAAATTCTTCTCTATTACCACCCCACCATATCTTTTTCTACTTAGATTTTGCGTCCTTTTCTACTTTTGCTGATTTATGTTCTTTTTGACTTTCCAAGGCCCTTCATACCATGTGAAAACAGTGTCAAAGAAACCTAGAGAGAGAGAATATCAAGGAGAAAAGGGCAAAAAATAGTGGCAAAGTCTGAAGGAAGGTCAAAAAGGATGAAGGTTGAGAAAAGGCTGTTAAAATTAAGAGATAGTAGTTTTAGAGAGAGCAGTTCCAATTGAATGATGCAGTTGGCACCAGATTGCAAAATGAATGAATGAATGAAGAAATGAATGTTAATGAAGAATTTTTTAAGCACTGTGTGAATATACTGTGTTAAGTTCTGGGGAGACAAATAGAAAAATAAGACAGTCTCTCACTTCAGGGAGCTCACATTTGAACCGGGGAGACAACACAAATAGAACCTTTCATCCTTGAGTCAGATGGAAAAGTCCCATGGTCTTTAAGGTATAGTTGGCAAAGTGGATGGTAACGCCTCTCTTTAATGCCATTATTTAATGTACCCATTCCCAGATTCAAGGTTCTGGACTGTCCCCTCCAGGGTCTGAGGGGGAAATGGCTGTTAAGGTGGTGGCAGTGGTGGTTTGACTTGTGTGGCACATACTCCCTCCCTTCTATCCCTCAGGGTGCCCTGCTGCCTCCTCTAGACTAGCTTGCCTGCCCCATGTGTGGCAGTTGCTTGACAATTGGTCAGGGTGGCTGCCACAGGAGTTGCTTCCCTCGATGATAAATGAAATAGCTGAGCTGAAAAAAAAATAGCATGGGGGTGGAGTCCAGGGCAGGGCACTGCCACTTTCAAGGCTCCTCTGCCTATTTGTTGGTGGCAGTTGGTCAATAGATAATGTTGCTGGTGATTGGGAAAATGGGCCTGCTCTCTAACAATGATTTCTCCCATCAACAATGGGTATGTAGTCTGGGCTAGAAGCAGATCTGGTGGGTTTGGGAGCACTGTTATCCTCAAGGCTTTTAGATTCAGGATTCTGGGCTGTCTCCATCAAAGTCTAATAGATTGGCATATACTGCCTCCTGTCTCTCCCTCAGGGTGCCTTGTTGCTTTAGGAAAAATAATAATAATTTGAATTATAGAAACAATAACTTGCATTTATATATTTCATTTTTAATCCTCACAACAGCCTTGGAGTTATATGCTATTATTATCCCTATTTTCAAGATGAGGAAACTGAGGTTAAGATTAAGTGACTTGCCCAAGGTCACACAGCTAGTAAGTTTACAATACTGGTTTTGAACTCAGGTGCTCCTAACTCCAGATTCAGCACTCTATTCATTGTACCATCTACCTATGGAAGAGAATAAAAGGAAAGAAAGTAGAAGTACTAATTAGATGGCCTTCTCAAGGTTGGCCTTAAAAGGGAGGAAAGTTATAGGAAAAGAGATAGCAAGGATGGATGGATCAAGTGAGGATTTGGTTTTTGATTTTTTGAGAATGGGAAGACATGGACATGTTTATAGACAGTAAGGAAGGGAGAAATTGAAGATTAATGAGAGTTGGAATGATAGAGGAGACGATTTGCTAGTGAAGATTGGATAGAATGTGTTTGCCTTTGCAAAGAGAAGGGCCACCTCATGTGAAACAGAAGTGAAGGATAGTAGAAAATAGTAACAGGAAGCATCTGAGGAGGACGGGAGAAGAGCCAGTCCACAGCAAATGGCCTCGGTGTTCTCTATGAAATGAGAGGCAAGGTTCCCAATTAAGAGGGAGAGTTTGGAAGAGTCGCTGTGGTGAATGGGATAATCGTGTGCGAGTGAATTAGGGAAGTATAAAAAGACTCGTCTTGCTGCAGTGTAGGAATAGGAATGCTAGGAGAAATGGGCTAGTGAGCTGGTTTTCATTTATTTTTTCTGGAAGTTTTACTTTGAGGTATATTCTTTTACTTCTCCTTTTCTTGTCGTGTTGTATTTTGGGAGGCATTTTTTATTGTTTATTTGAAGGGAAAGTCATCCTTGAGGTTACTTCTTCCTCCCCCTTCTTTCCAAGGTTCCTAGAACCCTGTTCCATTTGAGTGTGATAAAACTCTGTGAGAAATATGTTCCCGTCATGTATCATTCAATAGGACCATCTTTTTGGTGTTATTTCTCTCAGAATACCACGTGAGACATGTAATAATACAACAGTGCTTGAAGAAATGAAGCTGGGAGTCACCCCTCAGGGTAATGAAAAGGTACACAGAAGGCTGCAACACATTTATCAACAATAATTGTACAAGTGAGGTAGGAAACAGAGAGATGTATGACCAGAAAAGGAAGTGAGCTGGTCATATATGAGAAGGAAAGTAGACTGATGGGAATCCCATGTGTTCCACTCATATCCACTGAAATGTCACAAGCACTTTACTGTCCTCAACAATTTTTGTGTCAAGGACCCCTTTGACAATCTGATGAAACATACAAACCCTTTTTCATTGTTTTTTGTTTTCTTCTTTTTTGGAGGGGGGAATGAAAGGCAATTGGGGTTAAGTGACTTGCCCAAGGTGCACGGCAAGTAAGTGATAAGTGTCTGAGGCTGGATTTGAACTCAGGTCCTCCTGACTTCAGGGCCGGTGCTCTATTCACTGTGCCACCTGGCTGCCCCTGGATTCCTTTTCTTTTTTAACTTTTATTTATTTTAGTTTACATCATTCATTTCCACGAGATTTTCAG
>CM053581.1:445644521-445667136 GCA_028627135.1 Pseudochirops cupreus
ACTTGAAAGAATTCACCAATCACCTCTTGAAAAAGATCCCAAAAAGAAAACTTCTAAGAATATTATAGCCAGGTTCCAGAGGTCCCAGATCAAGGAGCAAATATTACAAGCTGCCAAGAAGAAACAATTTGAATACTGTGGAAACACAATCTGGATAACCAAGGATCTAGCAGCTTCTACATTAAGAGATTGAAGGGCCTGTAATATGATATTCCGGAGATCAAGGGAGCTAGGATTAAAACCAAAAATCACCTACCCAGCAAAACTGAGTATAATGATTCAGGGGAAAATTTGTCATTCAATGAGGTGGAGGACTTTCAAGCATTCTTGAAGAAAAAACCAGAACTGAACAGAAAATTTGACATTCACACACAAGAAGCATGAGAAGGTAAACATGGAAAAGAAATCATAAGGAACTTATCAAAGTTGAACTATTTACATGCCAACATGGAAAAGTGACAATTGTAACTGATGAAGCTTTTCTCAGTATGAGGATAGGTAAAGGGAATATAAATGTGTGTGTGTGTATGTATATGTATATGTATATGTATAATGTATACATACACATATGTCTATATAGGAGGGTATATATGCATATGAATACATATGGGAGTGTGTGTATATATGTGTACATAGACGGAGGGCACATGATCAATTGAATAGGAAGGGATGATATTTTAACAGGTGAAATTAATAGGTGGGAGAGGAATAGAATGAGAGGAGACAGGGAGAGACAGAATGGGGTCAATCATTTCATATAGAAGAGGCAAGGGATAACTGTTACAATGGAGGGGAAGAACAAGAAGGCAAAAAGGGAATGGGTCAACCTTACTCTCATTGAATGTAGCTTAGGGAGGAAATGACATACACTCTAAAATGGGTATCTTGCCCTGTAGGAGAGTAGGGGGGAAGGGGATGAGAGGGGATGATGGAGGGGAGGGCAGGTTGGGGGGGAGGGTTGTTAGAAGCCCACACTTTTGTAAAGGGACAGGGACAAAGTAGAAAATAGAACAAGGGGAGGGCAGGATAGAAAGGAGGGAAA
Source organism: Pseudochirops cupreus (assembly GCA_028627135.1). Classification (NCBI taxonomy): domain Eukaryota; kingdom Metazoa; phylum Chordata; class Mammalia; order Diprotodontia; family Pseudocheiridae; genus Pseudochirops; species Pseudochirops cupreus. The sequence goes on from CM053581.1 coordinate 445,645,564, forward strand.
TATTGTCAGTGTTACACAATATGTCCATTGTGGAGATGTTCTGTGTAACTACACATGTACAGCCTGTGTTGAATTGCTTGTCTTTCCAGTGGGGGTGGGTACCAAGGGAGGAAGGGAAAGAATCTAGAATTTAAAGTTCTAAAATCGTATGTTGAAAATATATTATTATTATTATTATTATTATTATTATTTACATGCAACTGGGAAATAAGATATACAGGCACTGGGATAGGGAGATCCATCTTGCTCTCCCAGAAAGTCAGAGGGGTGATGGGGGAGGATATAGAAGAGAGCAGATTGGGGGAGGGGTGTTTTGGAGGAGTGTAGGGGAAAGACAGGGAGAAAATTTGTAACTCAAAACCTTGTGGAAATCAGTGATGTAAACTAAAAATAAACAAAAGTTAATTACCAAAAGAAAAAAATATAAAAACATTTTTAACTCTTAAAAAAGTTTCACACATATATGTATATGTGTGTATTATATACATCTATATCTATATCTGTATATGTATATACTCAAATATGTATCAATTTGTCAGAGACCAGGCTCAAACTCAGGTCTTCAATGTCTAGATATATGGGCTCTTTCCACTCTACCACACTGTCCTCATGGTTTTACTTGAAAAGAATTTTGACATCATAATAGAATCAGGGAATCTAAGCTGGAAAATTCCATAGAAATAATACTGTCAAAACTCCTTCCCAAAATACTTATATGAACTGACGCAAAGTGAAGTAAGTGAAACTAGGAGAACATTGTGCACAGTAACACCAATACTAAAATAGTAACCAACTGTGAAAGACTAGCTTCAGTGTTCAATAAAATGATCCACAATTCCAAAGGACTCATGATGAAAAAATGCTTCCAAAGCAAGAACTGATGAACTCTGAGCACAAATTGAAGCATTTTTTGTCTTTCTTTATTTTTCTTGGGTTTTGTTTTGGGCTTTGTTTTTTGGTTGGTTGATTGGTTAAAACCTGGCTAATGTGAAAATTTTTTGCATGACTTCATTTGTATAATGAGTATTGTATTTCTTGCCTTCTCAATGCATGGGAGAAGAATTGAAAGAGGAGAGAATTTGGAACTGAAAATAAAAAATGATTTAAAGAAAAAGGAAAAAAAAAGTTAAACCAATGATTATTCTAGGGCTAGACAAAGTTAGGTTTTGGTTTTTTGTTTGTTTTTAACTTTCACATTTCTTCTTTCTGGTATGGTGATCTGTAGTCTATTCACTCCATAATTTCATTTATTTCTCTTGATCCATTAATCAGCATGTCACACAATGCTTTCCCTTATGATTCTTCCCTTCAGTTCATGGATTTCCTCACTGGAATATGTTGTAAATGTCCAATGCTCCATGACTGTTCTTTTAATCTACTTTATTCTCTTTAAATAAGAATAACATTGCAAGGATATATTCTTAAGTCATGAGTTACATCTTAACAAAGAGTTGTCTCTGAACTAGTGTTATCCATGATGTCCTATAGCCTAACTTCTAACACCCGTATATCCCGACTCTTGTCTCAACAAGATAAGACCCTTGGTTCTCCTTTCTCGGTATCTTTGATTACTTGGTAACTTTGAAGGTTATTTACACCTTTTCAGACTGAGGACAGTTGTTGATTCTGAATTAAAAATCAAGAATGCTCCTGAAGCCACTTTTATTTGTTGATTCTCAACATATAATGGAGCTTAGGACTCAACAGCCCCTGGCATCCTCTAGGCATAGGCAACCTATTAAAGAAGCAACATCTGAAAGACCTCTGAGGAAGGAAGACTATGCTGATGGAGTCTCTATGTGAAATGAAGTTACTAATGTGGCACCTTAGCATTTCCTAGGTATAAGTATTTCTGGCATAGGAGGTGCTATGGTCTTACATGGGACAAATGGTATAGATATGGACCTGACAAGTCACAGAGACAGCATAGATAAAGTGCTTCCTGAATCGTGGCACATGAGATCATCCTCTTTGACATGAGATGATGGCTGGGCCACCAAACTTTGGCCTTCACTATGCTTTCTTTATTTTATTGTGTGACTCAGCCCCACCATCTTGCCTTTGAACCTTCTAAGTTGGAAGAGTCACATTGAACATTGCTTTTACCACCTACTGACCTTAACTGATGACTTGGCATGCCTGAAATTGTTTCTGCCAACCAAGTTACAAAATGTTGTAGATCCTAGGACTAGATAACCCTTCAGAATGTGGGGATCTTGAAACTCTGTTCCATACTGCAGTGTTAGCATCACCTTATAGCTATAATTAATATCTATGAACCCAGGGCTAGCCACATATAGCAGGAAGATCAATTAAATAGGGGACAGAGAAAATTGCATCTACTATAAGATCAGAACTGATTGATATCTTCTATGTATTAGTGCTGCTATCTTGGTACCCCATACCTCTGCCTTATAGTAATGAAATTATCCTTGTAGACCTATCTACTGTTTCCAGAATTGCCTTCTCAGTCCCTTTTCTCTAGTAAGAAAATTCAGGTTCCTCTTGAATAGCACTCTCTTGTTGTTACCTGTGTTCTAAAATGACATGAAATGAGGTCCTTTCTGACAATATTGTTTTATGATTCTTTTACAATTCAGGAGCCTGGTGGACCTATGAAACTAAACAATTTAGTGTGTCTAAATTGAAATAAATTTATTACTGCTAATTGAATTGACTTGGATACAATGCCATGGTAGAAATGTAACAGTTCTGAGAATACTTGATACAAGAAAAATCTGAACCTTCACAATGAAAAGTCAGGAACTGCCTTACCGAAGGATTAATTAATTCCCAAAATACTTGGCAGTGATGTTGAGTACCTAGAAAACTTAAAGTGTCAGGAGCCACATCCAATGGAAGATATAACTAAAGATAAATCACTAGAGTGACCAAAGGGCAATGATTTTTTGAGCCACTAAAACCTTCGAAGACAACGTTATTGTTGTTGTTAATCATTTTCTGTTGTGTCTGACTCTTCATGTCACCATTTTGTGTGTGCTTGGCAAAGATACTGCTCTGGTTTGCCGTTTCCTTTTCCAGCTCATTGTACTGATGAAGAAACTGAGGGAAACATAGTTGTGACTTTCCCAAGGTCACACAGCTAGCAAGTGTTTGAGGCTGGATTTGAACTCAGGCCTTCCTGACTCCAGGCCTGGCATTCTATCCACTGCACCATTTAGCTGCAATGTTAAGTCCAACCAATTCATTCTCATTCTTTTCTCAAGGAATTCAATACTTGGCTCACAGCCTTCCTCTCCACCCAGACCCATTCCCTAATACTTTAGGACTCCAGTACACATATTGATGTCTCCCAAATCAATGTGCTCACCACGTTCATCTACCTCCTCAACTTTCTACAACCTGCACTTTTAATCTGTCTCATCCACACCCAAAATACAGGCATACAAAGATTTCACCATCGCCCATAAGTGCCCCATTATCATGAGCATGAACTCTGAAATTCATCTGTCTACTTATCCATCTATTGTGTCTCTGTCCTTCACTTCTTCTAAATTAATTTTTCTTCTCCACCATAACCTCCATTCCTCCTTTCCCAGTTGTACCCCTATAGTTAAACAGTTTGATATGTTTTGTCTTCTACTCACAAATTCATTGCTTCCTTGTCATTTCATCACTTATTACTTGCCAACTTCCAACTCAGAATTACCCCCCATCATCTGCCTTCTCCACCTTCGTTTAGCTAACACCCAATATGAGCTACCTTCCCAACTCAGTGTTCAAGGACTTGCCAATGGGTCCTCAAGGGAATGATAACTACCACAGGTTCAAAGGTACCTTGTGGGTCTACACTTCTAAAACTATAGCTCACAAGCCCTCATTAGTGAGTTTATCTTTAATAGTCAGCCAAAAGTCACGATTAGCTCAATGCAAAGGCATTTACATAAATATCATAGAAAGAACAGGACCTACAAAATATCTGTCCCTTAAGCCTGGGGTATACTCTACCACAAATGCAGATAGCATCTAGGGGAAGAACAGACACAAAGAAGAGTAGTGAAACAAACAGGAAGAAACACCTACCTTGTTGTCAACACAATTTGTGACTGCAATATTGCAGAACCCTGGGTCCTTTCTCTTTCCATGGTGTCCTCATGGTATTTCCCACCCTGGGCACAGAATCTGGATGGCAGGGAGGTCACTGAGCTAGGCTCCCTGAGCCTACTCTTTTCCACAGGTCAACTCACCCAGATATAGAGCCACCAAATTCAAAGTCATTTCTTTCCATTAACCTTCCAATTCTTTACCCAGTCTTGTCAATTTTACTTCTAGAACCAGTTTTCTCTTGAATCCCTAGCTGACTCACTTTCCTATCTCCAGAGATCTGACTCCTTGAAGCTACTTCCTGCCTGGAATGCTGGTCCTCTCTATGCTATTGTCCCCATAGAGAATATATGTTTCTGCTGCCAGCTCGATGTGTCTCAACTGTGTGTCAGATTCCCCCTAAATAACAAACTCTGAATTGCTCAACTGTCTTTTAGGACCAACCAAGGCCTGACCAAATATTTTACCCAGACAATGAGTAGGCCCTTTCCAATTCAATCAAGGAACTACTTCACTTCATAAAAAGATAGGGCCTGTGCATATTTTGTCACTTAATTCAACACCTCATTATCTTCCCTTTCTTATAGTGATTACATCCTGGACTGAGGGTTAGTTGGAGACCCACCCCTTGATTCTTCTCCCTACAACACACACACACACACACACGCACACGCACACGCACACGCACACGCACACATACACACACACACACCACTCACTCCCTTTTTAAAATCAGTTGATTTATTTATTTTTAGTTTTCAACATTCAGTTCCACAAGTTTTAAATTTTCTCTGCCTTCCTCATCTCCCCGCTCCCCAAGATGGTGTACAATCTGTTATAGACTCTACGTATACATTCTTATCAAACATATTTTCACATTAGTCATGTTGTATAGAAGAATTAGAATGAATGAGAGGAACCATGAGAAAGAAAAAAACTAACTAAACTAAACAATAAAAGAGAGCAAACATTATGCTCTTATCTACATTCAGACTTCATATTTCTTTCTGTGGGTATGGATGGCATTTTCCATCATGAGTCTTTTGAAATTGTTTTAGTTCCTTGCATTGCTGAGAAGAGGTAAGTCTCAAAGTCTCATCGCACATTATGGCTGTCTGTGTACAATGTCCTCCTGGTTCTGCTCATTTCATTCTGCATCAGTTCATATAAGGCTTTCCAGATTTTTCTGAAGTTCACCTGCTCATCATTTCTTATAGCACAATAGTATTCCATTTCATTCATATACCACAACTTGTTCAGTCATTCCCCAATTGATGGGTATCCCCTCAATTTCCAGTTCTTGGCCACCACAAAAAGAGTTGCTATAAATATTTTTATACATGTGGGTCCTTTTCCCCACCACTCACTCTCTTATGATCTGTTGAATGAAGTTAGAAAAAGCCATGCAATCAGGCAAACTGGATCTACTACAAACGTAAATGATCTAATCTCGACTGGACTCTCACTAAAGTGAGTGATTCCTTTTATTCTTCTTAAAACACTCTATTGCCCTCCCCAAAGTGGCTATTCTCAATCTTTTTCTTTCTTTAATCCTCCCTCACACTACTCACTTCCTCCATTTTCTCACCAGAAGATCTGACCTCATACTTGACTAAGAAAATAAAGGCCATTTACCTTGACCTACAACTTCTCCCCTGAGCTATATCTCAGAACAACCTTGACATCATCTCCCATTTTCTACTCTTTTTCTCCAGTCTCTGATGACAATTTAGCTCTTCTTCTTCCCCAGGTCTTGTGCACTTGATCCCATCTCCACTTGTATCCTCTGGTAACTTGTCCCTACAATCCTCTCCCTCCCCCCTTTACAATCTCTCCCTATTAACTAATTGTTTCTTTATTGCCTACAGGTTTTCCCCTACCATTAAAAACCTTTGACTGGATCCTACCATCTCATGAAACTCTCCTGTATCTCTTCTTCCTTTTCATAACCAATCTCCTTAAAAACAATGTCAATATTCCTTAGTTGTACTTTCTCATCTCTCATTTACTTCTCAGCCCCTTGTAATCTGACTTTTGACTTCATCACTCAATGAAAACTGCTGTCTCAAAATTTAATAATGATCTCTCAACTGCCAAATCCAAAGGCTTTTGGTGGGGCTGGAGAAAAAGATGCATAGCCTGTGAGTTCATTAGTGGAGGAAATTCTCAGGAGGGCTACTCTCCTAACTAATGCAGATGGCACCTAGTCTACAACTTAAGGTCTTAGTCACTACAGGCACTGAGACTTTAGATCAGTGGTTCTCAACCTTCCTAATGCCATGACCCTTTAATACTCATATGTGGGCGTATCTGCATGTGGGTGGACCCGCCTGGAGACAGATAGAGGAGCGGTGTCTTGGTTCCTAAGACAATCAGAAATATGTGTTTTCCAATGGTCTTAGGCAACCCCTGTGAAAGGGTCGTTCAACCCCAAAGGAGTCGCGACCCTCAGGTTGAGAACCACTGCTTTAGATGCTCTCAAGTGATCCTGACAGCAAAGCTAGTTTTCTAGCTACTACTTAAGACCCTCATGTCCTTCTCAGTCAGTCTTCATCCTTCTGCACCTCTGCAGAACTAACTCTGTTAACCATCCCTTCCTCCTAGATATTCTTTCTTCTCTGCATTTCCATGTTGCTGCTCCTTTAATCTATCAGACCACTCCTCAGTATCATTTGGCGGATCGTCATCCATGACTTGCCCCGCTATGTGTGGTATACCCCAGAGCTCTTGGGCTTTCATCCCTTCTCTTTCTAATTCACTATCTTGGTGATCTTATCACTTCACCCACCATCTCTATGGATAAAAATGTCCACCTCCTAAGCATTTCAGACGGGATCTGCCATACACATCTCCAATTTAATGTCTAAATACTCATTAATCCACACACACACATACATACTCTACTCCTCCTTACTTTCTCTTTTCTACTGATTACACCACCATCCTTCCTATCATTAGGTTCACAACCTCAGAGTCATCCTCAACTCTTTCTTCTCCCTCATTACTTCCATAAATTTTAAATTTTTTAAAACTTATTTGTTTAATTTAGTACATTAAGCTCATCTAGTCAGTTGCCGAGTCTTATCAGTTCTACCTCCACACTACCTCTCCTATCTATCTCCTTTTTTCTGTACACATGGACATCACTCTAGTTTAGACCTTTATTATCTCTCACTTGGACTGTTTCAATAGCCTCCTAAATGATTCCCCTGCTTTCACTTTCTATCTTCTCCAATCAAGTCTCCGCTTAGCTGCCAAAATTATACTCCTAAACCACAACTCTAACCTTATAATTCTCTGAAGCTCCAGAGAGCTCCGAAGCTCCAGCTCTCCTCTTTGTTCTGGGATAAAATACATATACTTTAGAGTGTGATCTATTCAAACTGACCAATATTCTGTACTCTGAACACAAAACAGAACCAATCATAGATATCTAGTAACCTTCAGGCTAAACTGCAGTTTTTTAAAACTGTCTTACCTGATCACTGGCCCCTCCATATCTATCAGAGGCTACTTTCTAGCTTTAGGGCTAAAAAGTCTGTATGACTTACTACTTAATTGCACCTAGTCATTGTCTGTGTAGAAGCCACACTTCCAGCACCGTGCCAAGGATTCTGAAGTTTCTGGATCTATCAGTTCTTCAATTTTCATCAATCCACAAGCATTTATTAAATTTAAGCATTTATAAAATGTTTACTATGTGCATTACCAGTGTAGAATGGACACTGTGCTAAGTTCTGGAGATACAAAGAAAGAGCAAAACAGTGCCTCTGCTTTCAAGCAGCACATATACCCCTAGGGAAGACATCATGAAAATAACTACATACATACATGACATATACAGAGTAAATAGAAGGTGATCTCAGACTCGATGGCTCTTCCATATATACAAGTGCAATGAGGAAAGATACTGAAACAGAAGTAAGTCCAGTCGTAAGGATTTTATCTCCTGTCTAGCCACATTTTTGGCCTTTTACATCTATCTGTGGCAGAATGTCCTAGCTTTGTTTTTGTTTTTCTTGGGCTTTCTCTGCATTTCTCACACACACAGGACATTATTTGCTCCCTGGCTCAGCTGTGTTCAATTCTCAATTAGCACATCCCTGCCAAAGCTCTAATGCAAACAGAAGGTGCCCTCAGCTGTTGTCTGCAAAGAGGTTTTACATAGAAAGCCTCCTTTCTGCTCCTTCCCTCTTCTACCCTTTTCTTCTCACTTCTGATCAGTCTTTAGACATGTTGCCCAGATCTTCCCTATTTGACATTTTGATATCTACTCAACTACTTTGAGAGTAGATAGAATTTTGGAAGTTGAAGAAGTGTGGGGAAGACATTACAAGTAGTGAAGATGGCTTAAGCAAAAGGCCAACAGCAAGAAATGTCGAGGGTGTTTGGGGAATGGCAACTAATCCCACCAAATTGGAATACTGTATATGTATAAAAGGGAAAGATTGGAAAAGATCAGCTGGAGCCAAAAGACCTGAAAAGCTCAAGTTTGTCCTTTATTGTGTATACAGTGGGGAACATTTGAAGGGTTTTGAGCCGGGAACTGCGGTATCAGAACAATGTTTTACTTAGGAATATTTATCTGCAAGCAAGGTAAAGGAAGGATTAGAGATAGTATTTCCTGGAGACAAGAGAGACCTGTTTTGAAGCCAATGAAACTGAGGGGGCACTGGACGAGGGTAATGATAGAGATGTAAGAGAAAGGACAGCTAAATCCAAGAGGCACATTAAAAGAATATACTTATTGTATGCTACCACTTTATATCATTATTTCTTCATATACTGATCTCATATTTTCTCATTATTTCATCATCTCTGTAACCAACATACATTGTAAGCTAATGGAAGTCAGGACCTTTCTTTGTAACTCTAGTGTCTAGCACAGTGCGAGTACTAAATAAATATTTTTTTACTGATGGTGATTTTAAATTGTGTTACACAAAAAAAACGTTCAGACACATTTACAAAGGCAAATAATGTCAACAATAGTTTAAAATATATTTGGTAAATAGTTTAGATTTATTGCACATTTAAATAACTCCTATTGGTTAACACTAATTTCCAAAAGTCAACCCATTATTCTTTGCTTCTGATTAAGAAATATATGATAAATGTAAATTCTTAAAAATCCTTTTCTGTAAGCTAAAATTTCATATTTGAAATTATGTTATAAATTCATTATGAGGGAGTTTACCTTCCTATAAAGAATACTCTAATAAGATCATATATAGGAATCCAGCAAATGACATGCTGGATCAAAGCCATGGTCTATCCAAAGACTAGGCAGAGCTCAACCATTTAGTAAATGATTCTGAATTTATTATTTTATTTAAACACCTTGGATCTGTCTATTTTTCCTGCAAGTACCACATATTAGAGTAATACATTCTGTAAATTAATTATCTATTGCATAAAGTACTGCTTCTTTTATTTGTCCCAAAGTTACCTTTTATTCCATCTCATTTCAAAATCTGGTGAAAAGGTTACCCTAAACATAGTATTCATGATTTTATCCATTTTTATGATAACCCATCTCAGCCTTTAAATTCCAAGCTGAAGAGTCTCACTCTTTTTAGTGTGTTCCTGCACAGCAGCCCCTTCCCAATCCTCTGAATTTTAGTTGCGATGGCCCTTCTCTGACTTTTTTTCCCCATTTCCATTATATCATATCTTCCTGGAAGTGAAGAGAGGAGAATTCCAAATATAGATAAATCATAGTTATCCAAGACCCATTCACACGCACTCTTTGCTCTCAATCATTTTCCAAGCTGTGGATCTGTTTACACCCACAGACACTCTCTGTGCAGAGACTACCCAGGGCTCAAGTGTGCCTTTCAGATATTCTATCTGTTAGAGTTCTCTTATATCTTTAGATTCTGGAAGGGGAAGTTAGTAGAATCAGAACAAGACAGCAACTGATTTCACACAGCTGGCATGGCATCTATTCCAATTTGGGATAGAGAAGAGAAAGGGCATTGGTCCCCTGTCCCTATATATGGTGCCACAAGTATTATGACCAGAAGTAATTAGCCTCCACTTTGAGTGTACCCAGGCATTTTGTCAATACCTTTGTGAAGGTATTAAAATTCAGTCTTGCTTTGAGTTCAGGAACTTTTTTCCTTTTGGTTTTTTGTTTGTTTGTTTTACTAAATTTGGATACTGGATCATGAATGCAAAGAAAAAAGCGATTGAACCATTCCTTATAGGGTATAGAAATCGTAGGCATTTCACTCAGTATTTGTTATTGCTTTAATTAGTGCTTGGTTCCAGTCTCTTTGTACTTTTTTCCTTCCTTTTTCCCTCTTGGTCTTTTTTGCCACATTATTTGTTAATCTCATATTTTCCCATCATTTTCTGTAACTTCTTCTACTCTTTCTACTTCTCTTTTCCCTAGATCAGTGGTTCTCAACCTTCCTAATGCCATGACCCTTCAATACAGTTCCTCATGTTGTGGTGACCCCCAACCATAAAATTATTTTCATTGCTACTTCATAACTGTAATTTTGCTACTGTTATGAATCGTAATGTAAATATCTGATATGCAGGATATGTTTTCATTGTTACAAATTGAACATAACCCACAGGTTGAGAAACGCTGCACCTAGATAATCATAAATAAGAGGGTATTGAAATCAAACTCAATAGAAAGGAGAACAACCTATCTAACCTATCTTGTGCCTTACAGATCAAGTCACTCACAAGAAAAAGACCTTGATATTTAAGTCAAAATAACAACAACAACAAAAGAAACTGTCATTCAATTGTTTGAGAGGTTGGAAGTATGAATATTCTAGATTCAGAAACACAAATAAAGACAAAGAATTCTTCCTTAACTGTCAAGGCTGTTGCATTCATTATTATCACCTGGGATTCAATAAGGATTCCCTTTGAAAACATTTCCCAAAAGTGTCATGCTTTAACATTGTTCCTCAGAAAACAAAAGGGGAAGGGGGAAACTAAACCGTATCTGGACATGAAGACATAACATAAAGACAAACTGGGAGACCAGTTAAATAGGTTTGGAACAATACTATCTAAATTGTTGAAATTCTGACATATGAGAATATAATCTGGCTTCCTTAGGGTCAGCTGAAGAAAATACCTAACCCCCACATGCCAGCAGCTGGATTTTCCAAGCATGCTTACAGAGCTAGTAGCCTTTACATCATAATGGGTCATCTTATCTTCCACTAATGGGTAACTAAGGAAATCTGACTGCTTGCTTCATTACTGCGGCTCCGTGTGCCAAGTTTCTGGTTCTTAGTATTAAGGGTGAAAGACTGGATAAGACTAGTCAATGAGAGCTGAGAGGCCCTGACATATCATAAATGTAAACTCATATCCACAAAATATAACTGATACAGAAACTGGGATTGTCACACAGGTCAAAAATGGGTTCACCACATTTCCTTCCTACTGACCCCTACTCCTTTGGAAAAAACAAATAACCACAGTTGCTAATATATAAATAAGAAATTTGAGGAAACGACTTAGTATAAGAGAATACTGGCTTTGGAGTCAGAGAACCCAGGTTTGAATCTCACCTCTGATACTTACTACCTATGTGACCTTGAGCTCCCCTCTTCTCATCTGTAACACAGGAGGGTTAGACTCACTAGATGGATGCTGAGATCCTTTCCAACACTACTAGATCTGTGAGTCTATGAATCCTCTTTCTGAAGCCCCACAAGGCCAATTGCTGCTCTAAAACTTTAAAGCATACGAAACTGACACGAGTAGAGATGCTGATAGTGATCAAAACATGCCTCCATCTAGAGGATTTAGATCAACAGCCTCTTTTGCAGTGATGGTCAGGACCTGGCAATACAGCTTGTTCTAAAGATATACTATTTGATTTGTTCTAAATTTATTTGCTGTATTACCAAATGCCACCCAAGTTTCCAGCTGTGTTTGGAAGTTTCCGTATATCAAAATCATTTAGTGATTGAACCCTGATTGCTTGGAATAGCAATAGCTAAGAGTCATAAATCTCAGGAGGAATAATTTCGATCACAGAGTGAACAGTCTTCACAGCTTCAGGAGTTAACAGCTGAGATGAAAGGAATTCTCAGTAAACAAAATCCATTGGCCAATGTCTTCTCATTAAAAGCTACTTTTAAAGAAGTATTAGAAGCTTGGAGGGAAACTGAAAGATTGATCGTTGTTTCAATCAGCTCATTTGGAGTGACTGAAATCTAAATAGTCTAGCTTTAATCAGAGGTGAAGAATACGTTTTTATATTTTGATGTTTCTATAAGAAACAACATAACAACAGGGACTCATCTAATGTCAGATGAATTCCATTTGAAAGTACTTAGAGTAGATCCTTGTTTAACTTCCTGTTTCATACCTTTCCACATCTCAGTTGTCTAGGTGACTGTTCCTGACTTTTCAAATATTAATAATTAACTTGACAAAATTTTAAAACTTGATAAATGTCTTCTGTTCTGTCATCAAAATCATGACAAATTAAAGAGTATACAACACAAGCCAACCCTGTAGACACCATTAAAAGGATGCCAATCTTTACAAGGAGATGTGATCAGTGAGGCATAGATTGAGAAGTAGAAGGGAACTTAGAGGCTGTCTGGCCCGATATCTTCATTTTACAGGAAACTGAAGCCCAGAGTGGCTAAATGATTTGTCCATGGTCATACAGATAGTACGTGGCAAAGTTGGGATTTAAACCTGGGTCCTTTGACTCCAAAAGAAATATTCTTTCTGTTGAAACACTCTACTTCCCTTTACCATATGGGCTGCCAAAATGCCATTGGTATTTCTTCACAGAAAACTTTTCCTAATCTGTCAAGTTACTGTTTCACAGCACTACAGGTCTGGCTTCTTATTTTCATCTGGACCTTGAATGTTATATGGCCCATTTCCTAAATCCTCCTCACAGATTGGCACATCACCCTCTTCTAAAACACTCAGATACCTTTCTAGTACTAATAAGAAATCAATTCCTATTCTGCCCTATTGTCCCTTCTGGTGCTAGTAAGCTCCCATTATCTGATTAAGTCATTTTTCTGCATTAAATGACTGATTCTGGAGGTTTGTGCTTGAAAAGTATTACTCTTTTGTGTTCTGATTCAAATATATCTATGCTACTATGGGAGCTGATCTATAACTACAACAGGTCAATCAGAGCTTTGCTTCAGGGTGCTAAAATCTAGAAGGTACTAACAAAAATTATACTCTGTCAACAGAAACAATTGTATTTGGCCCTTAGTTAGTACAAATGAGTTAAAATAAGGAGTTACAAGATGACCTACTGCTTGCCTCCTCTGTACCCTAGGTGAATTCTTTCCTGAGCCAGGTCTACCTGACTCCCTTGACTAGCATAAGTCTCTCAAGTAGTAGAATTATGGTATCCCAGGGTCCCTATGGAATGGGGTGCCAGGTTCTTGTATTAGAAGGTTGAGGCCTTTCCCCACCTCCAAAGTGAATTAATCTTTGAAAGACGATTTAACTGTTTTCTCTTCTTTATTCTTTTTTTAAAAAATCTTTTGTTATAAGAAATGGCTCTCTGGAAAGGGAAATGAAGGGGATACAGGGAGAAATTTAGGTGATGTAAGTAAAAATGAATAAAAACCTTTTAAAATTGAGTTGAGGATATTTTTCACATTACTTGCCCCAGGTACCAGATTGCTAAGTAAGGCTTTATATGGGAAGATGGAAAGTAGAGGAAATCAAAATAAAGAGTTTGCCAATATGCAAACTGGGAACGTATTCATTCAACCCTGCCCCCTTCTCTACTCCCATATAAGGCTTCAAGGTTTGGGAAGCATGGGAAGAACATGTAAATTACTCCACTTATAATCTTGCCTCTCAAGAGTCAAGTGTACCCTTATGCCCTATAAAGTTTTTTGAAGGGGAGAAGGCGGCATCCTATTATCTGAAGCCCCCATTGGTTATGTTCTTTCCCCTAAGAGATGGCAAGAAGTAATTGAAGTATGAGTAATATCCATTTGGCTAGTTAACATCAATTAGCTTTTAGAAAGAGATACTTAACTTCAAAGTTGTACCAATATCATCTCCATTGTTCCACTCATAATTCTATAAGAAAAACATTTCCTCCATCTTCTTCATGAATGAAAAAAAAAAAACATTATAAGCCCTGACTATGTGCAAAGCACTGTTGTTGTGCTTGTCCTTTGTTTTCAAAGAGGACCATGACATCAGGGAAATGGTGACATGATTTGCAGTTGACTTTGATGTGAGTGAGGAAGGGCTGTGCAAGGTCATCAGCCTTGTTTTCTCCTCCACAGCCATTTGGATCCAGTGGCCAGATATCCATCAGGATGACTGGAGGTAACCCAGGATGCAATGGAAGATCCTGGCCCTTTTAGGCTCAGGCCTTTTTCAGGTACTTACTTAAAGTGAGGTAACACTCAGCACTGGGCTATACTGAAGATCAAAGCAAAAAATAAGGTAGTCTGCTCTCAAGTAGCTCACAGACAACATATATGGAAGGTTTTATTTGCAAGTCAGGTGGAAAGATCCCAGGTCTTTAGGATGCAGCAGTAAAACAGATGATAATATTTCTTTTTAAATGTTATTTCTACTTACAAAACCATATCAGTTTTCAATGTTGAGCCATTTAACAGTCCCAAGCACTTTGGTAGCAAGAACTGTCTTTTATGAATCTCTGGTAGCTATTGCTGTTGTATCTTCAGGAGCAGTTCCCAGGCTGAATCTCCATAGCGGTTACTTCCAAAGATGATGATTAAGATTACTGGATTGGATATTTTGTTATTCCCAAGGTTCTTGGGTTCAGGATCTTCAACTGTCCCCATCAGGGGGAAGATGGTGGTCAAGGTGATGGTGGTGGTGGCTTAACCTGCCTTTAATAATGCATCAAACAGAGGGGCATGCTGATCCACTGAATATAAGATTATATACCATTCCATCCTCTTTTCCTGCTATACTGTCTTTTCCTTGACTTTATTTACTTACTCAGTTTTAACCATCATCTTTGTTTGAATGATTCCCAAACCTGTATCTCAAGGACTATTTAATTCAACAGACATTTATTAAGCACTTGCATCATGCAAGGCATTGAGCTAAGAGGTAGGAATACAAATGTATTAAGCATGCTTTGAATTCCCCTCAAGGTCCCAGTTTATCCTTTTGCCCTGCAAGATTTTTTAGGTGGGTGGGGTAAGAGGTCATTGGTTATGTTCTTGCCACAATAGGTGCTAATGAGTAACACCACATTTTGTTTAACCAGTTAACATCAATTAGCTTTTAGAATGGATTTTTATTTGGAAGATATAGCAATATTATCTTCGTTCCTCTTCAGGATCCCTTCTGGACTTTTTCTATCATGCCCCTAGAAACCTCTTCATCCTGGAATTCACACATTGGAAGTAACCTCCACCCCTGTGCCCCTCCACCTTCTCTCTCTCTCTCTTTCTTTCTCTCTCTCTCTCTCTCTCTCTTTCCTCTTCTTTCTCTTTCCCCCCTCTGCCTCTGTTTCTCTCTCTTTCTCTCTCTCTCTCTCTTTCTCTCCTCTTCTTTCTCTTTCCCCCCTCTGTCTCTGTTTCTCTCTCTTTCTCTCTCCTGAACATATGATTCTTCCCAGAAATTCCATCTTAAGAAGGAGGTCCCAGTCAGTCATGTCTATATTCCTCTCCAGGCTACGTTCCTTACTTTCCTCTAGTTCTTCTCTACCATGCCCTCTCACTGGGTATTTTCATCTTTCTTACCCATCCCCTTCTCCTGTTCAGACACCTTCTGTGTGTTGCCTTTTCCTATTAGAATGTAAGCTCCTTCAGGGCAAGGACTGTTTTTGCTTTCTACTTGAGTTTCTATTCCCAGAACTTAACAAAGTGCCTGGCGCATCTTATTGTTGTCATTCGGTCATGCAGTTGTGTCTGACTCTTCATTACCCCATGGACCATAGCACAACAGGCCCTTTTATCTTCTACTATCTCTCAAAGTCTGTTCAGGCTCATGTTGATTACTCCTATGACACTATCCATCTGTAACAGTAATGAGATTTTAAGTTCTTTTTGTATTGCTAAGCTAAGAGGTACTTAGCACCTAGTGTAGATTAAGCCTCTGTTAAAGAAACAGAAGGTATGAACTCCTGTCTCCTGTTGCTGACATAACAGGAAGGGGTTGGCTGAAACAGGAAGCTAGTGCTGTGTGTATATAAGGAAAGACCCTGGTTGGGAGAAACAGATCTTCTTGAAGCAAACTCCATGGAGGCAGAAGCTGTTGCCACTAGGGAGGCTGAAGAGGAGCTGAGGAGGCTGAAGAGGAAAGTCTCCCCCAGGTTGGAGAGCATGATTTTGATTTTGAAAACCTGGATAGAGTAATTTTGATTCTGGGAACCAGCTAAAACTTCTGCTGAGTCCGAGGGCCAGTCTGAGCTGACAAAAGACTGAGAAAGCATGACTGTGAAGGATTTAAGACTTTGTCTGTTTGTGGCTTTATTAAGCCTTGTCTTCCCAGGAACAGAGACTGTGAAGGATTTGAGATGGACTGGACACTGTGAGCTCTAATGTGGAGCAGGAATTGCACAGAGAGCTGGACAAGGACTTGGAAGCTGTCTGCCTTTGAACCCAGGTGACAGTTTGGTGAGTACACTAGGATCTGGGACCATGGAAGGGGATCCAGGGAATCTGAGGGACCACCCCAAGTCAAGCTGAAAGAAGACTTTACTTGGATACTGTGTACTGACTAAGAAGACTATAATTTACTAGTGACCTAGGGGTGGAGGGTCTGTGTATTTTTTGATGATTGAACAGTGAATGATAAAGGATGATTGATAGACTAAATGATTGTACTTAGTGACTGATGACTGAATAAGTAATTGATTTGTAACTTAGTATGCCCCATGAGTGGAGAATTTTAACTATTGTACTTTGTGTCCCTTAAGGGGGGACCTCCCTAAGGATGACTGAATGATTAAGATGATTGAATGATTGAGTTGCTAAATGATTGTTCTTTGTTAAAAACTTTATGACCACTATAGTGGAAATGATGTGGCCATTTTCTGTGATAAGTTGTTGTGAATGCTGTATTTTGATTATCTGTGATAAGTTGTAATGTTGTAAATGCTGTACCTTGATTTCTGTGAATGTTTTGCTTTCATTTATTATGGAATAAATAGAGTGTTCACTATACTGTATAATCAGAACCTTAAAAGCTGTTCACAGTAGCATCTTCTGGAAAGCTGCTAGTGCTTGGCTTTACACCATCTCATCCTCTGCCATCCCCTTCTTTTACCTTCCATCTTTCCCAACTTCAGGGTCTTTTCCAGTGAGTCCTGTCTTCTCATTATGTGACCCAAAGTATTTAAGTTTTAGTCTGAATTAATTTCTTTAAGTATTGACTGCTTTGATCTCCTCTTTGCCCAAGAGACCCTCAGAAGTCTTCTCCAGCACCACAATTTGAAAGCATTGATTCTGTGGAGCTCAGCTTTCCTTATGTTCCCACTCTCACAGCCTTACACTGCCATTGGAAAAACCACAGCTTTGACTACACAGACTTTTGTCAGCAAGATGATGGTCTCTGTTTTTTAGCATGCTGTCCAGATTTGCCATTGCTTTCCTCCCAAGAAGCAAGTACCGTTTGATTTCATGACTGTAGTCACCATATGCAGAGATTTTT
Organism: Pseudochirops cupreus; assembly: GCA_028627135.1. NCBI lineage: Eukaryota > Metazoa > Chordata > Mammalia > Diprotodontia > Pseudocheiridae > Pseudochirops > Pseudochirops cupreus. Next base: position 445,663,252 of record CM053581.1, read on the forward strand.
GATCTTAAGAATATAAAGTCTGACACAACTTCCATTTCTTTTCCCTCTATTTGCCAGGAAGTGATTGCACATTTAAGAAAACCTCATCTCTCCTTCCTATTCTGAGGAACTCTGCATTCAATTGGATATATTTTTCCCTTTCTTCTTTCCATCTCCTTCTTTCCTCAGCTACTTTCCTCATCAGAAAGACATTTTGCTTTTTTACTCTTCTTTTTTTTTTTGAATTTTTTTTTTGTTGCTGCCTCCTGCACAATATTGAAAACCTCTGGCCATAGTTCTTTAGGCACTCTACCTACAAGATCTAATCCTGTAAATCGACTAATCACTTCCACTTCATAGTCATAAGGGAGCTATTTAGGTCATACTTATATGATCTAATGGTTTTCCCTACTTTCTTCCATTTAAGTCTAAATTTTGCAATAAGAAGCTCATGATCTGAGCCACAGTCAGCTCCAGGTCTTGTTTTAACTAACTATACAGAGCTCTTACACCTTTGGCCGCAAAGTATAAAATCAATCTAATTTTGATATTGAACCATCTGGTGATGTCCATGTGTGCAGTAATCTTTAGAATTGTTGAAAAAGAATGTTTGCTGTGACCAAGGAGTTATCTTTACAAAACTCTATTAGTCTCTGCCCTGTTTCATTTTGTAGTCCAAGGGCAAACTTGCCTGTTATTCCAATTATCTTTTTATTTCCTACTTTGGCATTCCAATGCCCTATGATGAATGTGACATCTTTTTTGGTGTTATTTCTAAAAAATGTTGTAAGTCTTCATAGAACTGATCAACTTTGACCTCTTTGGCATCAGTGGTTGGAACATAGACTTGTATTACTGTATTATTAAACAGTTTATCTTGGATTTGAACAGTTTGTTAACTGAATAACTGATGAATAACAAAACTATAAACATTTCCTCCCAAAACATCAGGGACACATTCTTTCATATACCACCTTAGTTTCTGGGAAGAATCAACTCAAATTTAATTTAATTTCTACGTAACATTGGTCCTACCAACTCCATGCCCAGATGTGACTGAATTAGTCCTTTTTCAGCTATTGCTAATCTAGGTCCCCAAAGTCTTTTTTTTTTAACTTTTCAGAGCACTGATGATGAATTAGCTGCAAAATTCAAATACTAGGAAGTCTAGATGCCTGATCTCCTGACCCTTTGAAACTCAGAAGATCAGGGGCTCCAATATATTCACCTAGAGTGGAGAAAAACAAACAAACAAACACAAACAAATGCTGAAGTCAAAGAGCAAAGACTGTTTCCTCGGGGCTTCCTGGCGGAAAAGCCCTCCAACTTCTTCTCCTCCCCTTCAGCAATGTCTCCCACTGGGTGTCATTAATGAAGGAATCAAACCTCCACAATCCTTCATTACACAAAGGCAAAAATGAATCCTCTTATGATGCAACAAAGGTCACACTGATCCAGTTTTTATTGGTACCGGTTTTCAGAAATTGGCATAGGGCTAACCATCATTTAATATACAATTGTCAAAATCTCCTGTAGTGACATGCTCTTCACAGCCAAGCTTAAAAGAAGAGAAACCTCAGGGTGTATTTTTGGACACAAATAAACAGGCTTATCTGTCTAAACAACAGGACAAATGGCACTGTAATCCAAGTGTAATGGAGCATTGATTGACCTCAGTCTGCGTTTGGTGAAAGATCCAGGAAACTATTCAGGGGCCACAACAAAAAGTGGATAGCATTTGCAAAGGTTTCCTTCTAAATATTTACAATGTGCTCCAAAAATATGAGCTAGTAATTGCAGAACATATTTAGCAAACTTCTTGAAATGCTACCTGAGTAATTGAATCCAAAATAATTTCATTTCATGTGGCCTTGTACAATGTAGTACTAAAAATATTTTTATATGTATTTTACCAAATAGTCTGCAAACTAGATCTTAACATAGATTTTTTTGGAAAAATTCTAGAACTGAACATTAAGAGATGGTTGGTAAATACATAAAGAAGCAATGATTACGAAAAGAACATATTACTTTATTAACAATAGATTTTGACAGATTAACCTCATTTCCTTTTTGATAATATTATTAAACTAATAGATGATGAGAATGCTATCTTTGGCTAAAGCTTTTGATAAAGTCACTCATAGTATTATTGTGGAGAAATGGAGAAATATGGATTGGACAAAAATAAAATCAGATGAATTCAGAACTGGTTGGATGCCTAGACTCAAAGTATAGTTATTTATAGTTCAATTTAAAATGGCAGGAGGCATCCAGTGGAGTAGCCCCAAAATTTTTGCTTCGCCCTGTGCTAGTTATTTTTTCAGTGACCTAGATAAAAGCACAGATGGCATACTCATCAAATCTGCTGATGAATTATCATTCAGTCATCAATTAACAAACATTTATTAAATGTTTACTTTGTACCAGGCACTCTGTTAAGTATTGGGGATACAAAGAAAGCCAAACACATGGTTCCTGCCCTCAAGGAGCTCCTATTATGATGAGATAGACATCATGCAAATAACTACACATACAAGATTTAGACGTACATATATCTATATCTTATGTGTATAAATTAACTTCTATTTGTATTATGCACATACATATATTATAAATAGGAGGTAATCTCAGTAGTCTAGTCAGAAGGAAGGTGTGGTATATAGGAGGGAAAACTGGGGAAAATATTGGGATTTTAGCTGGGACTTGACTGAAGCTAGGGAAATTAAAAAGTAGAGGTAAGGAGGGAGAGTGTTCCAGGTATGGAGGATAACCAATGAAAAGGCATGGAGTTAGGACATGGAATGTTGGGTGTGAATTCTTTTTGTTTTTCTTTCTGTTTCTCTCTCTGTATCCTTCTCTCTCTCCCTCTCTCTCTCTCTCTCTCTCTCTTTCTCTGTCTCTCTCTCTCTCTCTATGTCTTGCTGTCTCTACCTGTGCCACTCTTTCTGTCTCTGTCTCTGTCTCTTTGTCTCTGTCTTTCTGTTTCTCTGTCTCTGTGTCTATTGAAATCTCTCTGGTTTTTTTCTCTCTTTGTCTTTCTATTTCTCCATCTCTCTGTCTGTCACTATCTCTGTCACTGTATCCGTCATTCTCTCCATCTCTTTGTCTCTGTCTTTTCTCTATCTCTTTTTCTATCTTTCTATTTTTCTGTCTCTGTGTTTTTCCTCCCCCTTCTTCCTTCCCTCCCTCCCCACCTCACATAAACCTGTGAGTTTGGGATAAATAGAAGTCCAACTGGCAAATAGAAGTCATAGCAGTGGTTAACCTAAGGGTAGTGCTTGTCGATAGAGAAAGTGCTTGCACTTTTTCAGGAAGGACATTAAGCCAGGGACAGTGATAGCATCAAGAACATAGACTCCTTGTGACAGAACAGTCCTGACCCTCAGACCCTAGCAGAGAGCTCACCCTAGAGCAGCTTTGCAAGGACTCTAGCAAGGAAGAAAATAACTGTCAGGGCTAGGAGATGCTCCTTTGTCACACAGGCTTTCCACATATTTTCCTCCTTACCATTGTACTTGAAGTTTGAGTCCAGTCTTTCCATATTTGATTTATAAAGGGAGGGGGCCCTCCCAGTTGTTTTTGTTGTTTTGTTCTATGTTTTTGTTTTCTGTTTTGATGGGAGGGAAATGTTTTTTGTAGCTACTGTTCTTAATATGTTTTCTCAGCAAATACTCTGTCTAAAAGGTAATTGTGGTTATTGGTTGATTTTTAATGGGAAACTCACCTATGAGGTTTCTAAGTGACACTACTAGAAACTCAGGCCCTAATGGTTGCCTAATATAACCATGAGAAAATAGGTAGCAGCCTCACTCTGGGAACTGGCCTACTAATGTCAGTATGAATTGAGGAAGGAGCCTCAGAGGGGCTGCTACATATGCATGGGGTACATGATTTGAAAAATGA
>CM053581.1:445667636-445684117 GCA_028627135.1 Pseudochirops cupreus
TAACCCAGGATCTAGCAGCTTCTACATTAAGGGATCGAAGGGCCTGGAATATGATATTGAGGAGATCAAGGGAGCTAGGATTAAAACCAAGAATCACCTACTCAGCAAAATTGAGTATAATGTTCCAGGGGAAAATATGGTCATTAAATGAGGTGGAGGATATCCAAGCATTCTTGATGAAAAAATCAGGGCTGAATAGAAAATTTGACATTCAATGACAATTTGACATTACCTTCTCATTTGACATGAGAAGGTAAACATGGAAAAGAATTCATAAGGAACTTATCAAAGTTGAACTATTTATGATAATTAAGGAAATACTAAAAATAAGGAAACACTAAAATAGTTAAGGAAAACAATATACACAATGCCCACAACAATGTAAATGAAAAGAATGACAAAAAAATCAAATGAAAATGAAGGCTACAAATCATAATGATCAAGCTTGACTTCAAAGAAGAGATATGAGAAAGTATTCTACCTCACTTTCTAGCAAAGGTGTGGCACTGCATGATGTCAGACTTTTGAAAATCTTGGTTTTGCAAAACTTTTTTCCCTCTCTTTAAATTTTTTTCTTATAAAGGGGAGTTCTCTGGGAGGGGCGTGGGGAGAGAATATATTGGGATATATAGGTGAGACAAAAATGATATCTATAAAATGTTTTTAATAAAGAAAATAAAGTTGAAATAGTACTGATTTATGGGAGTGGAAATCCAAACTGAGAACAAATAAAGTAGTGCTTTAAGTCAATAATTAAAAGCTTATATTTAACACAGAAGAAAATAGGCAGTTACAGTCTTTGTAAGGAAAATGACATGTTCAGCACGGTACAATTTGCTTTTAAACATTAAGAAAAACATCTAAGAGTTCAAATGTTTCTCTGAATATCTTCAGAGTTCCATATTGGACTAGAAGTCCTCAGATACCTCTAATATAGAAGTTTACAATTTCCCGTTCTCATGCTCCAGGCTCAGCTTCATACCCTCTTGACTCACAAAACCAGGGGGAAATTTTGGCATACTTTTATTTGCGATGGCCAGTTCTAGACTGTCATTTTGATGCTATTACTCGTCCGCCTTTGAAGTTCATGCAATCTGCTATCCCATTGCTCTTAGTCATTCATTATCTGCCAACCTCTGTAACCTTCCTCACTAAGCTTGGGACCTGAATCACTGAAATCTTTTCCACCTTATTCCTTGCTGTCATCTTTGAACTTTCAATATCCATACTGATATATTTTTAACACCTTGACCTCCAAGTTCCTAAACATTCAGTTCAATAACTTCCACTCCACTCCAGTCACCCATTGGGACAGCCATACCTTAGACCTCATTATTAGTCAGTGCTGCTACACCTAAAGGATCTCTGAGGGTAATTTTCTTAAAAAACAAACAAACAAAAACCAACTACAATATTGGAGATGATCAGGTGAACCTCTTGATCTGCTGAATGAGGGACCCCTCCAGTGGAGCTGAGCACGCATATTATCTCTGTGGGGATTTACATGTGCTTGTAACTCAGTGCTGAAGGACTTGTCCTTTGGAATAACACTGTAATCCTTTATTATCACCACCAGTCTCAACCAGGGGCAGCGTCCAAAGGGCCTGGTGACTAAGTCAAGAAGACTTGCCTACTCAGTGGCTTATAAGGAGTGAGGAGAGATTACTAACCATAATTGAGGGCATTTTCACAAATCAACAAGTTAATTCAATAGGGTCACAGATATTTAAGTCGAGGGCAGTCAAACAATGGTTATCAAGGGAACTACCTGATCTAATGGACTAGGGCACTTTCCTTGGTTGTATGTATAGGTGATCATCTGCTCAACCTGTACAAAGCTGACCTTACAAAACAGAGGCCTTTTAGTGGCATATGTGTGTATGTGTGTGTGTATGTATATAGTATGTATGTATATATTTGATATGTCACCTGTATTATATAAATTTTTCAATTTTTATAAATCCCACAAACCCTTTCCTCTTTCATCCATATCAAGATAGGCCAAAGTCAACATATTTCCCTACTAGACTCTTTGCGACTCAAGATATTTGAAGAGTATAAACTGTTCCACACCCTAACAGTGATACAGCAGTTTATGAATAGGTCCAAAGAAGAGAACAGATAGAAAAACAGGAGTTAGGTAGAAAGGTTTAAAAATGATGATAGTTAAAGGAGATAATACTGAGTGAATTCCTATTGACAAGTATATGGAAGGTAATCACCTCATCTGTTACAGAATGAGTTGGAAAAAATGTGACTTAATTATAGTGAGAAGAGATTTATATGAAGATTTATAAACTTCCAGGAATGAAATACTGAGAGATGTTGTAGAACTTTTCTCCCTAGACATTTTTGATAATAGGATAAGAAACCAGATGTTTGGGATAGTTTAGTCTTGACAGTTATACTGATGATCTTTTCCAACTCCATGATTATATGTAATGAATACTGTCTCAAAATGTCCTCTTAATTGAGAGCTTACTCTTTGTTGGTCTGTTCCTATATAGACCATTCACCTTTTGCTAACCTTTTATAGCAGTAGGATTATAATATACATACACCCAAGCTTTCTGATTACCATTCAACTACTTACCCCTTAACAGGCAATGTCTAGACCCTTTGGAAGACTGTAAGTAAAAACAAACAACAAAAAACAACTTTTAAACAAAGCTGCTTAAATCTGGCTTTTACAATATTAAGTTATAAAACACACTTGGAAAACACTGCTTTCGGCAGTCTCACATCTAAGTAATGTGACAAGCAGCCCAAGAAATTTTCAGGAGAAATACAGAAACAAAAGGTTCTTGGGATACCAGATGTCTTTGTTACAAAAGGTTATTAATTATTATGAATGGACTAGAGAGCAGAAAGATAATGAGATAGGAATCAGTTAAATTCAGGCAACTAGGAGGTAAAAGGAAAAACAATTATGATTTTTGAATGGTTCACATTAAATATAAATTAGAAATAATCCATAGCTTCTTGTTATTTGTGAACCAAAATCCAAATTACGAAACCTACTATGGTCTCCTGGTGGATACAAACATGAATATGAATATCCTCAGTAGACTTAAAATTTATTAGGAGAGAAAAGATATATACATAGCATGGTATGAGGAAAAGTCTCTCTGACCCTAAATACTTCTCCCATGGGCATCTTAAATTCTTCTGTTAACAATTCATTCTTTCATGTTAAGCACTGCCCTCTTCCTCAGGCACCTACCTGCTTTTAAAAAGCAAGGGAAGAGGATAAAACAATGAGACCCAATCAGCTTTGTGTAACTTGGTTTATCAGATCTTCTCTCTGGTAGGGAGAACCCAAGGGAGAAGCATGATAGCACTGAGTAGCTGAAACGAGGGACAAAAAAGAGGAAATTTTTACATAGGCCTTATCCTTTATACTACTATTTAACTCAAGTAGTATTCCTTTGTTAAAATTGAAAATTAATTCTAACACATTAATTTTTAATAAGGACCACAGGTTCATAGAATCGTAAATTTACAGACTTAGGTCTGAAAGAGATCTCAGGAGCCATCTAGTCCAACTTCACCCTTTTACAGAGAAGGAAATCAAGATCTAGAGAAGCTCAGCAACTTGCCAAAGGTCATCAGATAGTAAGCATCGGAGGTAGGATTTGAATCCACAGTCAGTGCTCTTTTCATTGTACCATGTTACAACCAAAAAAAAGTTAAGAGGATCTGCCATGGGGAGGCTTATAACATATAGGTTGGAAGCACAACCAACTCTGAAATTTACAGTTGCATTTTAAAAACAATATAATAAGTATTTATGCCACAATGTATATGGTTTATGATTTGACTCTACTTTTGGTAACACTCATTTAAATTCTTGCTGTAGTGTGCTACCCAAACCTTCACTACAGATTATTACAATTCTGCTCCTCTGGAGCTGGAATATGAGGAAATTATTCTCTCCCGAGTATAATCTTAAAGTACAAGACAGGGTGATAAAACAGTAACAATAGACATTTATATAGTGCTTTATAATATCTTGTATCATCTAACCTTTTGTGAGGTAGTAACTACAGCTATGACCAGTTTACAAATCAAGAAACTGACATAAGAAACTTTAGAGAGTGTCACATGATTAATAAGTGGCAAGATTTGGAGCCCAAGTTTACTTGATGTCTAGCTAAGCTTTCTTTCCATTACACCATAATATAGGGATGCCCACCATGGTTCACCATACAATGCGGCAAAAAATTATTTCAGCATACACATAAAAAGATATCCTATCACAAATTAACTGTGAAATCAGACACCATTTGAATTTATGTTTATGTATCTTCTGTCCTTATTTTTAAAGCATATGAAAAAAAATCTTTTTATTCCATCATCTTTTTCCCCATTTTTTTTTCCATTGACTTGTTTTATTTACTTTTAGTTTACAAGATTCAGTTCCACAATCCCTTGAGTTTCAAATTTTCTCCACTCCCTTCCCTCCCTCCCCCATGGTGGCATGCAATCACGTATTGGATTTGCAAATACTTTCACACTGTACAATAGTCTGGTTGTATAGAAGGGTTGTAACCAATGGAGTGAACAATGGGTTTTTCCCCATTTCTATGAAGGATGGTGATAGTGAGGAATAACAGCTGGGTTCAATTTTAATTGTTCAAATGTTTAGTTGTAAGAGTTGATATAACCTTATTTAACAGTTTATTATCATGCTCTGAGTCATACTTAGTAGCAGACCTGATTTTCCTTCATTGGTAAAAACCTAAAATCTTATTCATACATTCTGTTTTAGTTCTTTCTGTCCATTAGCATCTCCCTACAGAAGAATATTAATTTTCACATATGTTTCTCTCCATCACTCTTTTTTTAATGAAGAACATTGGAAAAATTCTACAGGTTTGGGAAACTGGACTAATTAATTTCCATCTTTTAAGCCCTGTAGCACTCAATGGTACATCATACAAGAGACTATGGTAGACCCTAGTTCATCCAAATTTTTGGTTATAAAAATTTGCCTGAGGTACCAATATGTGAAGTGACTTGACAGTGGTCACACACCTAAACATCTGAGATAGAACTGGATCTTAGGTCTTTCCAATAGCAGGTCAAACACTCTACTACAAAATACTTCCTCTCAGATAGCTATAACATCAAAGTCTGAATCTAACATTTGCCTTCCAATTTCTATTTTGCCCTCTGTTATATCTCTTGCTGTCCTTTCCTTTGACCTTAGTCAATTTACTCCCCTTCTCCCAGACCCATTCTTTCTACTTTATCTCATATTCTCTGGGGGAGAGCATTGCACAAGACACACAAGAATTTAAAAAAATTTTTTTAAAAAGAACTAAAAAATAAAAATAATACAGCAGTCTGGGTCTATTTAGTGAAATGGAAACTGCCCAGTACTGTCCAGTGGAGTCTGAAGGCATTATTGTATTAAAACATAATAACAGCCTCAAGTAACAAGACTTAAATTATGTTCCACATATATTTTTAAGAAGTCAGGAAAGAGGATCCTATGCTTTGGAAAAATTTCTATAAAAATTATTTAAAGTAACAAAACTTTTGATGTTTAACAAGTAATGATCCACATTTCTGAAATTTTTACTTATCTTTCTCAAACAATGCTGAATAAATAAAGTACCATCTCGTAAGTGGGACTAGCTATAATATCCTTTGCTTACAAAGATAAGCCCCCATCATGTAGGTCTCACATGTTGTCTTCCCAGTAGGGAGGCTGGATTTACACAGGTTCTGATACAATGTCTTACCCAATGACAGGTGACAGGGGCTGGGTTCAGGGGTCCTATGGAAATAGCTCAAAACTATCTGGCCCACACAGGGATTAAACTTATAACCTGGGCCTTCTTTTTACAGGGTAAATAACCAAGTGAGGAAACTCGGAACCAAAGGCCAAACTTTTGTTCGATGGTGCTTAGGTTAAATTGGAATCCTCTCTTTTCTACTTCCCTTTATGAAATGCTTTATGTAGTAACTACCTACCTTACCTTTGAACTGGAAGCACTTTACAACTGATTTTCTACTAATGTTATCAAAAGTCATAGTAAATAAAGCAGATCATAATTTTTGGAGTATAAAATATTTTATAATACTTTGGAAATGTTTACAAGTTCCCTGATGATGTTATTTGTTGTCAGAGTTAAAGGAGGGTTGAACTACTGTTATCTGGATTTGTTCTCTCTTTCTCACCATTAAATTACACTTAACTATGTGACCTGGGTTTAAAAAAATCTCTAAGACTATCAACCCAATTTTACACAATAATATACTTGCAAACTAAAAAGGAAGGAAAGAGAAGGAAAATACGTTTTCTGGCAATCATCCCAGCATCCACAAATTGTTCTGCGACTGCCCGGGTTTCTTTTATTTTTTCTTTCTAAAATCTGCAGCCAGTTTACTGAAAAAACTAAGAGTCTGCTGGTTCAAAGGAAAATAATTGTGGAACAAAGAACATCTCTTTGAAGTGAGTATTTATTTTTATTTCTTTAAGGCAAGAATATTGTTCAATGGACATCATTAAGCATTCCTGTGGCATACCGCTATTAGCTGAGCACTTTCTAATCACTTTCATTCATTTCCCTTGACTCATTAGAGTACGGTTATGGTTAGCATCTTTACTTAAATGATTTGACTGAGATGTAGAGTGATTTAGTGACCTGCAAAAGTCTCCTGGAGTTTTAGGACTGCTAAGCCTGGTATTCCCAAACTTCCATTTGATCACTTAAATCATGCCATAGTTTCATTTGTGACTCCATTTGTACAAAAAGAAAAAAAAAAAAACCAAATAATCTTGTATAAAATAATCCCTAGAGAGGAAATATGGCCTAGTGGATAAAGCACTGGATTTAAACCCAGAACGATCTAGGTTCAAATCCTACCTCTAACATGCCTCTGATGCTTATTAGCACTGTAACCATGGGTAGGTGACTTAACAACTCAGACTGAGTTTACTAGGAACTCATCTGTAAAATGAGGGAATTGGGATTGGTGACTTCTAAGGTCTCTTCCAGCTCTAAATGTACAATGCTCCTCTCTAAACCTATGATTTTGCAGAGCAGGTGCTAACATAGAGAGACTGGGAAAATTCCCTAAAACAGTAAAAAGGAGGAGGTTGGGGAGAGGAGATCTTGTAGCACTTTGCAATTTTCTCACCTGCTTTTTTTACATTCTCAGTTGAATCATATTTACATCTATATCCATCTTATCTCCCCTGTAATCCTCATACACTTTTTACATTCTCAAATGAATTCTATTTACTTGTGTGTTCATCTTATCACCCCTGTAATTCTTATACCTTTCACATTTACATACGTATCTTATCTCCCCCACAATTCCTTTTCATATTCTCAATTATACCTTGGTTATTTGAGTACTCATCGTCCCTGTTAATTCTTACATGCTTTTCATAGCCTCAATTTAGGAACATTTTCCCAAAAGTCTCAGTATAGTTTCAAGCTTAAAATGTCTGATTTTAAGCTTAAAATTATACTAAGCTTTCTGGGACAACCTGTATTTACTTGTGTATTTATCTTATCTCCCCCGCAATTCTCTCATACACTTTTCAAATTCTTGATGTATTGTATTTATTTGTGTATCCATCTTATCTACCCAATTTGAGATTTTTGATGAATCGACACTTTTCAAGTACTAAGTGCCAAGCAATGTGATAAGCACTAACCATCCAAAGATATGGCAAAAAATGTCTCTGCCCAGAAGAGTCAATAGGTACACAAGTGAGTATACAAGAGACCTAATAGCGGACGGAAGATAATCTTTGAGGGGAAGGTGCTAGTAATTTAGGGTGAGGGTTGGGGATGGGAGAACAGAGCAGGAAACAGCAGGTGGAGAGGAGAGGAATGGAGGGCATGGGTGGGGGGAGGGGAGAATGGGATGACATCCCAGTTGCAAGCCTGGGAGGATGGCGTTGTCCTTAACAGTAATAGGGAATTTGGGAAGAAGGGAGATTTGCGGAGGTAGAGTGAGGTGTTGGGAGGCGGGGGGGAGGGCGGAGGGGGGGAAGGATGATACTAAATTTTTGACGTGTTGAGTTTCAGATGTCTACTGGACATGCAGTTTGAGGTGCCCAATAGGCAGGTGGAGATGGGAGCCTGGAGGTCAGCAGAGAGGTGAGGACTGGGCGAGGACCCTCCCACCCTGAAGGTCGTCCTCTCCAATCCTGCGGATCCCCTGTTCAGAAATGTCTATTAAATGCATGGATAAATGGGGCATCACGATGGGGGGGGAGGTAGTGCCCCTACCCCAGACAAGCTGCAGGGTCCCTCTCCCCCATCCTCTTCAGCTAGTGACCGCCTGCCCCCTGGGGTATTAGGCGCCCCTCCCCCCCAGGTCAGCCCCTTCCCTACCTCCTCGTCTTCCCTCTTCTCACTCACCTGCAAGTCTAACCCACGCGTGTTCTTTAGGTTGCTCCTTCCCGCTGCCCCCTCCCCTTCCTGGTCCCCGGCCCCGCCCCCTCGGGGAGGTCGTGGCCCGGCCCCCGCCCTCAGAGCCCCAGAGCCTCGGACAATGTTGCGTCTTCACTGCCTCCTTCTAGTGGCGAGCTGCGGGGCTGCACGGCAGGAGCAGCGCTGGGCTGGGGGGGAGGGGAGCAGCCAGCCAGGCCCAGGGCGCCCTGCCCGCTCCCCCCCTGCCCCCGAGCACACTGGCCAGGCCCGGGCACAGCTAGTCCCCAAGCCCCGGGCTTCTCCGGAGTCGCAGGCCAGCACTAATTATTGTGAGAAAAGGAGGCTTGTTTTCTGCTTCCGTTTAAAGGAAGCCTTCTAGTCCATTTGTCTGGCCTGAGGTTTATGGTACTGGCCAATCAAACAGTTAATTAGTGAATACTTTGATTAAGTGCCTACTACTGCTTAGGTTCTGCGCTAGGCCCTGGAGATGTAAATGGAAGGAATGAAACAATTCCCTACTGGCAGGGAACTTGACGTTCTGAAGGGGAAGACAAGTACATATAAAAATACAAGCATGAAAAATATAAAGTTAATGAATACGAATATACACACAGTCACCAGATACCAGGCAGCTTGGTGGAGGAGGGCACTGGCATTAGGGGGTGAGGCGAGGCTTCACGAAGAATCCCGTGTCCATTACCTTACCTTACAGCGTACGTTACAGGGACCTTCCTAAGGATGCTCAGAGAAGGGATACTTGGTGCAGAAGAATCGTCTCCCGGCGCAAGCAAGATCGATGGACAAACATCGACTAAACACCTGCAAGGTGACAGGCAATATACTAGTTGCGGGGGGTACAAATAAAAAAAAATTCTCTACTGTCCAGAAGCTTACATTCTATCAGGGAAGACAATATATACATGGATGTGTATGAGTATAGACAGAATAAATATATGCAGGATAAAAAATAAATACAAGGTATTTAGAGGGGACACAAAGTACAGGATTCTATGCCCAGAGTGTACCCAGAAGATGCCTTTTTTTTTTCTTTCTGAGCTAGTACTAGGAAGGGAATTTTGCATGCTAACAAGAGTGTAGTATCAGATCTATTTGGCAGCATAATCTATCCTTCTCAAGCGCCAGATTCTTTCTCTGCAGTTACTACTTAGAACAAACAAAAGGTCATTGTCCAAGTCCTCATTCAGTAATGATGGCATGTCTTTGTAAAGTCACTCCGGTTTGGGAATTTTCTAATTTTTTTTTCTTTTTTAGAAATGAAATGGCTTTTAAAACCTCTAAGTGAGATATTGTTGTTGAAAGGAACATTTCCAACCCTCATGATGACTTTTTCCTTCTCCCAGTGCACTGTGAGTAACCATTAATCAGTACTTTTCATCCTCTGAATTGATAGTTCATTCTTTGCCAATAGAGAAATGTCACCATGCCCAAGATTTCCTGTAGGAGCTGAGGTGAAAAACAGCTCTGGAGAAAACACCAGCTCTGAAATCAGAGCATATCACATATTTGCTGTAATAAAAGACTATATTAAAGTCTACGCTATAAGAAGAGACTCGCTCCCAACACACACAGTTGTTTCAATTAGGTTGTCATAGTTACTTCTTCAATTTACCTAACTCTTCATGATAGTAATTGTACCGTTGATATCCACTAATTGTAAAGGTACAGAGAGGCAGCAACTGAAAACTCAGGAATATTTTAAAATGAATTTGTATTTTATTAATCACAATACCTTCTACATGCATCTGAATAATATCTGTATATGAGACACAGAGACAGATGGAAAGACAGAGACAAAGAGTAGGATATAATGAATTGAGTAGTAGACTTGGAATTTAAAAGACATGGGTTCAAATTTTACCTCTGACGCTTTCTAATTATATGACCACTAAGAAGTTATTTGATTCTTCTAGGCTTGTTTTCCCATTTACAAAGTGGGAATAATGATACCTGTAATAATAGGATTATGGAATTACAGATCCATCTGGAAAGAACCTCTTAGGGCACTCCCCTCATTTTACAGATAACTGGGAGATTAGGGGGCCTGCCCAAAGCCAGATAAGTTAAGTAATAGCTGGCATTTACATAGCACTTTAAAGTCTATAAAATGCTTTTCACACATAATTTCATTTGGCCTCATACCCCATGACAGAAGTACTACAAATATTATTATCTCCATTTTACAGATGAGTAAACTTCTGAGAGCCTCAAATGAGATAATGCATGTAATGTACTCTGCAAACCTTAAAGCCATATAAATGCCATCAACATATAATTTATTCAGTCTATAGAAAGTATATTTCCTTATTATGCTGACCTATGCGGCATGATTCTGTTGCAGCTAAAAGGGCAGCTAGGTGGGTCAGTGGATAGAACACTGGGTCTGGAGTCAGAAAGACCAGAGTTCAACCAGAGTTCAGTAAATATTTATCTATATAGTTAGATATAATTTTTTTTTCTAGAGTAACTAGAGTAGTGGATAAAGTGATAGGCCTGGATTCAGGAAGAGTCTTTTTGAATTCAAATCTGACCTCAGACACTTACCAGCTATGTGACCCTGGGCAAGTCACTTAACCCTGTTTGCCTTAGTTTCTTCATCTGTAAAATGAGCTAGAGAAGAAAATGGCAAAAATCCAGTATCTTTGCCAAGAAAACCCCAAATGGGATCATGAAGACTCAGATACAATTGAAATGACTAAATAATGACAAAGATAAATATGACAGTCCTAGAACCCTTGTAATGATTCCTTGTTCCTCCAAGAATCCTCAGCGCATAGATTAGAGAACACTGATTTAGATTATACAATAAAAGTACTCTTTGTTGTTGTTGTTCAGTCATTTCACTAGTGTCTGACTTTTTGTGACCCCACTTGGGGTTTCCCTGGCAAAGATACTAGAGTGGTTTGCCATTTCCTTCTCCAACTCATTTTACAGATGAGGAAACTGAGGCAAACAGGGTGAAGTGATTTGCTCAGGGTAACACAGTTATTAAGTATCTGATGTCAGATTTAAACTCAGTAAGATGAGTCTTCCTGACTTCAGGTCTGGTACTCTATCCACTTCACCACCAAAAAGTATTATACTTAAAAAAAATCACTCAAACATTGTTTTTCCCAAGAAAGGAGTTAGAAGACGTAAGTAAGGTGAATTTTAGTGTAAGTAAGGTAAATTTTAGTGTGTATAAAGTGAATTTTTGTTATTATTTCTTAGAGTTCAGTTTCCGGGACCCATGGCCATAGCAGTCTCTTGTTCCCAGGTGTTAGGAGTTCCCGCCGTTATGGTTCAAAACATCTCCATCATGCTTGCCTATCTTTATATAACCTTATGCCTTCTTTGACTCTTGTCCCTATAAAACAGGTGGTCATTGGCCAGTGAATGGGGAATGTTAGAGTTGAATGCACTAATGCTGTGCGTGTTTTGATCGGCCCCCAGCTAGGCTTGGAGGGAATCTGTGTTTGTCTCAACTGGCCCCCGTTGAGGCTTGAGGGGACTTAGGGGATGCACGAGTTGTGCCCATCTTGACTGACCTCATCAAGACATGTAGCAGTTGTCCCCCCCTTCTCGCCAGCCCCCCCCCCCCTCCCGCGAGAAGGGCGATTAGGGAATGCTGTAGGAGTTTGTCCTCCCATTATCAGCAATCCTCTCCTGAGAAACTAGACTGGAATAAAGTAAGATTATTAAGCCCTTCTTAGTGTCTTTCCTGTCTGACCAGTTAAGGAGTGAACCTGTGCTAGCAGCCATCCTGTGTGATGTGTTTATTTGTCCTACAGAAGACCTAAGTTCTAGTCCCAGCTCTACAATTAACTAACTGTGTGATTTTGGAAAAGTTGCTCATCCTCTATCGTCTTGTTTTTTCATTGGTAAAATATGGGAGATTTGGATTAAATGATTTTTAGGGGTCTTCTAACTCAAACATTCTGTAAAAGTAGTGAAATTTTCAAGGGCTATCAAAAGAACAAATTCTTCTGTAACAATCAAATAGTGTCTTGGAAAAGGATCAATAATCAAATGAAAAATTCTTGTTAAATTATTTTACGTAATTTGTACTTTGGCAAGAGAATGTCTATGGACTGTTAAACTTAGAATGTTACCAGTTTTGAGTTATCAGTCACATTCTTCATCCACTTTCTTCAAGATGAAAAGCAGTGTACCATGGTGGATAGTGTGCTGGACCTGGAGTCAGGTACAGTAGGTTCAAATCCCTGCTCTGAAGCTCACTGGTATAAGGGTAGAGAAGTTCCACCCCCTTATGAG
Organism: Pseudochirops cupreus; assembly: GCA_028627135.1. Lineage (NCBI taxonomy): Eukaryota > Metazoa > Chordata > Mammalia > Diprotodontia > Pseudocheiridae > Pseudochirops > Pseudochirops cupreus. Next base: position 445,680,311 of record CM053581.1, read on the forward strand.
TAATGTAATCACAGAGGCAAATCAACCAACGAAGCTCAGAAGTAATCATAAAGTGTAAACTAAGTGTTAGGAATTTTCTCCCAACTCCACTACAATGAAAGAATACCTCCTTAAGCAATTAGAAGAGAATTGTAGGTCTTAAATCACTGAAGAGAGATGATGACACATAACAAATTTTACATGTTTGACTGAAATAATCAGGTTGGATCTATATATAAAAATATCAGTCAGTTCAGCAGTGAACCCATCTAGTACCAGAGGGATTCTAAGTTTAGAAATGAAAGACTCTAGACCCAAGAAGAAATTACTGAGGAGTGGGAGCAGGATTAGGATTTGAAGGGTTGGGAATAGAAGGTTCCTCTCTACTTACATAGCCTGTATCCTTCTATTCCCATCCTCCACTGAGTATGTCACTGAAAAGACCAGAACATTATCAAACAATGCCTCCAGCTATAAGTGGAGAAATATACCAAGGAGAAACAGGATAATGCTTCATGGCAAAGGCATGTGCCAATTATGAATTCAAGAAAGGTGCTGACTCTAAGAGAGCAGTAGAGAACTCTTTAGGGGAAGCTCATTAGGGAAGGTTCATAAGGATGACATATGGGAGCTGGGGGGAAGTCTTCCAGTTCAAGAGTTGTGAATTATCCCTTTGCCATATGTGATCTCCATGCATTTACCTTACTACCTGACTCTTAAGTTAGAGCCCACTTTGCCCATGGACATTATGTGTATTTGTAGGGCAACTCATCCTGGGTTTAAGGAGAATGTTTTCTTTCAACTCTTGTGTAATACCACCTTAATAAATACCTTTGGACAAAACTAATTTAGACTGGGGCACCTAGGTGCACAGTGGATAGAGTGCTGGGCCTGGAGTCAGAGAGACTTATCTTCCTGAGTCCAAATCTGGCCTCAGACACTTATTAGCTGTGTGACCCTGGGCAAGTCACTTAACCCTCTTTGTCTCAGTTTCTTCATCTTTAAAATGAACTGGAGAAGGAAATGGCAAAGCACTCCAGTATCTTTGCCAAGAAAACCCCAAATGGAGTCATGAGGAGTCTGACATGAAAAACTGAAAAACCACTGAAGAACAAAAACAAATTTAGACTACTGGCTTATAGCACATGGGTGAGGATATCAGAACTACAGACTCTCAGGTTTACCTGCCTTCTTTAAAATGTGATACAACTGGTCATCCACCTGCTAGAGACTACAACATGCAAGTGACTATAACTAGTCACTTAACATCTCTGAAATGCCATTTTTTCATCTGTGAAATGGTATTACTAATACCCGTAGTACTTAGTTCACATGGTTATTGTGAATTTCAAATGATATAATTTATGTAAAGTCCTTTGAAAAGTGCCAAGTAGCAGTGTACTGTTGGTGTGGTTGTGATCTGATCCAACAATTCTGAAGAGCAATTTAGAACTATGCTCAAAAGGCTATAAAATTGCGCATACCCTTTGACCCAGCAATACCACTGCTAGGTTGATATCTTGAAGAGACTGAAAAAAGAGAAGGACCTATTTTACAAAAACATTTATAGCAGCTTTTTGGTGGCAAAGAACTGGAAATTGAGGGGATGCCCTTCAATTGGGGAAATGGCTGAACAAGTTATAGTATATGATTGTGATGGAATACTGTTGTGCTGTAAGAAATGATGAGTAGGATACTTTCAGGAAAACCTGGTCTTACATGAACTGATACAAAATGAAGTGAACAGAACATTGTACACAGTAAGAGCAATATTGTATGATGATCAGCTGTGAATGACTTTGATATTCTCAACAATACAGTGATCTAAGACAATTTCAAAGGATTTATGATGAAAAATGCTGTTCATCTTTAGAGAAGAATTGATGGAGTATGAATACAGATTGAAGCATACTGTTTCTTACTTTGTTTTCTTTTACAATATAACTAAAATAGAAACATATTTTGCATGACTACACATGTATAACCTATACTAAATTGCTTGTCTTCTCAATGAAGAGGGAGGGAGAGGATTAGGAACTTTAAAAGTTTTAGAAATAAATGTTAAAAATTGGTTTTACATGCAATTAGAAATTTTTAAAAAATTAATACACCAAAAGAGAAAGATAGAGAGAGAAAGAGAGAGAGAGAGAGAGAGAGAGAGAGAGAGAGAGAGAGAAAGAGGAAGAAAGAAAGAAAGAAAGAAAGAAAAGAAGAAAGGAAGAAAGGAAGGAAGGAAGGAAGGAAGGAAGGAAGGAAGGAAGAAACAAAGAAAAAAATTTGATTAGCCTCTGTCTGACAAAGAGCAGTGCTGATTGGTGAAATCTTGCCTCCTCAGAAGGAGACACATAGCTTCTGGTGGGATAGAGAAGGAACCTTGTTGTGAGCAATGGTATTAGACATAATTACCAGGTCTTTAAAAATCAGATTGGTGGTTTGTTCCTAGAGGGGTTGATGCTTGAACTTGGGAGTTTGGAGTTCCAATAGGGCTAAAGTCAATAATGTGTCTACACTGCATTTAGCACCAATATGGTGAGCCCCTGAGGTCATAGGTCCAGCAAACTGCTGAAAGAGAGGAAAATAGACCTAGGTCAGAAATGGTTATGGTTGAAGTTTCTGTGCTAATCAGCAGTGGGATCAAGCCTGTAGTGGTGTAATTATACTGGGATTTGAAGATCTTCTATGCTGACATAGCAGGAAGGGGTGGAGCAAGAGAAAGCAAGAACCAAGCTAGCCTGCGTGCTGTGGTGACTGGAAGCAGCGGCAGCAGCAGCTGGCTTGTGGCGCAAACTCCTTTTCCTTTGAGCTAGCCAGAATCTTTGCTAAGGACTCCTGCTGAGGAGTGCCAGGGACAGGAACTGCTGGGGGGCCAGAGCTGCTGGGAGCGTTGTCGTGAGTGAGGAGAGGATGATCTTTGCCTGAGGTAGCCTGTCTTGTTTTGAAGGCTTGAGAATGTGGGTGTTTACTACATTAACCACATATGCCATGCCAACTTCATAACTACTTGTTGGCTTTGACTTTCTGGCTTTGGGACTCAGTTTTCTGGTATTTAAATAAATGCTCTAGCTATATTTCTCATGTAGAGAGCTTGTTGCATTTTGTGATTAATAACTATATCAGCATACTTATAGTTATTGTAGGCATTGTGAATGCTGCGTTGTTGATACAAGTGGTCACTATACTTCCAGACTGGGTGAGATAGGGAAACTCAGTCAGGAAAGACAGAAAGATAAGGAGGAGGGAAAGAAAGAGGGGAGGAAGGAGAAAAGGAAAGAATGAAGAAGGGAAGGAAGGAAGAATGAGGGAAGGAGGAAAGCAGAGAATGAAGGAGGGAAGAAAGGAAGAAAGAAAAGAGGGAGAGAAGGAAGGAAGAAAGAAGGGAGGGAGGGAAGGAAGGAGGGAGGAAGGGGAAAGGGCAGAGAGAGAGAGAGAGAGAGAGAGAGAGAGAGAGAGGGAGAGAGAATTGCCTAATAGCATGGCATCAAAATACATTTGAATTATAAGTTTTGTTTGGAATGATTTTTGCCAACTGTCTGTCTACATGATAATGAGACAATGGAAGTATTGGCTATGTCATTTACTTCCCTATCCTTTTTTGTGTTCCATTCTTTTAAAAATCAATTCACCAGGTTCCGGAATCCCCAGATCAAGGAGAAGGTATTGCAAGCTGCCAGGAAGAAACAATTTGAATATTGTGGAAACACAATTAGGATAACCCAGGATCTAGCAGCTTCTACATTAAGGGATCGAAGGGCCTGGAATATGATATTCCGGAGATCAAGGGAGCTTGGATTAAAACCAAGAATCACCTACCCAGCAAAATTGAGCATC
>CM053581.1:445684617-445700656 GCA_028627135.1 Pseudochirops cupreus
CTGGGCTTGCTTTGCTTCCTTTGCCTGCTCATGTTGCCAGTCAGTTACTTGACTTTTGGGCTCAGTAGAACTCTGCTTCCAGATGAGAGAGCTTTGTCCCAAATGGCTGGGGTTTTCACAGCTGCTGAAGCTATTAGGAGGCTGCCATGTCTGCAGCCCCCACCAGCTTTGGCTCACTGATCACACACCTCAGGACCACCACCCAAGACTGCAATGCCGATTCAGGTAGCTCAAGGCAAGAGCACTTAGCCTCTGAATGATCACTTGGCCCCCCTGCAATCTGCAGGCCGGGAGCTTCTGAAGCAGCCACATGGCAGCAGCTGCAGGGCCACTGCTTCAGACTGCTTTTAGCTCTGGAGGCAGATGGCCAGACTCTCTCCCCAAAATTTAGCTGAGTTCCACTGACCTTTCACTTACTCCTTGTTTCTTATGGGTTGATAATTCTGGAAACTGCCGCTGCTGCCACTGATCCACTCTCCTGAAGGCTCCAGCCAAGGGCTCATGTGGTAATCCTGGGTCTGGGCTCCCAGTGCTCTGGGATGAACCCCTTCCCGTTAGCCTGCCAGGCTGCCTTCAGTGGGAGCTTTGTTACTCTGTCATTTTGTGGGTTCTGGAGCTCTAAGATTTGTTTAGAGTCATATTTTATAGGTATTTGAGGTGGTTATGGGGGGAGCCACAGAGTTCTCTTGCTTCTAAGCTGCCATCTTGACTCCGTCCCTACATTTATAATTTTTAAAAATACAATATGAATATATAGACTGTTTCTTCAAAATATAACATATCCCCTTCCTCCATTTTGAGAAGAGATTTAAAAGAAATGATTTCTCAAAAATTAGTGAATATTGTCCAGGGTGACAGGTGTAAACCGACAGTTTTTTGTAATCAGTCCTCCTCACCACCATCTCCATTTTAGAGTGAAAATGTCAGGGCCCAAAATAGAAAACATCTAACTCTGCATTATTTTCTTTTATAGTCTAATATACTGAGTAGCATGCTATAACATCATTATCACTTCCAGTATCAGTTAGGACTTTCTTAGGACCCCTCACTTGAACTATTGCACTAGTTTTCTCAACAGTAGATTGATACCTCCAGTTTATCCTTCCTCCAGTCCATCATCCTAATGTACAAGTTTGATCATGTCATGCCCCTGCTAAAAAGTCTTCAATAGCTGGTTTAGTAGAAAGAACACAGTATGTACTTTTATATAGAGTCAGTGGACCTCCATATTCCATTTACGCTTTCAGGCAAGTCACACCTCTCTCAGCCTCAGTTTTCTCATCTATCAAATGAATACATTAGACTTTATGACCACTAAAGCCCCTTCCAGCTCTATAAAGACAAATGCCTTGGCCTGACATTCAAGACTGTTTATCATTTGGTCCCGACTCACCAGCACTATCTCTGATTTCTTGGGTATTCTTTGCTCTTTCTGAAAGGAACCACTTGTCTCTCTCTTTTTTTTTTTTTGCTTTTTTTTTGGAGGGGGGAAGGTAGGGCAGTTGGGGTTAAGTGACTTGCCCAAGGTCACATGGCTAGTTTTTGTGTTAAGTGTCTGAGGCTGGATTTGTACTCAGGTCCTCCTGACTCCAGGGCCAGTGCTATATTCACTGCACCACCCAGCCACCCCCACTTGTTGCTTTCAACATATTTTCCTAGTTCTGAGTCTTTACTCAAACTGTGCTGCCTTTCCCCCCACTCTGCCCCTTCCCCCCCCACCTCTTAGCATTGGCATCTTTCTCATTAAATCCCAGGTCAAATATAACCTCCTCCATGGGCCTTTTAGATTCTCTCAAGTCATAATATTTTCCCCCTCTCTATTTAACATATATTGTTCATTATTTTCTCATCTACTTATCATAGTCTGATTTAATTGAAAGCTATTTCCATATGCGTTTTAGCACTTCCTCCTAGAATTTGTAAGCTCCTTAGAGGCAAAGGAACATAGTATATTGAGCATAATAGGTGCTTAGTAAGTGTTTATTGAATGAATTAAAATTTCTTGACATTTCCAAGTCATTCCTGTACTTTTACTTTGGGAGATAGATTTTATTAGTTTAAGACAAAATGATTTACTATTCACAGAGAGTACGCTCAGGAAACAAACACTTTGGTTAGTTTTAAAACTATAAATGGTAGAACGAAAATCTATAAATGCCTAATCAGTTTTGTCCTAAATTCTCCAGATAATGGCAATTTATCTGCAAGTCCACCAAGTAACTGCAACAGGGACTATTGGATTGTGTAATGGCCATACTCTTCTCCTTACTAAGGGATTCACAGTGATTAACTTTAATGACTTTAACCTTTAATCTTTGCGGAAATGAATTGTAGGGACAGGTGCTAGATCTGGCTGCCAAGGGATATAAATAAACATGTTATAGACAACATTTTATGAATGAAAAAGTTGAGATATAAAGAAACATCTCTAGCAAAACTATTTAGAAAATTCAGTTAGTCTGCAAATTCTAGGAAATAAGTTTAAAGTATAAGTTAACATTGAGTGATTGGAACACAAAGTGTGGAAATGTAATAAAATGCTGGAGTTGTTTAAGAAAAAAAATCCACTCACAGAAAACAGTAAGGATGAGAAAGAGATAAAAGTGTGGTATATATTTTTGACAGGAGGCAGGAAGCAGAGAAGCCACTCTTGTTATTCTGGGTGCCTTTTGACTTTGGGATCATTGAATTTAGCTGCTTCTCAGTGCATCAGGTTGCATGTGAAGTACTTCCTTCTGAAAAATTTGAGGTTAGAATACTTAGTTCATCCTGACTTTATTAAATTTTGAAAGACTACACTAAATACTTTTATTTCAGCAGTTTGAAATAGAAAGAATGGGCCCACTTATCACACCAAGACTTCCATTAAAGTACACCACTTACCAGGATATTTAAATCATTAAAAAAAACTACATGAATGCATCACCCTTGTAGTATAGTGCATTCATGCTACTAGAGTTAGAGAGACTAGGGCTGTAGGCATACTACCTTCAGTCTTGGCTGTGATTCATTCCAGAAGTGTTTTAGCACCTGTATTCATGAGGGTAGATAATTTCTGTAGGGATAATTAGTACCTGTGTGACTTTGGGAAAGTCACTTAAGCACACTGGTGGTGAAAGGGTTGGACTAAAAACCTTATGAGGTCCCTTTTAGCTCTAGACTTATGATACTTTAAAAGTCGCTTAATTGAAATTAATTTCAAGAAAAACAAACCCCCAACCAATAGAACTAACCTTTAGAAATTCAAGACCTAGGCTGAGAGGATTATGTGATCCCAGTTCTGCATCTGATAGAATAAAGGCAGAGTGGATATGGCAGTGTAGGGGGGTATTATTGCTCCATCTCTTCTTTATAAATAATATCTTCTATTTATGTTTAGTAAATAATTAATAAGTGGGAAGTTGCAGAAGGGAGGTGGGGCTCTAAAAACATCTTGGGGACCAAATGCAGCCGTTAATTACAACATTTCTTCATAGTATTAATAGATTTAGAGCTGGATGGGACCTGAGAGGTTTTCTAATACAATACCCCACCCCCATTTTATAGATGAGGAAAATGAGGATATGTAAGTTTACGTGACTTGCCTAACATCATCCTAGTAATAGGTGGCACATTTGGAATTCACACTCTTGTCCTTTGACTTGAAATCCTCTCCCTTCCTCTCTCTCTCTCTCTCTGTCTCTCTCTTTCTCTCTCATACATACACACACACACACACACACACACACACACACACACAGAGCAATTGGGGGTTAAGTGACTTGCCCAGGGTCACAAATCTAGTAAGTATCAAGTGTCTGAGGCTGGGTTTGAACTCAGGTCCTCCTGACTCCCGGGCTGGTGCTCTATCCGTTGTGCCACCTAGCTGCCCTGCAGTCTCTTTTTATTGTGCCTCTACAGCCTCTTCATCCAAGTTTAACTCCATTTTTTTTAATGAATAGTGAGGTAGAGTAGGAAAAGCACTGAACTGAAGAAAGCAGAAATAAGCAAATAAACCCAATGACTGTAAGAAGGTAAATGGGAAAAAAAAAGTAACTGAATCCAGCTTAATGACCGTGGACAACCGTGTGGGGGTAGGGAAAGAATTCTGTGTTTGAAGACAGAAGACTCCTCAAGTCTGATCCCTAACTACCTCTGTCACCACATCAGTTAACCCTGCTGAGCTTCAGTTTCTTCATCTATCAGATGAAAATAATAATAACTATGCTACTTGCCTTAAAAAGTTGTCTGGAAAGTGGCATGTGAACTATTATTATCGTCGTCCAGAAGTGGTCCTTGGGCAATAGCTATGTGTTCATCCTGTGGCGAAGCCAGCTGTGACACACAAAGGATGACTTTCTAAAATATCCCTTATGGAACTGATTGTTTAGTCCTGAATCTATTCACATTTCTTGTACCCAGTAGTGTAACTTGCCACTGGTTTAAAAGGCAGCACTATTTTCAGCAAAAGAACTAGAAGATGTGACTGTCCGTGATATTTTAAAGGTTGTGGAAAACAAGAGAATTAACAGAGGACTCAGGAACAGTATATGTACTAGTTTTCAAGAAGGGGAAGAGAATGGAAGATGCACACAGTAGGCCAGTGAGCTTGACTTGGATTCCTGAGAACATGCTCAATCTATTATTAAAGAGATGATTTATAAACATCTAGATAAGGAAGCAGTGACAGCAAAGAACCAGCGTAATTTAAGGAAAGGGCCATGCCTGACTAGCTTTATTTCTTTTCTTGACAGTGTTACTAAACTAATACATCAAGGGAATGCTGCAGTTATAGTTTGCCAAGATTTTACAAAGTGTTTTTTAAAGTATGTCATACTATCCTGGTTTAAAAAAATAGAGATCTGGGTTAGATGGCAGTATAAGTAAATGGATAAGTAACTGGTTGAATGGCAGGATTCAATGAGTCGTCATTAGTTTCATGTCAACGTGGAAGAAGATCTTCAAAGGAGTTCCCCAGGAATCCACAGATGCCTGAGGCCAGGGATCTGGCCTTTAATGTTTGATTATTTTTATCAATGATGCAGATGGCATTACTATGAAATTTGGAGATGCAAAAATTGCTAAGAATATCTTGATGACAGAATAAAGATCCAAAATATCTTGACAGGCTTGGCAGTTGGCAGCATCTCTAGAAGGGAAGTCTCAAGAAGGGATATGATTTCTGTTTTCAAGCACTTTAAAAAAACCATCATGTGAAAGAAGAATTATATTGGTATTGTTTGACTCAGGAGGGAAGAATTAGAAATAATCTGTCAGGGTTGCAGAGAAGCAAATTTAGGTTTGATGTCAGGGGAAAAAAAAACTTCCTAGAAATGAAAGTCCAATGCAAAATGGGCTTCATTAAGAGGTAGTGGTCTTGAATACTGTGACTGCAGGTCTTCAAGCAAGGATTGTATGATTATTCTTTGGGTGTCTTGTAGGGGATTTCTTTCTCATGCATGAGCTTGACTACATGGTTGCTATGTTCCCCCCTAGCTCTGAAATTCTATTTCTGTGATTCTTTGAAAAGGAACATTGAGACTTTACTTTAAAAGTTCATCTTGCTTGTTCCTGTACCTTTAGGCAGGACCACACCCAAACCACCTCAAACCAAGGAGAATTTATTCTGTTTTGAGGGGCCTCCTGAGATGGCAATTCGCAGCCCAGGTCAGGAACCTGACCCACTCTGTAACAGCTCTTTCTTGTCAGCAACTCTCTACTAATGATTAACTGAAATTCCTAATGCTGAAGTTCAAGCCCTTTCTGTTCTCGTTGCCTCCACATCAGGATGGGAGAACAGTTGGACAGCATCCTTTATAGGGCTGAAGGCCATTACCACATCACTCCTCAGCCTTCTTTTCTCCATACTTAACAGTCTCAGTACCCTTTGCTTTTCCCCACAGGTATGATATCTAAATCCCAGATTTTCTTTTAGCTCTACTTTGAACTCTGTCCAATCTCTTATTTTTGGTTTGGAGCCCAGAATTGGACACAGTACTTTATTGTTGAATGGTAGGGAGCACAACTGAAGGATTACCACATAATTCCTATGGTTGTGTTCCTATTTATACATCCATGAATTGTGTTTGCATTTTAAACTACAGGGCTACACTGCTGACTCTTGGCCAGTATTCTCCTCACAGTCACCTTTTCTGGGACCTTTTCTGCCAAATTTGCACATTGCCAGTCCTTCATTGGGTATCTCTTAAAGATTAGTTTCCATCTCTAGGCAAAACTAAGCTTCATTTTGCTTTTGGCCATCTTTTTCTTTTATCAAAGTCACTTTGAAATATGATCCTGTCTCCCAGGATCTTGGCAAAGCTGTCTCTTGGGCCTTACCTGCTAAATGAGTGAGAGAGATCTGTTCCCTCTTCAAACTGTCTGCAGATGTAATTTAATTGTAATCATAAGTTACACTTGTACTTTACAAGTCACTTTCACAGACATCTGGTTCACATAACAATACAATGACATCCCAGAGCAGGAATTATCACCCCCAGTTTATAGCTGAAAAACTCAGACCCTGAAATATTATATGACTTGTCTAAGGTCACAGTGCTATTAAGTGGAAAAGTCAGGACTTGAATGCAGTTCTTCTCACTTCCCAGTCCTATGCTTTTTCCACTATACTGTGCTTCATTTCTAAAATAACAATAATAATAATAATGAGGGAGGGAAGAAAGGATGGATTATGCTACAGGCGGATGCTTGAAAGATAAGCCTGTAGAAGAGAAAACCTGGACAACCTGATAGCTCTCTTCAGGTATTTTGAAAGGTTGTCATGTGGAAGAGGGATTTAATTTATTCAGTTTAGTCCCAGAGAACAGAGCTCAAAACAATGGGTGAGAGTTGCAGAGGGCCAGGTTTAGGATTGATGTAAAGAAAAAACGAACTACCTAATGATGAGCGCAGCGCTCTCCAAAACTGGAATGGTTGACTTCATTGAATAATGTGTTCTCCTGCCCTAGAAGTCATTAAACATATCCTTGACATAATGATGCCACTCCTAGGCTTGTTTTCAGAGATCAAAGGACCCATATATACAAAAATATTTATAAGTAACTCTTTTTGTCCTGGGGAGGAACTGCAAACTATGGCCATAAGTTGGAGAATGACTAAGAAAATAATGGGATATTTTTGTGTTGTAAGAAATGAGAAATCGCTTTTTGGCTCTAAGAGCTACTCGCTTCATGTCGAAAAGGGCAAGTCCATGAAACCCAGGAAGGTGGTGCTGGTCCTGGCTGGGCAGTACTCTGGGCACAAAGCCATCATTGTCAAGAACATTGATGACGGGACCTCTGACAGGCCCTACAGCCATGCCTTGCTGGCAGGTATTGACCGCTACCCTCGGAAAGTGACGGCAGTAGTGGGCAAAAAGAAGATTGCCAAGAGATCAAAAATCAAGTCTTTTGTGAAAGTTTATAACCACAGCTACCTCATGCCCACCAGATACTCTGTGGATCCCATTGGACAAAACAGTTGTCAACAAGGATGTGTTCCATGACCCTGCACTAAAACATAAGGCAAAGAGGGAGGCCAAGGTTAAGTTTGAGGAAAGGTACAAGACAGGCAAAAACAAGTGGTTCTTCCAGAAGCTACGGTTTTAGAACTGCTCTGTTGGTCAGTAAATAAAATGTTTACTAAAAATGAAAAGAAAATGAGAAATAGATGGTTTCTTAGAAAACTGGCAAGATTTGTGTGAACTGATATAATGTGGCGTGAGCAAAACCAGAACTATTTATACAATAACATTGTAAAGAAAAACTCTGAGAGACAATGCAGTGACTAACCATGATTCCAGAGTACTTATGATGAAACATGCCACCCGCCAATTCCATCAGTAGTTGGTGGCACTGGCATAGAGAGCTCTGGGTCTGGTGTCAAGAAGACCTAGGGGTCCTGAGTGAGTCACTTAACCTCTGTTTGCCTCAGTTTCCTCAAACATAAAATGGGGGTAATAATAGCACATACCTCTCAGGGTTGTTATGAGAATCAAATAAGATGTTTGTAATCATTTAGTGTAGTGTCTGGCACATAGTAGGAGTTACATAAATATCTATTCCCTTCCTCTTTCCTATCCCCTTTTCTTCTTGACCTCTCTGTAATGGTTACTGTTGAACATTTTCTCTTCCTACATACCTTCTCCCCACTAGATTTTTCCTGACCTTTCCTGGTTCTTCACCTGCTTGTTTTTACTGCTTTTTCTCAATCTTCTTTCCTACGTCTTCGTATAAGAAGTAGGTATTCCCCAAAGCTGGGGAATCTTGGTCCTTTTCTTGGACCCTTTTCTTTTTTCTCTCTATGCTCAGAGATCTTCACCTGCAGTCTATGAACTTTTAAAAAAATTTCTTTTTAATTTGTGGTATAAATAAGCATTTCCATTACGTAGCATAATAAAAAAGAAAAGGTGATTGCATATGAAACTGCAAATCTGCTATGTACGACTTGCTATTCCTTTTCAATATACAACAGTTACCATGTAAGTTTCCTTTTTTTTTCTTCCCTCCCCTTCCCACCCTAGGAATGGCCGCCATTAGACACAAACAGGTGTTTATATATGTAAAATTATTCTAGACATATTTCTATTTACTAGTTCTTTCTCTGGATTCAGATAGCATCTTTCTTCATATGTCCATTATATTAATTTGCATATTTATAATTGTCAAAATAACTGATTTGCTCAGTCATTCTTAAAACAATATTGCTTTTACTATATACGGTTTCCTCTTTGTTCTGCTCATTTAGCTCTTCATTATTTCATGCAGGTCTTTTCATGTCTCTCTAAGATCATTGAGCTCATCATTTCTAACACAGTAGTATTCTGTCACCATCATATACCACAACTTGCTTCCCCAGAAGCCTATAAAACATTAGGAACCCTTGTTCTTATCTCACTTGTACTTCCATGTACTATCTCACTTGGTGATCTCATCAGCTTCCATGGGTTCAGTTACCCCTTCTGTGCAGATAATTTCCAGATCTGTATATCTAGCCCATCATTAACTCCCTTTTGTATATCTTGACCTAGATGTCTTGAACGACTCTCAAACTTAGCATGGTGAAATCAAAATTCCTCATATTTTTCCCCAAACCCTCCCTTCTTCTCAACTTAGCTGTTACTGTCAGTGGCACTACTATCCTAGTTACCCAGGCTTGCAGCCTTGGTGTCAGCCTTGGCTCCCTACCCACATTTCACCTATCCAGTCTGTTGCCAAATCTTCTTGTTTCTGTCCTTATCACATCTCTTACATATGTTCCCTTTTCTCTGCTCACATAGTCATTAGCCTAGTTCAGGCACTTACCATCTCACATCATTCTGCTCCCCACTCCATTCCATCTTCCACTCAAAGTGATTTTCCTAGAATGTAGGTCTGACTGTGTCACCCTCCTACTCAATAAGCTTTAGTGACTTCTTCTTACTCCCAGGACAAACTTGACAGTCCTTTTTATTTGTCACTTAGTTCTTAACAGCCCAGCCCCTAAACCTTTCGAGTCTTCTTGTACTTTACTTCCCCTCCACATACTCTATAATCCAGTCACCGTGACCCACTTGTTCCTCCCACAAGACACTCCATCTCCTGCCTCTATGCCCTTATACTGACTTTTTGTCCCCCATGCCTGGAATGAACTCCCTTCCCCCTCCCCAGCCTCTGACTTCCCTTGGCTTTCTGTAAGACTTCGCTCAGACTCCACTGCCTCTCCCAGTCACCCAACTTCTAGAGCCTTCCACTCTGGGATTACCTTCCATCTGCTCTATGCATAGCAGTATGTGCATAGTAATGTTCGTATTTATCTCCCCTATTAGAATGTGAGGGCCTCAAAGGCAGGTCTGTTTGTGTCTTTCTTTATATCGACAGTGCTTACCTTAGCACAGTGCTTAGCAGTAAGTGTTTCATAATTGCTTGTTTGTTGAGTGGCTGACAAAATGTACACAATGTAACATACAGCAGGTCTGACCATGTCACTCCTTATACAGTGAACTCCAACAGCTCTCTACTCACTTCTGGAGTCAAATGCAAACTCCTCTGTTTAGTAGTTGGAATCTCCCATAAACCATCTCTAAGCCGCATTTCCGACCTTATTATGTCATACTTCCTTCACTCTGGACCAGCCAAACTGACATTGACCGTCTTGCTGTTCCTCACATACAATGCTCCATCTCCTATCTTTGTACCTTTGTACATTCCTGGAATCCACTCCCTTCTCATTTCCATCTCTTAGATTCCCTAGTTTCCTTTAAAGCTCAGTTTACGGGCTAGCTACATGCTAGTGTTTTCCTCACCAAATTACCTAATGTTTATTATTTGTGTGTGTTTATATACATACATCTTACATTTCCCATTACAATATAAGCTCCTTGAGGACAGAAATCATTGTTTAATTTTTGTCTTTGCATCCCACTTAACTAACATAGCGTGACTGTGAGCACCTTATAAGTATTTTTTGACTAAATGATTGAAGTAAATTTTAAAGTAATTTGGGAGGAGGGGACATTAACCATGATAAAACATGTGGGAAGTAAAGTAGCACCAAGATGATTTCTTATCTGTATGGAGAAACTGTGACTATTTGCAAAAGAAGTACAAGAAAGACACTGGGCTTTGAGAAGCTAAGTGACTTGTGCTGGATTACACAGCCAGTGTGTGCCAGAGGTCTTTCTGACTCTGAGGTCAGATTTCCACCCACTCTTGCCCCTCTACCTGTCATTATTTCTAGCCCTAGTCTCTCTTCTGAATTCTACAATCACATCACCAACTGCCTACTAGGGTGTCTCCTCTAAGAGGCATTTCGAACTAAGCATGTTCAAAATTGATTTATCTTCACTCTTAAACCTGATCCAACTCTAAACTCCACTAATTTGTTGAGAGCACTACTAATTCAAGTTTGTCACCACTCAACCATTCTTTAGAGTTTATATTTGAATCCAGGTCCTCTGACTTAAAATCCAGTACTCTTTCCCTTACTACTTCATTTGGCTTCCTTTTCTTACATTATTTTATTTCAAGTGTTTTAAAATTCATTTAGAAAAAGTATATTCAAATGGAGAGAAAAATAATTATTTTACATGGAAAAGGGTGGTTTTATGAAATCCATATAAGGGTATTATGAAATCCCTAAACACAATCTGTTATTTAGATGCTTTGGTGCAAATCAATATGAATATGTTGAAATATTCTTTTTTTTTTTTAAGGTCTAGCTCAGGTGCTGATTCCTCCATGAAACCTTAATTCCCCCAAGCAAAAAAGTTCTCATTCTTTACATTTTCTTATAGCATTTAGTCTTTACTTACTCTCTGTCATTATCACATTCTACTTCGTGCATTTATTTGTGTACAAATATATTCCTCCTCTAAGACTGTAATGTTTTAAGAGCATCATTATACTGGGTTTTTGTTTGTTTGTTTGTTTTTTACCAGTAGTATCCCCGACACAGTATTTTGTACATAGATATTTATTAAGTGTTAGAATTGAATAACTTTGCTTTCTTAAAAACTCAATTTCTTACTCTCTCTTAGTTTCTTTTCCTCTGCCTGCATCCTGGTCATCTCACACTCTTCAAAATCTCCACAAATGTTCCTTTAATGTTGCTATTCTCTATAACCATTGTCTTCCCTCTCTCCTTCAAACTTTTAAAAATGTATTTTATTGAAATATTTTATTTCACATGAGTGAAACCAACACATTCTAATACCTCACCTCTCCAAAACTGATATTCACCAGAAACTTTAAGTAAAACCACCTGACATAGTTATTGTGACTCATAGCACATGTCACGTTCCACTTTTGTAGTTTACAGAAAGGATATGGACTTTAACTTTGGTAGTTGTGGGCAACATTGTACATTGTATTTGAACTTAACCTTTTGGTGTTGTCTTTATTTACAAGGTTGAAATCTGTGAATATTGTGGATTTAGGGTTTTGGTTTCTTCACTCTGCATCGCTTACTTTATACATGACCTACCATGTTTATCTGAATTCTTCATATTTTTATTACTTATGGTAAAATAATTTCTTTTTTGAAAAAAATTGATTAATTTTGTTTTTAACAAATCATCACTATCCACAAAACACTCAAATCTCCTAGTAAGTACATTCTTCCAGAATCGTCTTAGAGATTGTGATCAATAGTGCAACCATGTTTTAAAAATAATTTATTGATATTTTATGATTTTTGTAGCATTAGAATTTCTCCCAGTATCTCCTCATTTCTCCCAGTATCCCTTCCTTTCTCCATCCTAGAGAGCCATCCCATATAAATAATATTCTTTAAGAAAAAAATTAGCAACACTGATCAATATATTGAAAAAGATAGGAAATATATATACAGTGAACTACACCTATATACCTCCTATCTATTCAAGTATAGGGTAGGAATGTTTCATCATTATCTATTCAGAACCATTTTTGTTCTTTGTAATTTTTACAACATTAATATTTTATTGTTTTGTGGTGGTTATTTTCATTTTCACTATTATTTCATATATTTTTCCTTGGATCTGCTTACTTTACTGCATTAGTTTGTATAAATCTTGCCATGCTTCTTCATATTCATCATATTTATTGTTTCTTATAGTATAGTAACATTTCTATCACATTATATTCATGTACTACAATTTGTCCCTTCCTTAATCAGTGGTCATCTACTTTGTTTCTAATTCTTTGCTCTCACAAGAAGTTCTGTTACAAATATTTCAGTGTACGTGGAAACTCTCTTTTTATCAATGCATCCCTTGTAGTCTAAGCCTAGTAATGGAATCTCTGCATCAAAGGGCCTGGCCATTTTAGCCCCTTTATTTGTATAATTCTAATTTGCTTTTCAAATTGGTTGTACTGATTCATGGCTTCCAATAATTCACAAGCGTATAACCCCTCCAAGATTGACTATTCTTATCTTTTCTCATTTCAGCCAGTTTTCAAGGCATGAGGCGAAACAACAGGGTTGTTTTGATTTATATGTCTCTTATTATTTGTCATTTGAAGCATTCTTTCATATGATTGTTAACAGTTTGTAATTCTTTTGAGAACCATTTATTCCTGTCCTTTGATCTTTTATCTATTTGGGAATATCTTTATGTATGTAGTATATGTGTATGTATATGTATATATATATATATATATATATGTATATATATATATATATATGCAGACACATATATAAACCACCTACATACATGTATAAATAGTACATGTTATATATGTTACTTTTTATATTAATTGGATACCAAACCCTTGCTTGAAAATTTGATAACAAGCATTTTTCCGATTCGACCACTTCCCTTCATCTCTTAGGTGCATTATTTCTATTTATGCAAGAGTTTTTAGTGCCATGTATTCAGAGTTTTATCTTTTGTAGTTATAATTACAAATTGTAATTTGTAATTGTAATATTGTAATTTTATCTTTTGTAATTGCCAGTCAAACTCAGTTCAAAATCCTTAACCTGCCACTTAAGGCACTCTGAAATAGCCCCAAACTGCCTTTCAGTTTTATCTCCTACCTACTCTATAATCTACGTATAAATCTCTATAATCTCTATAATCTACCTGTACTGACTATTCAATGATCCACAAACATGGACCCTCCTTTCCAGCCTTCATGATTTTGCTTATACTACTTAGCAACAAGAATGCCCTCCCTTGCATCTCCAATTATCAAAATTCTCCCAATCTATCAAGGCCTAACCTAGTTGACACCTTTTCCATAAAGCCTTAATAGATATCTGCAACTGAATATAATCTCTTACTCCTCTGATCCCCACAGCACTTTGCGCTTCACTTGTATTTCACTTAGTATATTTTTACTATTATTATAGCTATTTGTACATATCTCATCTTCTTTATCTTTATTCTAAACCCCTTAAGGTTAGAGAATGTGCCTTAGTCATTTGTGTGTTACCCAAAGTAACTATTGCAGTACCTGGGGCACACCAAGTTCTCAGTAAATACTTGATGAATGAATGAATTAATGCCATTGTTACTATTATGAAAAAAGAATACTTCTATTGAGTTTGTAGTGAACAGGTAAACCTTAACTCCTCATATTAAAGTTTGTTGGCTACAAGTACAAGGAGGGAAACAGCTCTATCAGATGGTTTCCCAAGGATGCTTTTTAGATCTATAATCTGTTTTTAAAATTTTTTGCATATACAAACTAAAATATTAAAACATGTTTCTGTTATAATTTTGAACATAGGACGTGTAACATCTGCTTACATTTTATAAAATTAAATGACAATAAATCAGCACTCCACTAAGCTAGAGGTAGGTATAATGGAGAAAACCAAAGAGTTAAACATTGAATTCTCTGGCAAGACTTAAGAGAGGAAATAGATGACTGTGATATATCAGAGGCTTTTTAATACATTTATAGCTTCCATTTCTTCCTGCTTTTTTAAAATAATGAGAGTATTTCTGTTGGTGTAGATTTTTGTTTGACAAGTTAGTGCCAAGAATCCAGATGTTTCTCACCATGAATTTATAGAGATTTTTGTTGTTCTAAATCCAGGAAAAGGATGGGTAGACAGGGTTAACTTAATAATTTTATGAAACTAGGCAGTGTCAGACAGCATACTTCTAGTTGAAAAGTAAGGCTGATTCCAGTGAAACTGTAATGTGCTGAAATCCAGTAAGTTCAATCATGTTAGATGTAAGATTCAGAGGTCAAAGACACCTTAGAAATAATCTTATTTTCAGATGAAACTGATTCTCAAAGAGATTATAAATAACTTCCCTATGGTCACATAGGAGATAAGTGGCAAAGCTGAGATTTGAACTCAGTGCTGCTTCAATATACTTTATTTTAATTCAATAAGATATCTATTGAGTACTTGGTGTATGCAAGGTTCTCTGCTTAGGTAATGAAGAAGATATAAGACTACATAATTACTTTCCTCAAGTAGATTACAGTCTAGTAAAAAAATCTTGAAGACTGATTTTGAATATCACCTGTCAACAGTCTATAAAACAAAATGGATAGCTTCTTGGATGTTGTTTGAGGTACATGGGATTTTTTTCTTAAAATGAAAATACATCTTAGTCAAATTGTCTTACATACTTCATTTCCTGCATTTAATGGCAAATTAAATATTCCATCTACATGAATATTTTTTGTTATAACTCAATGTCTACACTAGAAAAGTGAGAAGACAACCTAACACAAAAACTTACAAATCAAAATAAGATTTGTTGAGAGAAACACTTTACCTCCAGCCTAAGGAGGACTGGAGATGAGAAATAGCTTTGGAGGTCAAGGCTCTTTCATTGGAACTCTGATGGTTAATAGGGAGTTGACATCTAAGATAAGTAGGGAGGTGGCAAAAGAACATCTCGTTGTCCATGATGAATTCAGGCCACCAACTCAGATGAGCTAGATAGATCTCAGGGTACTGAAGAAATAAGCAGATATAATGGCTAAATCATCATGAGTGTTCACAGTCTTTAAGACTAGAGAATTAGAGGGTACTGTAGTAGTATAGAAGGGCAAATATCCCACGTTTCAAAAGATGGCAGATAATAGAATCCTAAAATTATAAACTAGTGAGCTTAACTTCAATTCCTGACAAAATTCCAGAACATATTATTAAAGGGATGGATAGTAAACGTAGAAAAGGAAGTCAAAATTACAAAGAGCCGTGCTGGAGCTTCATTGAGAATGGGTCCTGCCAGCTCCTGATGATTGGGGGAGGGGGAGAGTACATGCAGAAATTATTGTGATAGAGAAACCAAAAGCATCAGTAAAACTATTTAAAAGAATATAGCCTTGACATGTATGTTTAAAACTTTTAAATATTCTTTATTCTCTCTTGTGTTTCACTCCTAAACTGTTCTTTTTAATATAGATCGCTTACATTATGTCATTTTTTAAACTTTTGTTTATTTTTAGTTTACATCATTCATTTCCATGAGATTTTGATATACAGATTTTCTCCCCGTCTTTCCCCTACCCACTACCCCAAAACAGCGATCCCACTGTATACGCCCTCCCCCAATCAGCTCTCTCCTCTATCCTCCCCCATCACCCCTCTGACTTTCTGGTAGGGCAAGATGGATCTCCCTACCCCA
>CM053581.1:445701156-445722450 GCA_028627135.1 Pseudochirops cupreus
CTAGAATTTAAAGTTCTATAATCAAATGTTAATATATATATATATATATATATATATATATATATATATAAATAATTATTTTTATTATTATTAACTACATCCAACTGGGAATTAAGATATTCAGGCACTGGGGTAGGGAGATCCATTTTGCCCTACCGGAAAGTCAGAGGGGCGATGGGGGAGGACACAGGAGAGATCAGATTGGGGGAGGGGTTATACAGTAGGATGGCTGTTTTGGGGTGGTGGGTGGGGGGAAGATGGGGAGAAAATTTGTAACTCAAAATCTTGTGAAAATGAGTGACGAAAACAAGAAAATAAATAAATGAATAAAAAAATTTTAAAAAGAGAAAAAAAAAAGACTCAGCAATCCACTACCAATGGTTTTCAATCTTCCTAATGCCACAACCCTTTAATACAGTTCCTCATGTTGTGGTGACCCCCAACCACAAAATTATTTTTGTTGCTACTTCATAACTGTAATTTTGCTACTGTTATGAATCATAATGTAAAGGATGCATTTAAATTGAACATAACCCACAGGTTGAAAACCGTTGCACTAGACTTTTCTATCCAGATTGACATTGATATATTAATGAATATATTTTGGATAAATTTTTTCAACCAATTATGAATCTAGCCAACATTTCTCCATCTTGAGAACAAGGATATCTGGTAAGACTTTGGTAAGTCTTGTTCAAATACAGTCACTCAGTGTCTATCATATCTCTCTGCCTCGTAACCAAGAGGCAAAAAAGTAAGTAATATTAGTTTGGTATAACTTTTCTTTATGACAATATGCTGAAATCTCTCAAGTATTAATAAATCACCAAATTTGTAGTCAGATGACCTCGACTTGGTTACTGCTTCAGTTAATGCCTGTGTGTCCTTGGGCAAGTTTCTCCACCTCTCTATTATTCATTTTCTTCAACTGTAAAATGAGAGGTTTGGGTTAGATGATCTTTAAGGTCACCTCCATTTCTAAATCTGTAACTCTATGAAAGTTAGAAGGGAACTCAGAGGCCATCTACTTCTCTCCCCCTTGTTTTAAGGTAGTAAGTAGCAGAAGTGACAATAGAGCCTAGGTTGTCTGACTGCAAATTGGACACCCTTTCTTCAATACAACGCTTTGCCTCAGGTTCCTCATCTATAAAATACTTTATCTATAAGCTTCCTTCCAAGTCTAAATCTTTAGGTAACAGGCACGATCTTTTCATTTTCTAAAACATCTGAGCCCTAAATACTATTATTCATTGTATGAGAATAAATAATCTTTTTCTATGATCTTGTGGACCCACAGAACAGCTCTTTAACAGACAAGGAATTTTCTGGAAAGATGGAGACAAAGGAATGATGAAGAACTCTGGTGGGGTTCACAGATACAAGAGGAGAGAACAATTAGAAGCACCATCGGGAATGTAGAGGCCAACCAAGCAATGACTACTATTTGAGGCAAGTCAAAGCAAGCTCCTCCCCACATCCACTTCCAGCTGAGATAGGGAAATATGGTTTCAAAAACAAAACAAAACAAAACAGGATGGTGCTAAAGGTCTTAATGAGGCCATTATGGGGTGAGTTGTAAATAGCTACAAACATTTTGAAAAGTAAGGCTGATAATCTCAATGAAGACAAACAACAGGATAACTTTTCCAATGTATTGTATTAAATGTGCAATGTTTGTATTTCTTCCACTGTGAAGTAATTGCTCTCTACATTCCCAGAATACGCTGATATTCCTCCTAGAAGAGGTCAAGGGGCTGAATGAATTACTCCATGTTTCATATTATTAGGGATAATAAAGCACTCCCCTTTGAAAAATTAAAGCATGGCTTCAGTGGAAGAAAAGAATCTGAAGTGATTGAGGGAAATTTGACTTTTGTCAAGAAAGTAAAGAGTAGAAGAATGTCACATACAGAGGGGGAAGGAAAGGAAAAAAATATTGTAAAATTGAAGCTATGTATTCGTAGCTCTTCCTAAAGAGGAAGAACTAAAGTGCACATAGGAAGAAACAATTTCTTGTCTTGGAAGGAAGGATAAAGTAGGGACACAGAAACTTTGAGATTAGAGATCATGTAATATGGCTCAGAGGAAGAAGAAAAGAGTAGTGGTGGCTGGAATAGACACATGAAAAACATTTCATAAGAGTGTTCTCTTGGATAATTTTTTAAGGTGAACACTTACTGAATAATCAGTTATCAAGGGCATTATTTTTATCCATGAAACTAGAAAACTAAAACTTAAGTTAACTGTTAAAATTTAATAATTAAACTTTACTTTAAAAACAAAAATAAGACTTAAAATAATGATTTTTAACAATGGGCTATGCCTCTGCACACCCAAAATATCCTATATCTTTGGGATTTTGAAGCTTTTTTCTAAAGTTTTATGGACATATTTTGCTTTCACATTACAAACAGTTTCAGATTATCCTCACTATATAAGAGCTCTTTTGTAACAAATTAAAATGATTAAGCAAAACTAAAAATACAACGATCTCATTTGAAAGTACATGAAGCATTTCACATCTGTAATGCCCTACCAACCATCTATTTTTCAAGTTGTTTTTTTTAGTTAACTAAAATCTATTTTTCTCTTCCTTTCTCTTCTAGCCTCACTGGGAAAAAAAAAAGGAGAAAGGAAAACAAATTCTCTGTAATAAATATGCATAGTTAAGCAAAATAAACTCCCTCATTCTGTACTCTAAATTCATCACCTTTCACTATTAGAAGGTCGATAAGCTTTATTGGTTCTCTGGAATCATGGATGGTCATAGTATTGATCATTATTCTTATAGCTTTCAAAGTTGTTTGTCTTTAGTGTACTGGTTTTTGTACAAAATGTTCTTATTCCTCTCCATTTTTCATCTGTTTGTAACAGTCTCCAGAACTGTTTGATTTTGTAATATTAATGTTACAATAGAAGTTGTTCTTCTGGTTCTGTTCATGTCACTCTACATCAATTAATATTCTACATCTGTGTCTCTCTAAAATTATCTCATTTCCTCATTTCTTACCGAACAATTGTATTCCATCACAGTCATATGCCACAATTTACTCAACCATTTCTCAATTGATAGACATCCCTTTAGTTTTTCTTTTCACCAATGCAAAAAGGGCCACTATAATCTATTTTTTTTTGGTTATAAGCCTAGCAATGGTATAGCTGGGTCAAAGGCAGCTATTTGTTGACTTGATAGCAACAACAAAAGAAAATGCTGCTTTCACACAGATATCTAAGACATAACAGAAAATTTCCTACTATTTGTCAAGATGGATGACTATCACCCCCTTCTAATCACCCTTCAATTACCTAATGATTTCTTCTTTAGTCCACTCATTCTACAGGATGCTGTTACTCAGTATCCATTTTTCTTGTGTTCCATGTATTTCATATGTTACATAGGATATCTATATTCTTTATTTTTCCTATTTAGAAGATGTCATAAATCTTTTAGCTCCATTTTTGCCTTCTTTTTAATGAACTTTAACCTCTTTCCTATTTTGTTGGTACTTTGTGCAGTAATTTAGTTTTTTTATATACTAAGTTGACCCTAGCCTACTCTCACAAGCTCATTCCTCCACTCATATACCTGTACAATTGAAGCAGGAGAGACATATGGATAATCACAAGTCACAATTTCAGAAAGTTAGTCCCTAGAAAGAGACAGTAACTTTAAGGAACAGGATCCCTGGCAGCATAAAGAAAGTCAGATTTTGAGATAGTCAGACTGGAAAATCATTTGAATAACCCACTCAGCAAAGATATCACACTAATGTGAATTACATGAGGACTCTACACATAGAAAAAGGATTTACAGCTCCTACAGTATTAGGAATTGTGAGGTCTTATGCCACAGCTTTCCCCAAGTCTGAGCTCACTCTTCTTAGGAACATAGTATGTATTTGTGGGAGAGTGGGCCCCAAAATTTATGGAGGAAATGTTTTATATCTACTGTTCTTATTATGCCATCCTTGGTATACATATACAGTAGACACATGTCTACTGTGTGGTTATTATTGGGAAGCACACTAATGGAACCTTAGGAGCTACAGTAGTAGTCACTCATGAGGTTACCCTTAAAAGACAAGAGTAATCACTCCCTAGAAAACCAACCCACAGTTGGGAGAGAGAGCCCAGGTAGATGCTAAAAGTTTGGTCTGTTTGGGTTTGTTTTTTGTTTTTTTTTTTTTTGTCTAGACCTGTGATTTCATTGGCATAGAGAACTACCAGTGAGGAAACTCCCTCCATCAATATGCATCAGCAGCTGTATTGCAATTTAACAGTCTTAGAGAATGACCTGTGGGCACTGACTTGTCCAAGGTAACCCAGTTAGTATGTTCCAGCTGCCAAACTTGAACAAAGATCTTGTTTACTGCAAGGTTGATTCTCTATTGATTATTTCTTGCTATTTTTTCAAAATATTAATAACATAACTTTATGTGATAGAAAACAAATAAGGAAGGAGGCCAGGGAAAGTGTGAATCTATTGATTGGGGATTATCTGAAATAATGCACATAAAGATTATTTCACTTTTTTGGTTCTGAACTTAAACACCAAAAAAAGAGCATTTCCATATGCACAGCTGAACACACACAAACACACACACACACACACACACACACACACAAAAACACACACACACACACACACCCCTATATAAAACTGTGAATCTCCATTTCATAACTCTTGGGTTTTTTTTAAATAAAAAATGTTAAATCCATGTTAGTTTCAAAATTATTATGCTCATCTGTGCTTTTCTGTTCAATTCTGTGCATTAAAAAATGTTTCAATTGTCCTCTTCTCTCCCCTTGGCATCACTGTTGCTAACCTTACCTCTCTACCCCATCCCAACAAAAAAAATAAGAGAAAGAAAAAAACCCACCTAACTTTGTAACAAATAATCATGGTCAAATTAAAGGAATTCCCACAGTGACTATGTCCAAAAATGTATGTCTCTGTACCTTGTTTCCATCAATACTGTCAGGAGATGGATGATTTACTTCATCATGGATTCATGATTCCATATTTTATTAATCCGTTCTGAGTCTTTCAAAGCTGTTGTTTTGTTTTGTTTTGTTTTACAATGATCTTGCCTTATATAAATTATTCTGGTTATGCTCACTTTATTCTGATTCAGTTCATACCACCTAAGATTATCTGTCAGAATTTCTTAACATGAAAACAATATTCCACTGTGTCCATATACCACAATTTATTCACCCATTCCCCAGTTGATGGGTACCCCATGATTTCTTCACTTTTCTTTTTCCTTTTAATACAAACTTCATTATCAGGAAATTTATTGCTTTTGAATCTTCCCTCCCCATAGCCCTCTTCCCTACCATTAGCCCTCTTAACATCTCCCTCCAACATTCTTGATTGTTTTCCTGTGATGTTTGATATACATCCACACCAAGTGAGTATGTGCTTAACCCTCCTTTGTCCATTTAAGTTAAAAGAGAAAACATTTTACCCCAATTTCCTCCAGTTCTTTGTCCACATTTGTCCACTCTTCTTTTCTCACATACTGATTAGGAAAAATTGCAAGTTTCATTCCCTTCTTCCTCCCTGCTCTACTAGTGTTTTCTTTTTACCCTGCTTTCTTTTCTTCGCCATCTTCAAACCCTCAGAACAAAACAAATCTGTCCCTTCCTACCTGCCAAGGTCCAGGCCCTTGGTTATTCTTATTCAAGTCCCTCAATACCCTACGAAGACATTAAGGTTCTGAAAGAACCTTTGTTTCTTTTTTCCCTTTTAGAATTAGAGATAGAGAAATACTCTATCTTCATATAACACTTTCCAACTGATTAAATAAATTTATCTATCTAGATTTCTCTTAAATCTTATGTTTGTGTTTCAAAATTCCTACTCACCTCTCATCTTTTCAACAGGAATGCTTGAAAATTCTCTATTCCATAAAGGGCCATCTCCCTTCCCACCCCTACCTCCACTTAGCTTTGTAGAGTCCTTGATTGTAAGCTTCTATCTTTTTCTTTTTTGAATATTGTATTCTGAGATCTCTTCTTGTTTTTAGCAGAAGCTGGCAGGTCCACCTGACTGTGGTTCCTTGATTACTTAAAAAATTTTTTTTTCTGGGATCTTGCAGCAACAGTTTTTCTTTGGTGTGGAAGTTCTGGGTTTTGGCAATAACATTCCTGGCTAGAATATAGGAAAGGGGTATACTCAGAAAAGATTATGATATAAAAACAAAATACATCAATAAAAGATTTTCTTAGAAAAAAACTCCTAAGAATTAGAATTGTCCCAAAATAAATTCAAATGTCTTGAAAGGAAGTGGGTTTGCTTTCACTAGAGATCTCTGGGCAGAGGCCAAAAGGCTCCTTAACGGTGTTGTACATATTTTGTCAGGTAGTAATTGAGCTAGATGTCATCTGAGATCCATTCTGGGATTCTGAGAAAAGGTTAAAATTCAATCACTCCTTCTAACCACTTTCAGAATCTGTAAGTGAATTTCAGAAATTGGTTGTTTCCCACCATCAATTCTATACTGCGTGGTAACTTCTTTATCTATATATGTTTCTGTTGGAAAATTTCAAGTGGTAGTGATTTGATCAAATATAACAGAGTACATAAAATACCACATGATCAAAGTTGATAGAATGCCAAGACCAAAATCAATGATTTCCTTAAAACAGGAAATTATTTAACGCAATGAAGATTAATGAGCAGATTCCTACAAAGAAATCATTAGGGTTTTAAAACTATCTTCCTTTACCATTTGGTACCCCCTAAATTTTTAAATTCTCACTTTTGTTGCTCCATTCACACTCCCCTCCCCATAATGCTGGAATAAAAAGTGTATTTCTTCAGTCAAATGTGTGGAAATGATAATATTCATGATGCTAATAAATTCTATAACCCAAAGCAATTGGAATGTAATGGAAAACGGAATTCATTACTAAGTAGTATTATATGCTTCTTAGACAGGATTATATTCTTACACAGTATAGGCAACACGGCATAATGGGTAAAGAGCTATCCTTAAAGCAAGGAGGACCAGAGTTCAAGAATTGCTTCTAACACATCCTATCTATGTGACCTTGGATAAAACCACTTAGTCATCTCCCAGTTCTCTAAGAAACTCTCCAAGGCTATAATTTATAGAGGTGCTGTTGATCTGCGTTGATGGAGGAATTTCTAAACTAGTGGCTGACAGAAAATACTACAACATCTAGAATCTTTAAGTGAAAGCAAATGTCCACAGAGTTCATTCTGTAAGGCCTTCCAATTCTCCTTGCCCCTTGATATTTCTTGGTGAAGAACTTCTGTTTTCCTTTAGGGCGGTTCATTCCGTTTCCTGATTATTTATTCTCCCAATATAATTTTTGTTGAACTCTTCATTGAACTAACACCTCCTGTCCCCATTAATGTGGTGGTTAATCAGAGCAAGGTCTCAGGAGGCAACTTGATGCAGTAGAAAGATTGGAGAGTAAGCAAAAAAAAAAACCAAACAAACTGCGAGTTCTTGCATTTTCTCTGTGACCTTAGGCAAGTTGGGAAACCTATATGTTCAAGCTTCCTTTTCTGTGAAATGAAAATTCGTTTGACATGAATTCTCTGTTATAAATGCTTCATAGAATATTTATGAGGCCCAAATAAGATTTAAAAATGTGAAAGTACTTTGAGAGAAGCTTGAAAGCACTACAAAATGTAAAGTGTAAATAAAATTAAGATGTTTAATAATTATTTCCCATGAGCTCCCAAAATGACTTTGCAATAAAAAGGGATGCTATCTACTTAAACATCTATTTTGTTTTTATTTCTTTGTATTTCACTTTACCCTCCATTTGGTTCCTATTCAGATGCCTTGGTGGAGTAAGGAGGTGATTTTGGTGTTTGAGAGGTTTGCTAATTGAGTACAAACACTGTTAAATACCCCTAAGCTGGAAAATTTTTTGAGTAAAGGCTGTTAACAATTTAAGTATGTTATTTGAGGACTAGCCAAACTAAATTTTGAACAGGTTCATAGGCAGAAAGTTGTCTACTGAGTGATGTATTTTTCAATTGAGGCAACTCATCAAGAGTGGGTACTAAGGAATTTTGATCAGTATCAGTAGGGGGAATAGCTGCAATGACAAGATTACAGTTACCTAAAGTATTGAAATAAGGATCCCACTTGTACAGAAAGAAAATCTAAAAAATTAAATGAATAGAAAATACATATAATTATAAATTAAGAGATTTTTTAAAAAAAGACTTGCTTTCAAAAATAGATTATAAACAAGACCATTAAAATGATGAGACTATAATGGGTTCTTGGTCATGCCTATTAGAGGGAAGGATTAGGTAATAAAATGAAACACCTTGAAAAAATATGCAGAAAAGAAGTTAAAATTCAAAATGAAAGAATGGAAAATGCAACAACCGGAAATGGTTCTCTTCATCTCTTGAAACATGACTGTAAGAGGTACTCCAAAAGGAAAAGGGATTTTTTTCATGCCTCAGTCAGATCAGAAACCAGTTTTGGTGTGTCCCAATATGCAAGGCATTGTAGTGTAAGCTGATTGTGGTGGAAACTGAACCAACTCTAGAAGCTAGCCAACTGATCTGGGCCAAATGGTGCCCTGGAGGAAAAAAGCGGGCTGGCTGTTCTGTTGATGCACTCCAATCTAGCTCTTCCCCTCACAAGTATTGTTGTTGTTGTTGAGTCCAGGCAGATTCATTGTGACCCCAGTTGGGGTTTTCTTAGCAAAGATACTGGAGTGGTTTGCCATTTCCGTATCCAGCTCATTTTACAGATGAGGTAAGTGAGGCAAACTGGTATAAGCAACTTACCTAGGGTAACACAGATAGTAGGTATCTGAGGTCACAGGCTCTAGGCCTCAAACTCTATCACGAAGTACACCAACAAAAATGCAGGTACAGGAATTTGGCCCTTTTATTTTCTATCACTTCTATTATCAAGAACACAATACTAATTGAATAATGAATGCATATGACTAGGAGACAGGTAATTTTTTTTGATACTTAGCTTAATATTTTGCCCTTTAACATATTTTTAATCCATAAACAAACATCAGGAGATCCTTGCAGGGCAGTAAGATAACCTAGTCACTTGATGCATAAGGAAAAATGAACATGCCTTACATTTTTAACATGGTCCTTGTATTATAGTTTTACTCTGTACCTTTAAAGTACACCTTTAAAGGCTATCTATACAGTCTACAGCCATTCTGGTAATGTCTTTGCAAATGCTCTGGAACCTGGCCAGATATTGCTGGCAATACCCCTAGGCTACTTTCCAAAGCATAAAGTAATGTGGCCCATTATCCAAGATTACCAGAATTGTATTTTTGCAGTGCTGTGATTCTTTGTTTTTGCAAAATCCCAAGATGTTTTCAAGTCCTTTAAGAGGCTGTCATGAAATTCTCCCAAACTGGTCAAAACAAAATTAATTTAAGTAACTTTCAAATCAATCTGTTATACACTATTTTAAGCAAAGAGTAAATTTCCACAGAATCAAATAGTATGGTATAGCCTATTTAAAGTTTAGGAATTACTGGAACAGAATTTGGAAACTTTAAGTGTGAGAGGGGTTTAGCCCAGTTCCTTTCCTGACTACTTTCTATAAATGACTTCCCAGATACTCTCTACATTCCTAGTCTCCTTGGTATGCTGTTATAAGAGTTATGTAATTGTCTACACAGTATCAGTTCTATTATGTGATGCACTCTCTTTTGCTTTATCCATACTTTTGACAGAATACAAATATATTTTACCATGATTAAAAGCAAACGTCAAAATTCCCCAGGTGCCTAATTAATAGGATTTCAATTTGTTTGACTCTGAACTCATGAAAATATGAAATTAATGTAGTACAGCATTTAGGTGGTATAGTGGGAGCACTGGTCCTGGGGCCAGGAAAAACTTGTTTCAAATCTAGCCTCAGACACTTGACCAGGAGCAAGACACTTGTCCCTTAATCTCTGCCTCAGTTTCTTCAATGGTAAAATAAGGATCATAATAGCACCTAGCTTACAAGGTTATTTCGAGGATCAGCTGAGATAATATCTGTCCAGCTCAGCACAGTGCCTGGCACATAGTATGCCCTTAATACCTGCTTATTCCTTTCCCTGTCATGTGTAACCTATGCCCTTGCTTGCCTTTTAAATTTTTTTTGAGAAAGGAAAGAGATGAGAAAGACCAAGAAGCAGAAGAGAGAGGGAGGGAGGAGGGGGAGACAGAGACAGAGACAGACAGAGAAGAGAGAAACAGAAAAGAGAGGGGAAGAGAGAGGGAGGGAGGGAGAGAAAGAGAAAGGGAAGGAGAGGCAGAGAGAGGAGGGGGGGACACAACGAGGGAGAGGGAGAGGGTAGGTGTAAGGAGAGAAGGAGAAAGCCAGAGCCAGAGAGTGATTTGATTAGAATCCTGAAGGAAATCAGGGTAACTGAGGCACGGAGGGGTGGGGAGGGTAAGGGGGCAGAGCCTGCCAGGAGCTCCTGGAGCAAAAGCATAGAAATGAGGGATCAGAGTGTCATGTTGGAGGAAGTAGTCTACAGTAGGTGGCAGAAACTAAGGCGTAAGAATACTGGGAACGTAGGCCGGGTCCAGGTTATGAAGAGCTCTAAGTGCCAACCAAAGCAGCCTCGGAGCGGCGGGTGGAGGAGGAAGGCGTGGGCCGGTGCCTGTGTCACACGTACACAGAAGTCGCGGGGGACGACCACTGCAAAGGCAGGCCTCGGCGCCTTGAGGAGGGCCGGTGTCCCTCACACGTGAATTGACACGCCTCACTGGCCCCGGCCCGGGGTCAGCAGTCAGTCCCGGCGCTCCCACAGAAAGCGGAGGAAGCCCGCGCCCCTACGCTCATACCGCTCCTCGGGGGCTGGGCATTGGCCGCTTGGCCCCACTGCCTCCCCAGACTCTGTTTCCGGGCCAACGTCCCCGCCGTCACCTCCCCCCCCCCCCGGCCAATCCACGTGTGGAGTCTGCGGACTCGCATGTTTCTTTTTTTTAACTGCGGCATTTGACAAGTCTGAGGAGTTCTGAGTTCTGATAAACAGCTGTAATGGGGACTAAGGGACTGTCCTCACAGGCAGCGCCGGCAAGGCACCCAGAGAACCAAGAGCGGGCCCGCCCCCGCCCCTCGTGTCCGGCCCAGACGCTGCCGGCTCCCGCCTCACCACGCGCAGCGGTGCCCCATAGCGGAGGGAGGGGGCGGAGGTGGCGCATGCGCAGCCGCGCCCGACAGAGGGGCCGCCGCCGCTTCCCCTCACGTGCAATGCAGCGTGCGCCTCCGCATGAGTGAGGACACGTGGCCCCGTCTGGTCCAGCTCCGCTCCCTCGCCTCGCCTCGCCATAGGGATGTACTTTGAACCAGGCTGGGGGAGGAGGGGCGGGAGGCTGATGGTGAGGGAATGATATCATGGGCAGATTTATCGCTAGGCAACGGAAGAATGCTTCTCTCCTTCCAGTCTTAGAGCTCTTTAAAGATAGAAGGGCTGATTGCTTTATTTTCCCCCCTTCTCTATTTCACTCAACATTTAGGGGCTCAAACAATGAATTTCAGAGCTGAGTGATCTTCACCCACTTTTAAAGAAATATGCCGGGGTATTACTGTAGTTCGTGTAGTAACCCCCCTCTGCATGCTCATGCAGCAGTTCGAGGGAGTGCGCCCAGGTTTGCTCGCCTATTACATCTGCTCCTTCCATATAGCTCTGAAGATTAATGGTGCTCGTTATACTGCATAGCACAAATTCAATTACCTACGTATCTAACTATATACACTGAAGCCTTCGCTACAATGACACAGTCCACTGTCTATGCCTTACAGAGACAGAGATGAACATCAGAAAAGACCTAACAATGGTAGTTTTTTTTTTTTTTAACCTGCCAGCCATGGTAGGAGGAAAAGATAACTGGATTTAAGGTCAGACACTCTGGCCTTGAATCCTGGCTGTGGGTTTCACTCTTGGCTCTGACAGTACTGTAATAAAGCATTTGATCTCCCTTAGACTCAGTTTCATAGGATCATAGATACTGGATTGGAAGGGACCTCTGAGCCTACCATCAAGTCCAACCCCTTTATTGTACAGATGAGAAAACAGAGGCACAAAAGATTAACTGGTCTACTGAGGTCCTCTGACTCAAGAACCAGTATTCTCACTGATGTATTCTGTTTTTTCTTTGTTTTTGCAATGGCAAAATTGGGATAATAATTCTTTCACTACCTAGTAATCACTCAAAAGGCATTCAACAATTGAACACTATGCTAAGCACTTGGGAATACAAGCACAATAAATGAAATAATCCCTACCCTCATGTACCATCATTCTAATGGGGGAGATAAGTATACACAAAACACAAATATAAAATGAATAAATGCAAATATGGATGGTAGTTAAATGCAAGGGAGGGAAGGTACTAGGATTAGGGGGGATAAGGAAAAACTTCAGAAAAATTGCAGAATGTGGGGGATTTCTTGGTGGAGAAGGGAGACCAGTTAAGAAGCTACTGTAATACTCTAGGTGAGAGGTGATGAAGGTGTGCACTAAGGGGATACCTGTGTGAGTGAAGAGAAGGAGAAAGAGTGAGAGATGCCGTGAAAGTGAAGGCAAAATTTGGGAACTGACTGGGTTTTTGGGGTTTGGGAGCATGAGGAGACTAGGATGATGCTGCGGTCACAAACCTGGAATACTAGAAGGTTGATTGTACTTTTGACAAGAATATGAAAGTTTGGAAATGGGAGAGTGGAGGGGGGAGATAATGAATTCAGTTTTGATCATGTTAAGTTTGAGATGTCTCTGGAACATCTAGTAGGAAATGTCCTATAGGTAACTGGTAATGGGAGACTATCTACTGGCTCGTTCACTACTGCTTACAAACATCTCCTCCATCCTGACACATCCTTCACTTGATCCTTCCATCCCTATAACTCTCATCCTTTGTCTCTTCTGCCCTTTGTAGCTAAACAAAAAGGCCATCTACAATAGATACTTCCACTTTTTCTCCTGTCACTCTCATCATAAGCCCCTATAACCTGGATTCTGACCTTTGCATTCCAATGAAACTTCTCTCTCCAAGGTCACTAACGTTTTCTTAGTTGCCAAATTTAATGCTCCTTTCTCAACTTTTGACACCATCATTGTTGGCACTCTGGATCATATCCTCCTTAAAGCTCTCTCCTAAGTTATCAGGGCACCTGATTCTCCTCCTACCTGACTATTCTTTCTCTGTCTCCTTTGCTGGATCCTCTTTTATGTCATATTCTCTAACTGTAGGTGTCTCTTTGGGTTCTGTCCTGGGTCCTCTTCTCCCTCTATACTATTTCACTTGGTGGTTTCATTGGCTCACAAGGATTTATTTACCATCTCTATGCTGATTATTCTCCAATCTACTCATCCTGCCCCCACCTCTTAGCTGACCTCTTGCATCTCTAACTGTCTTTGAGAGATCTTGAAGTGGATGTTTAAGAGTGAGAGAGACAGACAGACAGAGAGACAGAGACGGACAGACACAGAGAGGCAAAGACAGAGAGACACAGAAACAGAGACAGGGAGAAAGGGAAGGAGGGGGAGAGGGCCTAGAATAGAACCTTGGGGAACACCCACAGTTATTTGGCATAAGCACGATGATCCATTAGAATGTAAACTCTTTGAGGGCATGGACTGTCTTTTGCCTCTTTTTGTATCTCCTGCACTTAGCACCAACCCTGGTACACAATAGGTACTTAATAAATGTAGATTCATTTATTGATCCTGTAAAGGAGACTAGAGTGGTCAGATGGGTAGGAGAATATCCAAGAGAAAGTAGTCATGAAACTCCAGAAAACAGAGAATAATGAGAAAAGGGTGGTGGAGTGTCCAGTACAGCATGTGGATGAAGAAGGAGGTGGTCTGAGAAAACACCAGTTGTTGTGCTCATTGAAAAAGAAATGGGGAATGA
The DNA here is from genome assembly GCA_028627135.1 of Pseudochirops cupreus. NCBI lineage: Eukaryota > Metazoa > Chordata > Mammalia > Diprotodontia > Pseudocheiridae > Pseudochirops > Pseudochirops cupreus. Next base: position 445,715,057 of record CM053581.1, read on the forward strand.
TCTGGGAGTCAACATACCACAGTCACCATAATACCTACCTCACAGGATTTTTTGTGGGTATCAAATAATATAATATGCATTAAATACTTTGTAAACCAACATTAATCACTATTAATGTCAGATTATAGATCTAGTTAATCAACTCCTGGAAGAGGATGGAATAAAAAACTCTGTGGGACTATAATTGCTATCGCAACAGATCCTGTTATAGAGTGAAGCATTAAGGTAACAGCAGGGGCGATTAGGTAGTGAAGGGGATAGACTGCTAAACCTGGAGACAGGAAGACTCATCTTCCTGAGTTCAAATCTGAACTCAGACACCTACTAGCTGTGTGGCCTTGGACAAGTCACTTAACTCTCTTTGCCTCACTTTCCCCATCTGTAAAATGAGTTGGAGAAGGAAATGGCAAACCACTCCAAATGGAGTCACAAAGAGTTGGACAAGACTGAACAACAACAACAACAACAGCATAATTATTGGTCTTTGTGTGTTTGTGTGTGTGTGTGTGTGTGTGTGTGTGCAATTCATAGTTGAAGGTTTTCAACCATATGAAGTCTCAAATGTCATCTAGTTTGGCCATTCTATCCTTTTCTTTTAAACAGATGAGGAAATGAAGTCTTAGAGAGAGTAAGGTCACACTAAAAATTAGTGACAGTGTCTAGAATAGTACCCTGGTCGTCTAACTCTAGTCCAGCACTATTTCTACTCTTTCTAGCACCCATATGCAATATAACATGGAAACACATACACAGAGAACCTCAAAATAGGAATCATAGTGACTCTTCAGTTCAACAAATCTCTGGATAATTGAGGTTAAATAACTGAGCAAATCTTTTTCCTCCAACTCCAGAATCTAGTGTCTGGGCCAAGACCTGAAAAGGGGACAGCCAGATTGGGACAAGCATGAAAGTCTGGTTCAGGCCTAGATCTCTTTTGTTCTGAATAACTCATGGAAATTCAGGATAATTTAGGGAAATATGTCTAGTGTTTTAGGCCCTGGAATAGGTCTTCAATTTTGTAGTTCCTTCCTAGAAAACATCCCTACTTTCTAATCATCCTCTAGATAGCTAATAACATTATCTCTATGACCTTGAGTCAGTGGCCTAATCCCTCCAAGCTTCAGTTCCTTATCTGTAAAATTAAGGCATTGGGATGCTAAATGACCTCCAAGCACTAAATTTATAATCCTTTAAATTCAGATGAGGCAGCTAGGTGGTGAAAGGGGTAGAGGACCAGGCCTGAAGTCAGGAAGACTCATCTTCTTGACTTCAAATCTGGCCTCAAACACTTACTAGCTGTGTGACCCTGGGCAAATCACTTAACCCTGTTTGCTTTAGTTCTTCATCTGTAAAATGAGCTGGAGAAGGAAATGGCAAATCAGTCCAGTATCTCTGCCATGAAAATTCCAAATGGGGTCTTGAAGAGTTGGACACAACTGAAACAACTGAACAGCAAGGTAAACTTAGAACATATCAGCCCTGGGCTCAATCAGAATCATTTTTGTATTTATACACAGAATTGGGATGAAAAGCTGACTTTGTGATTTGTAAACCAAAGAGGACACTTAGCAATCTCTCAAATAGACAATATAATTTCGTAGTGTCTGAAATGTCATTGTCTCTGGAATTCCATGGTACATAACATCATCATTATTTATTTTTAATGTCATACTTTTAGAAAATCTAATTATACAACCAATAATCATCTTTCTATTATCATCAAAATATGTATTGACTCTACTGAAATGCATTGTCTTTATTCTTACCAACCAAAACCTCTAATATTTCCCCCTCTACTTCCCTTACTTTGACGTGTGTTTTTGGGGGAAGAATAGAATAGGGATATTAAGCTACTTTTTCTCTTCCAAGAAGAGAAGGCAAGAAGGAACTAATGCAATGTTTTTTTTTTCAGCACAAAAAAGTATCAATATAATTTGTAACAGAAAATATCAACCATGTCATTCCATTCTAGGAAGAAAGTGATGGCCAGATCAGGTGTTTTAGTGAACTTTAGTACCTAGGACAGCCCAGGTAAAGAGGGAGCATATGTTTGCCATTTCCACTGATTTCTTTTATGTACGTTATAACATATACATACAATTCATTGGATTCTCTATCACATACACAGTGTGGGTAGATACACAGTGTTAGGGCAGATATTCCCTTCCCCTGCCCTTCCCTACCTCATAGAGTAGTGAGGAAAATACTAAAAAATTGAAGTGACTCATTGCCATTTATCTCTTCTCCCATTATATATTCACTACCATCCTAACTGGCAAACCCAATGTTAAATGCTGGGAGAATGAAAAAGACTTGGATTCTTTCTTTTTTACTATGTCCTTCACTTTGACAAATCTGGTAGAATAAGTCCTGTTATAGCACATTTCAAAAATGCGAACTTGTTCCAACATAACAGATGTATTTGGCAACATTTTGAGCAAAACTTTTCAATAACTCACAGATTGCAATTCTTATAATGCCCTTGTCCACCAATAAATTAGTCAAGGTCAAGGGCCATTTTTAATTGCATATTTTCTGGTGGTAGCTATGTTGGGGGTATATGGGGTATTCAAGGAGGAATAGCACCTCTGATGCAAGAGTTTGCCAAGTCCTTTTCAGGGCTGTTCATCTATCTGGTGTTTACCTGGTACTCAAGTCTTGCCTGTAACTCCAAGACGCTGTAGCATGCACAGCAGCCACAGCCCAGTAAAGCTGTCTTGGAAGACAGGCTAAACCAGGTTAAGGGTAACTGACTCATCTGTGAGTTAGGGGGGTGTACCCCAAGCAGCAAAGACTTTTCCCAACAGAATGGGCACAGGACAGCAATTTGTTCCAACGGCCATGAAGCTGGCTGAAGCTCTGTGAAACATTGGTCAGACATTGAAGTCACCGAGGTCATCTACTGCATCCTAGGCCATCACCAGTTGTCTTGACTTTTACCTTGCCATTGGACTTTAATAACTCTGGAAGACAGCATGAGGCTGACAACTTTGTGCAACTCTGCCTCACTTAAATCCAGTTCATAAAGGTGTCAAGATATCACCCTATGATGTCATTGGTCCTCTTAGAAAACAAAGAACAAACAGCAATAATTGTGAGCAGAGGAGGGCTGTCCTGAGCCACCCTGACACCTTTCTGACACGGCCTCTACTTGAGATACAGATTTTTCAACCTACCGAATTTACAGGAGACTTTGCCAGCCCTGTGGGAACTAGGGCATAGGCCAAGCAGCATCCTGAAGCTGCCAACACCAGCATTGTTTATTGTAGTATTGCTTAACCTTTTTCATGTATCAAACTGTGCTGCTGGATTTTTTTTTAAAAAGGTTATCTTTTTTTAATGTTACTGATAAAGTTTTTGAATGTTGTGTCCCTAACCCCATTTCTCCCATAAGCAATGAGACTTTTAATGCATAATTTTGTATATCTTGGTGCTTTTAGAGAACAAATATATTGCAGTATAGAATAATTGACTGTAATAGCAAATTCTAGCTGACAAAAAGACAGGATTGAAAGCTACGACTAGTAGGCTGAATATGAGATACAGGATTGATGGTTAGCCCAACATTAGTATACTTTAGGCAGCTAGGTGGCATAGTGGATGCAGTAGTTGGACTGGAGTAAGGACGTAAGGAAGACTTGAGTTCAAATGTGGACTCAAAAACTTACTAACTGTGTGACTCTGGCCTCCGTGTCTTAGCCTGTGTTTGCTTCACCTTCCTCAAATGTAAAATGGGGGTAATAATAGCTCTCAGGGTTGATGTGAGGACCAAATGAGAAAATATTTGTAAAGCACTTATTTAGCACAGTGTCTGGCATACAGTAGGTATTATATACATGCTAGCTATAATTAACTATATATCTTTTCAGTACAGTGTTTCCTGGTGGAATAATACTAGAAAAAAGGAGCGGCCCTTCATGTCAATTAAATTACTATATCTTAGATTTATAACTCATACAGTTAGAAAAAGGAGGATAATAATTATTCTCCTGGTATTTATGTAATATTAGGAGACCTAGAGGAAGGCCTCTAGCACCTTGGGTGGATCCCTATGAATAACTGATGGGAGAACTTAGACACAGTGGCAGAGGATGAGAAATCATGGATGTGTTGCAATCTGCCTTGTTGGAGGTGATATAGATGAGCTAGATCACAAGTTCATAAAGCATTGAATTCAGAATCACAAAAATCTCAGAAGGGATATTCAATATTATCTAGTTCAATCTACGTTTAACTAAGAATTCCCGATATATACATATTCAGACTTTGTTTGAAGACCTGTCATTGTTGTTCTGTTATTTTTTTTAGTCATGTCTGACTCTTTGTGACTTTATTTAGGGTTTTCTTAGCAAATATGCTGGAATAGTTTGCCATTTCCTTCTCCAACTCATTTTACAGATGAGGAAGCTGAGACAAAGAGGGTTAGATGACTTGCCCAAGATTACACAACTAGTAAGCATCTGAAGCTGGATTTGGACTTAGGTTCTCTTGACTCCAGGCTCAGCACTCTATCCATTGCCCCACTGGTAGCCCATTTCACTAGCAGATAGCTCTGACTTTTAGGAAGTTTTTCTTTATATCAATCCTCAATGTGCCTCTTTGTAATTCAGCTGGTGAGAGCTTAACTACTCTAGTCTCTTTCTCACATAACAGAGACAGTTATCAGCATGCCACATGGTTACTACTGGTGGTAAGATTTCTTTATTTGTTATTTTATTTAGTGGCATAAAACTATGAAGTCACTTTTGTTATCATTTATTAAAATCACTTAAGGACAAGAGAAACATGAAATATTTGAGATACTTAAAACACCACAAGTACCATATAGACACAACAATTTGATGACTATTTGGAAGTTAGTTATCCAGCAAACTCAATTATCTAAAAACAAGCCCAAAATACCTTGAAGCACTGAAAATAGATGTAATAAAATCCATATCCTACAACTGAAGCACTTTGCTACTAGGAAAGCTCCATTAACCCCTCCCTTCATGTGTATTCCCCACTATTTTAGACATAATTCTAATATACTTAGAGAAGTGACTTTTAGTCAGAAGATTTAGGCTACTGGAGTGGCTAGGTGGCACAGTGAATAGAACACTGGCCCTGGAGTTAGCAGGACCTGAGTTCAAATCCAGCCTCAGACACTTAACACACTTACTAGCCTAGTGACATTGGGCAAGTCACTTAACCCCAACTGCCCTCCAAAAAAAAAAAAAGCAAAAAAAAAAGATTTAGGCTGTTTCTAGCTCTAACATTTAAAAGCTGTGTAGCAGACACTTAAATTGCAAGTCTTAGCATCTTCATCTATAAAAACAGGATAATACTTGTAATATTGACTTCACAGGGTCATTGTGAGGAAATAATTTTGTAAATTGCAAAAAAGTTATATACACTGGAGTTATCATGATCATCATCATCACCACCATCATCATCATTATTTTATTACTTGTGCATATTATTTCTCAGACTATAATAGACTGGAAAAAGAAAATTAGAAAAAGGAGCTGGTATACTGACTGACAATATCAAGAAGTACATTCCAAAATACTGAGGGTATATCATTTTTATTTAGTTTGCCTCTTTTAAAAGTAAAAATTACTTTCAAAATAATATTTTAAATTAATTGGCAATTGTATAGGCTTGTTTGCCCAATAGATTGAGAATTTTGGTGAGATATATCTGCTTGACAATACTACAAAATAAAATTTAAAAACACAGCCTAATTTTTGGTATCATATATTTGTCTTTATCACTCCATACTGGGAAAACTTCAAGAATCTCCACTTAAAGTTGTGAACTTGTCCAAGCATTCTGTAGAATAATTTAGAACAATGACCAAAGGGCTATCAAACTGCGCATACACTTTGACCCAACAAAACATTACTAGGTCCATATCCCAAAGAGATAAAAGATAGGAAAAAGACTTATATGTATAAAAATACTCATAGCAGCTCTTATTGTGGTGGCAAAGAACTGGAAAATTGAGGGGATGCCCATCAATTGGGGAATGGCTGAGCAAGTTGTGATCTGTAATTGTGATGGAGTATTATTGTGCTATAAGAAATTATTGTGTTTCAGAAAAAACCTGGGAAAACTTACATGAACTGATGCAAAATGAAGTGAGCAGGACTCAGAGAACACTGTTCACAGTAACAGCAATGTTATATGACGATCATCTGCAGAAGACTTAGTTTAGTTACTCTGATCGGGAAAATGAACCAAGACAATTACAAAGGACTGGGGGGCGGAGCCGAGATGGCAGCATAGCAGCAGCAACATATCACAGCTCTCACATAGCCACGCCAAAATACCCATAAAATATGACTATAAACTAATCCTAGAACTCCAAAACACACACAAATATACCTTCCACTAAAGTCAGCTTGGCTACGAGGAACCATATCAGCACTGTGAACTGAAACCAGCCTGGCCTGAAGCGGTGGCTGTGCCCCGGGGGCATATGGACGGGAGAAGAGGAGGAGCCTCTCTGGTGAGCGGATTAGCAGCAGCTGTAAGCAGTGTTCAGAACTAGGTCAGTTGGACTTATGAAATCAGGGGAGAAAAGCCTCCAGCCAAAACGCCTCTAAGGTGGGAAAGTGAAAGGCAGAAGTTTTGCACCCGCCTCTGCATTGTAGCTTCCATGCCCACGGCCTGCAGACAGCAGGGGAACTAAGCGATTGTTCAGAGGCCAAGTGAGCTTGTGTTGAGCAGTCTGGATCCGGATTGCAGTCTTGGGCTTTTGGTTCTGGAGTCTTCATTATCCAGTGAGCCGGAAGTAAGTAGGAAGGGACTCAGCACCTTCCTGAGAGCTACGGCAGCCGGGAGGACCCCAGCGATTTGGGACAGAGCTTTCCCTTCTGGAAGCAGAGCCCCATAGAGATTAAAAAAAAAATCACGGACTGACCAACCATGAGTAAGAATAAGCATAAGAAGCAAAGTAAGAACAGCACCTAAACCCTAGATTCTGTCTTTGGGGAAAAGAAGGATCATGGCAAAGAGAGGGAAGAGGAGAGTGAAGCCAGAGCAACCCCACCAGGGGCCTCCAATAAACATGAAGAATGTCTTAAAGCTAGAGATGAGCTGAAGAAGGATTTTCAAAACCAAATAAGAGAAGTGGAAGAAAAATTGGGAACAGAAATAAGAATGTTGCAAGAAAATCATGAAAAAAGAGTCAGCAATATGACTGAAGAAATCAACACCCTAAAAAATAGATTAACTCAAATGACAAAAGAGGCCCAAAAAGCCAATGAGGAGAAGAATGCCTTAAAAAGTCGCCTTTGTCAGATGGAGAAAGAATCTCAAAAGCACTCTGAAGAGAATAATTCTGTCAAAATTAGAGTGGAGCAAATGGAAGCAAATGACTTCATGAGAAATCAAGATACTATCAAACA
>CM053581.1:445722950-445747591 GCA_028627135.1 Pseudochirops cupreus
GGAAGATATAGGAAAGAATAGACTGGGGGAGGGGGGATACACTGGGATGGCTGCTTTGGGGTGGTGGGTAGGGGAAAGATGGGGAGAAAATATATAACTCAAAATCTTGTGGAAATGAATGATGCAAACTAAAATAAAATTAAAAAAAAATTCCAATGATGAAAAATGCTATCCACTTCCAGAGAGGGCACTGATTAACTCTGAGTGCAGATAGAAACACACTTTTTTCACTTTCTTTATGTTTCTTGCTTTTTCTTGGTGTTTTTTTTTCAACATAACTAATATGGAAACATGTTTTGCATGGTATAATTTATATATTGCTTGTCTTCTCAATGCGTGGGATGGAGGAAAATAATTTGTAACTCAAAATGTAAAAAAAAATTAAAAATAATTAAACTTGATAATTTATCCTGAGCAAAGGAGTATACAGAGTAATGACTAGGCTTCAAGCTTACTTTATGTAGGGCTATATAAAGGTCTATGTTTTACACTTAAATGATGCCATATGGATTCCAATTAGCAGCACATAATAATCTTTTGAGTATCAATAGCTACTTGATATCTCTTATGATTCCAGTTAGCTTAAGTATTTTAATTCAAAACACTCTAAGAATTTTTTTTAAAAGCCACTTATCAATAGTCCTCATGGTTTACTGGGAGAATCCAGTTTACAGTTTACTGTATTTCCCTTAAAAAACCAATAAAATGATCTCTATTTTGGTCAATGTAGGTTCTCCAGACACTGGTGCAGCTCTCAACTCAATAGTCTTTGAGAATTCCTGTAGCCAAAATAATCACTCTGTGACTGACTTTGTGATTAAGTATACATTAGCCAACTTTAGTGAAGAAATGTTTCTGGACTTAGCTGGTCTGCTTTTCCAACATGAGACATGTATTCCCTAGGTACATGCTAAAGCCTTTTTCAGCTCTAAAATGATATTCTATTGAACTCATTCAAAACATTAAATATCTCAATAAGTTTTGATAGAATGCTTTCCCCATGTTGCTTTGATTCTTAGTTTTTATTTACATCCTTTATTTTGATGGCTTCTTTATATTTCCCATTTTATACAGTCCCATTAATGTCATAAATCAGGGCTCTAAGTTCTGGAAAAACTAAGTTTTCTGAGTCAGTCATTGCAAAGTCAGAAGGGGGAGCACTTTTTCTATAAAGCATATAAGTACTAGCCATCATCTGAAATGCGGCTTCTTGCTCTTTTTTTTTTAAGATAAGGTTATGAAGCATTTGATTAAAATTAAAAGTTGCTACATCCCCTAAAACATTTTGGGTCCAATTATGTTCAATCTATGCTTGCAATGCTTTCTTATAATGTGACAAGTAGATATGATGTATTTTAAAATTTTTATAGAAATTATCTAAAGCAATATGTATTATTCCTATCACTCCAATTCCATGTTAAGATCATGTTATAGCATATTTTTATTTTAAGAGAAGACCAAGGAACTAAAATATTCTGGAATTGAAGACAGATATAGAGTGCTAGACTGAGGGGCAGGAAAACATGAGTTCAAATGTGACCTCAGAAAGCGTTTGACCTTGGGTAAGTGAATTAATCTCTGTTTGCCTCAGTTTCCTACACAGTAAAATGAAGATAGTAATTGCACCTACTGTCCTGGGTTGTTGTGAAGTTCAAATAATATTTTAATGCAAGTAGCTTTAATAAACACTAATATCATTATTATTATTGGTCCCATATTAATAATAATCTAGCTCTGTGATCTAGAGCAAGTCGCTTACTTCTCTGATCCTCAGTTTCCTCCTCTCTAAATTGTAAATAAGACTAATACTGCTTATTTCACAAAATTTTTGTAAGCAAATCATGTGCAAACTATAAAATGTTTTATCAGTGTGAAATACTATCATGTGCTGGGGCAGTTGGTTGGCATAGTGGATGGAACATTGGGCTTGGAATCAGGAAGACTCATTTCCATGAGTTCATATCCAGCTTCAGACATTTACTTAGTAAGTGTCCATGGGCAAGTCACTTAACTGTGTTTGCCTCAGTTTCCTCATCTGTAAAATGAGCGGGAGAAGTTAATGTAAAGACCTGGGTTCAAGTTCTGTCTCTGACATATCCTCGCTATGACTGTGGGTTTAATCTTTCAGTGGCTTGAAGCTCTATAAGACTTATGTCTATGGAGCTGAGGCTATATAGCACAAAACTCTTAAGACTATGTTATACATGAAATGCCTTCTGGCTAGGTAGAGGGAGTTTCTATAATGGGAGTTTCCCCACAATAATCATTCACAGGCACATACATGTTCTAAAATTCTACTTCTCTGTCTACTGTGGTATGATTTTCTCTGAGTCTTCAAGAGCAACTCTAGTAGTTATTACCAAGCTTCAAGGATGGACCCAACAACAAAGTCAGACTAGCTACGTTTGGAGACATGTCTTACCAGATAGTTGGCTACCAAATGATTTATTTTTTTGTCAAACTAACTCAGAAACTATTTACTAAGTAACAAACTACATTTGGTAGGTTGAGTACTTACAGTATTGAATATATATTGAGTATAAATCTTTTGAAGCATTATGATTATAGAAAACTCTTTGGATTCTTAGAATGTTAGATTGGGATAGGATCTTGAGATCAATTGGTCCAGCATCCCTTATACTACAGATGAGGAAGCTGAGGCTCAGAAAAGTGAAATTACTTTCTCTAATTCATAGGTCAAGTTGCAAAACAAGAGCCTTAACCCAGGTCTGCTGATGACCAGTCTCATGATCTTTCTGGATTCATATGTAGTAGCAGATATTTGCACGCCTTCATGTGAATGAAAAATACCAAACTCCATGAACATAGGTTGTCTATCCAGTGTCAGACATCCATATAAAAATTCAATTAATCATCCAAACATCAGGTAATTTAGCATCATACAGACAAAACAACCAGGGGATTGATGAAAATTTCCGTTTTTTATCCAGATGTGTCATTATCAGGTGGACTAACACCCAGAAGGTAGTTTTAATAGAAAAGAGTGCTAACAAGCAAACTTGAAGCAGTTGTATAATTGAAAAGTCATAACGACTTTTATTTGTGTAATGATATTAATACTAGTTATACATTCCTTATGATTTATTAAGATAGGATTTGTAATTATTAGACAACCTCATGTTGCATATTAAATTTTTTATTACTTAGTAAGAATTTTAAAATCACAAAATAGTGTGGAAATATTTAAGTAATAGAATTTATGGAGTGCTGGAAAATACTGGAATATAAAGATCAATTTTTAGTATGCCACATACTAAACTGTTCTAAAACAGCTGGTTTCTTGCAGACAGTATTTATTTTTTTTTAATAATTTAAGACAGCATAAGCTTGTACCAAGCATAAGCATTGTAACAAAGTGCAACTTTTCAGCAAATCCTCCCCAAAAGATATTAACTCAAAATATCATTAGCACATATTTTCTCCCTACAAAAATAGCATGTCAGACATTATTAATTGGATGTATTAACAACTATTTACATACAGCCAACTTGTAGGCTAGTAAGATTTAACGTTGTTTAAACACAGCGTTTGAGGCAAACAGTAGCAACAGCAGCAGCAAATGCACCAAACTGACTAAAAGACCCAGATATTTTCTTCACTTATAGTCAGACTGTTGTGTCTCACCTCTTACATAACATTGAAGTGAGATTTCTCACAGTGCTACCTTGGCAACAAACTAAAAATATCTAGACAAGGTCTTGGTTTAAACCTTATTTTAAAAGCTTTCTTTGTGATAATCTGGTATCTGGTATGGTCTCCAGAAAGGGAAATCATAGTAGCTGGAGATAGAAAGGCCTCATGGGGATTTATGCCACACCTTCATAGCATTTTCAATCAACACTGACTAGTTCAAATGTCTCTACCAGCTTTTGGATTGTATACAATTTTGAATTTACGATAAATTTTTTTGAGAATAGTAATTTTTTAGGATTTAGCTTTTTCTTAGTTCAGTGCACATAGACTTTTTTTTAACAGCAAGATTAAAAAACTCAGGAACATAATGATTTAAAACAACAACAGTGTGGGTACAAATGCACTTGCCATATATATTTCTATCATATCTATGAGGAAATTAAGGTAAGTCAATTGATTCAAGGTCCATTTCTCAATAAAGTGCTAACAAATTGTAATAAGGGTGCTTCTTGCTTTCTTCAACACACCTTCCCCAAAGTCAAGTGCAAGTCAAGAAGTGGAACCTAGAAATACTATTTATATATATATATATATATATATATATAAAACCACTTAAAACAAAGTGCGACATTTAATTTGTAGAGAAATTGTATCTTTGCTTCTCTTAAAACAAAACTACCCAACAACAGACAAATGTATTAATTCATTAAAGCTAAACATTATATACTTAGTAGCAAATTAAGTCTGAAAGATTCTCATTCCCAATTTTCAGAGACCCCACTCAGAGCAAGCAGGAGCTATTTGGGGACAGATACAGTGGGTTAATTTACCGGATTCTGTAACCTGGCTCCAAGCACCTTTTTTCTTTTTTGAGTGTATACCCTCTGTTACAGTTACCTCCATTACATTCCAGCAGATACTACAGAACTGCTAGAAGTGAAACTTTTCAGCTATGTTAGCCCTGCCTTATTCATAAAAATTGTTCAACATTTTAAAACTGTCACTGTCCAAATGGAGGTAAAACTTAAATAGTTGTTTTTTTTAAGACAGTAAACAAAACAAAACAAAAAATAAAAACACACCCACAGCTCAGGATCTTTACAGCAGCCTGGTTGGGGGGAGGGAGGAGGGGACTGAGGACACACAAGAACTTGAAATCACGCAAACAAAAAAGGGTACTTTTAAGTGTTACTGTTAATATTATGATGATTTAACCACCCATCCTTCCTGCGAAATCGGAAAGCTTTCAAGGGTTTTCCTTTCCAGGCTGGGAGGAATCCCCCTGAGAAGACGTCTCCAGATCCGAGCTCAGCCCAGGCTCTCTGGAGGAAGCTGCGAAGGGGAGGTGGGCGAGGGGGTGAAAGGATAGGGGAAAGTGCTGGTGGGGGGACGCAGGAGAAGCCAGTTCCGGAGGCAGGATGGTTGGAGCGGCAGCGTTCGCCTTCTCAGGAGGGGGCGAGAGTACTGAGGACAAGCAGGGGAAGGCAGCAGCGGCCGCGGCAGCTGCAGCTGCCGCCGCCGCAGCCTGGGCTGGAATGCCTGGGTAGAGCAGGGGGATGGGGGCTGCCGCAGCAGGGTACAGGTATTTTTCCAGGTTGCTTTTATCCAAGAAAGGCTGCATGTAAGCAGCTGCTGCCGAAGGGGAGATGAAGTAGAAAGGTAGGCAGAAGGGGGCCGCCGCTGCTGCCGCCGCCGGTTGCCCAAAGGGAGTCCCCCCTCCTCCTCCAAAGGCCACTAGGGAGCTGAGCAGTGCGGCGTCGGGTCTCAGCAGGGCAGCGGCCGGATTCGGCCCCAGCAGAGCTGCGGCTGCGCCGCCTCCAGGACTGCTGCTCTCGCCGCCGCAATCCAATTTCATCCTTTTGGGCTCTGGGGAGTCTTCCCCAGGGGGCTCCTGCTTAATAGTGACATGACTTCCCCCAGGGGCATGGTATTTCTCCCCTTCAGGCCGGGCCTCGCCCTCCCCACCATAGCCGCTGTCAGTGTCCGTGTCATTCTCTCCAGCGAGTTCAGAGCTAGGTTGAGTCCTCTGAATTACAGGGACACAGTTTGTCTGGGGCTCCAGCTTCTGCACGGTACGATCCAGAGAGCCGTTCACAGACAAGAAGGAGGAGGGAGGTGTTGCGATGGAAAAGGAGAAGGAGGAGGACGAGGAGGACGAGGACGAAGACGAGGACGAGGAGGAGGAAGAAGTAGTGTTGGTGGTGGTAGTGAAGGAGGAGGAGGAGGAGGAGAAGGAGGTGGAGGAGGAGGAGGAGGAGGAGGAGGAGGAAGTGTTTCCTTTGCTCACAGGGACCTGTTGAGTCAACAGCTGGGGGCTGGGTAAGAACTGAGTGGAAACGGAGTGCAAGTGGTTGATTAGCTGGGCACATCTCTGCTCCCTGGGCGTCCAGCTTTCAAACCGGGAAAGGTATTGCATGACTTCTTTGGCGCATGTTTGAAATCCCGAATGGAAAGAATCCAAGTCGGCCTGAATGGGAGATTTCATAGATCGCTCCCCTAGGATGAGGAAGAGAGGATCGGGAATGGGAGGTAGTGGGTGAGGGAAGAAAAATGGCAGAAAAGAAAAACACTAATGTTAAAGCATCTGGCTATCACGTGGGCACTGGGCATTGACTAGTGTACTGTATGTCTGTCTTCAATAATCAATAACCCGCTAGGTCCACCAGTTGCTATGATATTGGGGGGAAGGGTGTCATTGTGCTGGAATAAAGAGAGAAACCAGGGTGAAACTCTGACCACTACTTAAAAATCTGCGTCTTAGGAATTTTGAAATCTTTAATACCAATAAACCATAACTTCTAGTGAAGAAATTACTCTTTAAAAAAAAGTAAGCTTGCTATTCCACAGAGGGGGAAAAAAATCTTCATAACTGCACCTCTATGGGTAAAGAACAAATAAATTCCTGTGTTGGCATTCCTCAAACTGACTTACCATTTTGTAAAGCAATTATCTTCTGATGCTGCTGCTCTGTCAAGGCTGTCAACGCCTTTAAATGTTTCAAAGTTAATTCCAAAACTACTGCTTTCTCCAGATGCCCTAGAGTCTGCAGTGGGGCAAAGAAGAAAGGGGCTCGTGGTTATTTAACAAAATACATTTGGCTCCAATAGGTTTCCATTCATCACTGAAACTTAAACTCCCTTTGAAAGAAGTATTTTTAACCTTTTTAACTTATACAAGGCAGGTTAAAAATTATTGCGTTTCCATTTTTTTTTTGTGAGCATAACTCATTCAGCTGAGTTTGTGGTAAACTCTAACAATAAAACATAAGTTGCTGTCAGACATCAAATATTTACATTTATTCTAAAATCTGGAGGAGTTTCTTTACCAGGCTGTTACAAATCCCCATAGTGTAGAAAGGAATCTTCCTTACCGTCAATTTCAGATGTTCTGGCAATAAATCTTTAAGCTGAGCAATGCATTCATTAATTCTGTCTCGTCTTTTCTTTTCTATCAATCTGTGTGGTAGTTTGTAGGTCTCCTTAATACATAAAAAATTGAGGAAGAAAAGGAGACCAACATTATATTCAGTCCACCAAAGACATATACTATATGACAAGGCAAACCACATACCCCTTTTTACTGGTCTGTACTGAACTGCAATTAAAATGCAGGTATAGTGCTTAACCTTCCCTTATGCAAGTTATCTGTCAAGCTACTTAAAATTCATAGTTAAGAGAAGCCAAAAGATTGAAATATTGTTGCAGTGTAGCGCTTTGCTTTGAAGTGAAGGACGATATATCCAGGCAGTTAATTAACTATCCAGGCAGGTTATGAAGATCATCAGAAACTTATTCTTACCTTGCTTTCGTCTCTCTTCATTCCCCTTTTGGGTTTACACATATACAAGGATGAATAGTCCAGTCTGCAAAACAGAAATAAGCATCAAATACCAAGTCTGGGAGTATCTTAGCTCTCTCCGGCTTCTCACCACTTTCTGGAGAAGATAAGAGAAGAAAACAGAAGGCGAGACAGATATTCGTAAGGGTGCGTGCACCTTACCCTATAAAATCTCTATGTTCCATTAACTGTCTCTCTTGCAAACGAGAGATTCCTTCGTCCATGTTTGGCAACAGCTGCTGGTTTCTTTTTTGTTGCAATTTTTGGGGTTTCGTTTTCTAATTTGCGGGACGGTGCTCTTGGGAGATCTTGGGGAAAATCTGTGCGCCTCCAGCTCTCTCTCCCTCTCCAGTGCAGCAGTGTTTAAAGTGTGAAGCAGTTGGTCTCCCTCTAGCCTGACTCAAATCTCTCTCTCTCTCTCTCTCTCTCTCTCTCTCTCTCTCTCTCTCTCTCTCTCTCTCTCTCTCTCACTCACACACACACGCGCGCTCGCGCACACACACACATACACACACACTGCTGGTAGTTTGCACTCCTCTGTTCAGTGTTTGGCCACAGGGCACGCGCGTCGCCAGCCAGACCAGCACCCAGCTCACGTGCGGAACGTACCATCCGCGGTCCAGACTGGGGGGAGGGGAGGGGGAGGAAGAAGGAGAGAGGAAGGGCAAGAAAGATGAGGAAGGAGGGGGGAAACTGTAGAGAGACGGAGGGCGAGTAAAGACTGAGAGAAGAGGCTGGGGCGCCTGATTAGGGCCACCAGAAAGGAAAAACAACTTTGGCCGAGCTATACGCCTTCTAAAAGGCAGGGAGGTGAAGGCAGGAAAGGCGGGTGGAGAGGACTGGGTACGGGGAGCTAGGGCTTCCTCCCGCAAGGAAATACGACTCCTCGGGCCGTCATTACGGTGCATTAACATGGCTTGAATTGTTCCACCGCCTACTCTGCTCTCCTGGACCCAAGAACGAGAATTGACGAAGGGTAAACTTCGGCCCTGAAGGGGATTTTTGAGAATTGTTTGCTCAAAGCCCAGAGGTGGCGGAGGAAGGGGGACGCGAGGGGAGACCCTTTGGCTCCGGTGGACTCTCAGCTGCCAGAGGAACCATTTGTAATCTGTTCCCTTTAGAAATAAAAAATAATAATTAACATTGTAGTCACAGGGTCCGAATGTCGTAATCCAAATGTCTTTCCGCAATATCGTGTCCCTATGCCACCTAAACTTCCCCTAGCACCCGGAATTGCGGAGCCCCTAATCACGATAGCCAATGAGACTAGGTGGTTTGAGTCCCTTTCCTGCTTTTAGTTCCCTGGAGAACACAGGGTGGGAAGGAGGGAAACTGGAGGATGCCACCGTGAGGGAATACACCACGGAAAAGCTGCGGAATTAATCATTTTAAACTCTGCTGCCTTTCAGGGCCTGGGGTGTAGTTATATGCCTCAGCCCTTCTCCTCCCCTCTTCTCCTCATGAACAGTGCAAGTGTGCACAGCCCACGTTTTACAACCTCTGGCACCTAAAAAGCCTCTTTCCTTAAGCCTGTCTCAAACTGGTACAAGCACAGGGCTAGCAACGTGATCCGACCGGCTGCTGCCACATCACTGTACTGGGAGCCCGTGCTGGGCTCGCCATCCCTGCCGTCGCTGTGGCGCTGCCACCGCCTCCTCTGCTGTACTCCAGAGAGAGGGGCGGAAAAAAGAAAGCCTAGAGCGTCTAAGCACAAGCCGGATTACCTTTTCCCTAGAGCGATCCCCAAGAAAATGACTCACTGCTAGTGAAAGTAACCTGGAATTTGCGTTTAGTTGAGCATTATCTACGCCTCAGGGTGCAGCTCAGCGTCGATTTGGAAGGGGGACAGTAGGTAGAGAGGACATCTCGGAGTTGGGGGCGGGGGCTCCAAACCGAAATCCCCCATTATGAATACCGAGGCCAGTAACTGTATGAGAGTCAGTCAAGGATTCTTCCTTCTTGCTTCCAGTGTGATGTTTACATTCTCCCCAGGGCGATCTCCGAAGAAATTAATCATTGCCTGGGAAGCAGGATGAAAGCGAGTGTAGGAGTAAACGGAAGGAGCGAGGTCTATTGCTTTTCCTACGTCCCAACCCTGCTGTGTGTATGGGTGGCAGGGACAAGATCTGGGTCGCTGGAAGCCGCGTCTGGATGGAAATCACGTGCCTGCAGCAACTTATTTTTTTTTCACCTCAAGGAGCCACCGCTTCCATCGAATCAGCCTGTCCTGCTGCAGTCACCCAACCTTAGTAAAGAAAAAACCAGCTGACTGGATAACCAGGATGGCAATAGGGCTGTAAGCAAGGCTCATCCTTGTTTGAGAAAATTCTTTAGTAATCCAGTTAATTTGTCCTAAGGTGTGTGTTGTTTTTTTTTTAATTCTAAGGTTTCATTTAAAAAAACTAAAGTTGAGAAACTTTTTAACCCTTTCATTCACTGGCCATGCCTCCCTCCCCGACTCCTAGGTGGTTTGTTGATAAATTATATTTTGGGGGAGAGAGCAAGCTGGGACTTCAGTTAGCATTCTTTTGTCATTTAAATTCGCTACAAAGTAAGAGAAACTGGAGAATTGCATAAATTTTCCTCACCAAATAAATCATTGGCAAAGCCTTTTAAGGCAAATATTTCTGAATCAACTCAAAGGTTCAGGTTAGAGAGCACGGTGAATTTATGTTTGGAAATTTATTGCACGCTTCTGTGAATCCCAGAGTATACAGTAAAAAATAAAATAAGGGCTGGATTACTGAATCCTTTTCATGAATGGAGCAGCCAAATCCATAAATATATATGTCCACGGTAAGGAACAATAAATGAAAGTTTGGTTTTTAAAATAAGCTAAAAAGAAGCTGAAATAATACGTATGAGTTTAGCTGAGGGAGAAATTGAGGAGAGAATTAATAACTGAGTACATAAAGTATTATATTTAGAAACACACGGCTGCCTACAGGACCTTTGTTCAGAAACCCCTGGCTGTATACCTGGGCTTTCACTCTGGTATCCTTCTTTCCACCTCCGTAAATGGGTCTTTCTTTTATTTCTATTCCAAATTCTTATTGCTCCTTGACCACTTCCATTTATCCTTCTAAATCTCTAGTATCACCTGCTTCAGTGTTATTTTTGTGAATGGAGAGAGAGGACCATGAACTGCTGAGCTAACTTCAGGAAGAGGCAAATACAAGGGAAAAAAAAAGGATATAGGAACAGGTTCTTATCAATCTCAAGCTCTGAAGTAAAATTTGAAGTAAATGTCTTAATATTTCTTTGCAAATGATGGAAAGATAAATTATGAAGTCATATACTTTGAGTTGGAAGAGAAATACCTCATATTTACAAATGAGGAAACTGAGATGCATAAAGGTTAAATGAGTTCTTCAAAGTGGATTAGTAATGACAGAGCTAGAACTCCAATTTGACTTCTGATTTAACAGTCTGAGATTAATAATAAAATGGAGATAAGTTGTCAGAGGATCCTTTGTCAGAAATAGTATAGAGGTGATTTAGTTAAGGGTTCCATCCAATTCAATTTCATAAAATGCCTACTGTAACTATTGTGCTATAAAAAATGATGAACAGGTGGACTTCAGAAAAACCTCATAAGACTTATATGAACTGATGCTGAGTGAAGTGAGCAGAATCAGGAGAACATTGTATACAGTAACAGCTATGGTGTTTGATAACTGATTTTGATAGACTTAGCCCTTCTCAGCGATGCAAGGACCTAAAACAATTCCAAAGGGCTCATGATGGAAAATGCCATCCACATCCAGAGAAAGAACTACGGGAGTTGGAATGCAGAGCAAAGCAGACTCTTTTCTTTTCTTTATTGTTTTGCTTTCTTTCTCATGGTTTCTCCCATTCATTATAATTCTTCTATGCAACATGACTAATGTAAAAATGTGTTTGATAGGAATGTATGTGTAGAGCCTATATCAGATTGCATGCCATCTTGGAGAGGGAGGAGGGAGGGAAGGGGAGAAAATTTAAATCGTATGGAAGTGAATGATGAAAACTAAAAATAAATAAATAAATTGGAAAAAAAAAGATTTCTACTGTGTAAAAGACACAGGATATAAGCAGATTTTAAAACAACACTATGCCTGAACTAGAGGAGCTTATACCTACTTAAGGGGTAAATAATTTTCAGTCATGTCCTATCTTTTGTGACCTTTTTGGGGGGTTTTCTTGGCAAAGATACTGGGGTCATTTGCCATTTCCTTCCCCAGCTCATTTTGCAGATAAGAAAATTGAGGCAAACAGGGTTAAGTGACTTGCCCAGGGTCACATAGCTGGTAAGTGTCTGAAGTCAGATTTGAACTCATTAAAATAGGTCTTCCTGGCTCTAGGACCAGGATACTATATCAATGGTACCACCTAGCTGCCTGTATAAGACTTACTTCTACAGTTAAATATTGTATTAACCTTCAATTAACAAGATAGAATGTGATGAGGGCAAAAGAGATAATCAGACAAAGTTCTCAAGGAATTTTTGAGGAGATAAAGAGCACTTTTGGCTTGGCAGTATCCAGTACTGTTTTATTCGAGAAGAAGCATCTGATCTGAACTTTGAATGAAGAAAATGATTCTGATAGGTAGGTAGAGATGAAGTGGAAATGAATTCCAAGTATGACATGGAAGGTATGTTTGGGGGGAAAATAGTAATCTGAATTCCGTGGAACTAGAGCGTAAAAGGGAATGAAGAGAGTAATGAGTTTGTATTTTATCCTGTCAACTTTTAGTTTCCAAAATAGGGGCCAAGCCACCTCGAGGGGAGTGATGGTAACACCCCACATAATGTGATAAACCAATTGGAGGGTAGAAAGACCAGTTGAATATAATCCTTAATGCAATAGTTATTTCTTGGCCTTGTCTACAACACAACCATACCAACTCTTATAACTCAATTCTCTCTCCTCTACTGTGAAAGCTTTTAACCTTCCTATCCTGAGCAGGGGCAGATATAACCTAAACTAACCACTACCCTCAACAGTTCTGCCATTAGGATATTCCTCCTTCACTCCATAACTCTAATATCACTTTAAGACTGCAATGGGCACCCTTTCAATATTGAGTGAGACAGAAGCATACAGAATGAGTCAGCATGGATGGGTTGTGACCTATGTCAGAGATACCATTACATTATCTATTTCCTCAAATCCATCTATTTTCCAAGTCTTACCTTTATTTTCCAGGGCATTACTATCCTTAGTCATATAGATTTACATGCCTCAGTGCCATTTTCAACTCCTCACAATCCTTCACTCCATCTCCCTCTTTGTCAGTTGCCAAATCTTTTTATGTCTATCCTCACATATCTTGCCCCTATCTCCAATCTGTTCACAAAGCTGCCACCTAAATCAGACCCTCTTTACCTTTTGTCTAGATTATCTTCCTATTTGGTCTCCCTGCTTCTAGTCTCTCCTCATTCCAGTCCATCTTCAACATAACCACAGTGGTTTTCCTTAAGCACAGGTCTGATCTTGCCACTTTTCTCCCCTTCCTGCCCTCCCCCCTGCCACATTCAATAAAATACAGGGGCTTCTTATTGCCATTGGGGTTAAATATTATTTTGTCCTCATCTTATCCTTCTAACAATTTTTTCTGTGCAAGTTTTTAAACGTACGTAATCATTAGTATAGTAATATGTACATGCAATTTGTAAATAAGTAAATACACATCTTCAGTTTCATTCTCAACATGGCCTTGATGATGCATATTTTTAAAAGTTTGGAGACCACTGCTATGGATAATAGTAAGCTACACGAAGGCGTCTGTTTAGGAAGGTGACATGATCCAACCAACCTGTGCATTAGAAGATTGTTTTGGCAGCAGAGTAGAAGATAGACTCCGTGAGTCTATACACATCACTTCTCTTAATGTTAATAAAACTTAAACTCACGTGAAGGTTAATAATAAGGTTACATTTTCCCCAAGCTGAAGGTTATTTAACTGAGAAATGGAATATCTATCTTTGAGGGTCTTTAAAACACATAAATTCTTTTTTTGGAGGAGGGAGGGCAAAGCAGTTGGGGTTAAGTGACTTGTCCAAGGTCACACAGCTAATAAGTATCAAGTGTCTGAGACCGGATTTGAACTCAGGTCCTCCTGACTCCAGGTTCGGTGCTCTACTCACTGTGCCACCTACTTGCCCTACCACCCAAGAGCTATAATTGAGCATAGATTTATTTATATATAGGTATTGATATATACATATGCATATACATATATACACATACATACACACATACATATATAAACATATACTTTCCCTAAGAGATTCTACTCCTTGTTTTTATGTTTATGTATAGCTCTTTTTTCCTATCTCTCCCAACTCCTCTACTTTACTTATACCTTGCCCTCTTATTGCTTAACCTACCCCCCACTGCAGGTATGCCTCCCTTACCCTCCCATTCCCCTAAATCTAAACACCCTTTTGTACACCCTTTGATCTATTCCATCCCCCTCTCCTCTAAAGCTCCCTCCCTTATCCTCGCGTTCCTCTAAATTTAAACACCCCTCTATATCTCTATTTTAACTTATTCCCTCACCCTCCCCTCTGAAGATCCCTCCTTTATCCTCTCCCCCTCATCGTCTTAGAGTTTTACTTCTTTTTTAAATTTAAAGGACTTTTCTATTCTTCTAGACATGTATGTATTTTTCCCTCTTAAGCCCATTCCTGATGAAAGTAGGTTCCTAGAACTAAGAGCTCCCCTTCCGCATCTAATTCCTCTGTATTGGTTCTTCCTCTTGCATCTCATTTGTGTAAGATAATTACTCTTTAAACTGTTCTTGAATGGTTTTACTTTTTAAAGTCTTATCATACTCTGGTCTACCCCAATCTTTCTTATGGAAAAGCCACTTAATTACTAGTAACAATCTTAGAATTAGGTTTTACATTTTCCATACATAAAAGGTAAACATT
This sequence comes from Pseudochirops cupreus, assembly GCA_028627135.1. Lineage (NCBI taxonomy): Eukaryota > Metazoa > Chordata > Mammalia > Diprotodontia > Pseudocheiridae > Pseudochirops > Pseudochirops cupreus. The sequence goes on from CM053581.1 coordinate 445,737,361, forward strand.
CTAACCTTATTTAGTCCCTTGAAACTGGTCATTGGTATATACATTATATTTCTCTTGACTTTTATATGTCAAATCTTCTACTGAGTTCAAAATATGTAAATTCTTTATCAGTTGAGGATGGCTTATAGGCAGGTCTGCCCGAAGCAAAGGGGTTACAAAATGAGCCCCTGCTAGCCTACAATTAGATAACTGTGTGATGCTTTGCTTTTGATTAAAAATTCTCAGCTTCATTCTTTTAATAATTGAGAGGAAATGGTTTCCACTGTTTTTCTATGGTTCAGTAGTGAAATTACTACCTAAGAAGAATCTAATGAAATGAAATCTTTGCCCCAAGTTCCTCCCCCTTCCCCCAACTCGTGTATTCTTCTAAATCACACAGCCATTGTATTTATCTTGCAACTTTTGGAAGAATCTATCTTGTTTTATTGTTAAATCTTAGATTCTCAAATGAGCAGAGAACAGCTAAGTTACTGGAACTCCTGTGGGCCTCTTTTTGCTTTCTTGGGTGTGGGAAGTTCTGGAGAGTGGATTTAGGACCTGGATCCACACCTGAACTCCCAAAGCAGCTTGAGAAGTACCCAAGCCTCTGGCCTGCCTGACTATTTGGGCTATGGTGTCCTATGCCAGCACTATATGATTGGTACTAAAGAAAGTAAAACACCATGAAGTGAAATATACACATTTGGTACTTTTTTATACTTGTGAAGTATGAAGATTGGAGTTAGGATAATGTTCTTAGTATGTATTTATTATTCTTAAATGCAGGAGTATTGGGAAAATTTCACAGAAGTCTTTTTAAAGTTGATTTTTAGTACTTAAATCAAACCATGGATAGAAATAAAATAGACAAAGATCAGAAATTGGTGAACTCTGCCTCATTACAAATAACTGTCATGAGAACATGGTTCCAGTCAGGTTTTTGTCCTCTGCCTTTGTCTCTCCTCAGATCTCTTTGTCTTTCTCAAGACCCACTGCACTGGGTAGGAAAGGTTTCTTGTTATGAAAAGTACCAAAAAAGGGTGATTGATGGAAGGTCAAGAAGCAGAACAGATCACCAAGAACTGTATATGATTTTAAAATACTGACTTTGTTGTTTGTTGAAAGTACTAGGTTGAAATACAAAATAAGGGCTGCAGGTTCCCCATTGTATACTCAACAAAATGGTAAATCAGCACCAGTAGTACTGATTTCTCTATTTCAATTGTGGAAGAACTTAAGTCTTTGCAAAGACTTATCATGTTTTGCTAAATATGTAACAGAATAATTCTTTATATTTAGCTTTATAGTACTCTGCAAATATTTTGCATACTTTTTAATCATCACATAAGAATAAGGGGTATTCATATTCAAAACATTCTTTTATATTTAAACCATTCAGATTCATAATGTAGACTGTAAGATCCTTGAGGGCTCAATCTATCTTTTGTCTCTCTTTTTTTTTTATCCCTAGGGCTTAGCATAGGACTACTATAGTAGGTGCTTAATAGAGGTTTATTGATCTAAGCACAGGGTAAAAAAGAAATGCAAAGCACTTCCTTCCTTGGGGAAGATGGGGGAGTCATAAAGGAGACAATATACAAATAACTATGTGTATTATATGTGTATGCATACACACACCCATAATTGGAGGTAATCTCAAAGGGAAGGCACTAATAGTGTGGTTTGAAGGCATGAGATCAATAAAATCTTTCCCTAGGGAGATCTGTTATTAGACCCTGGAAGCTTGTAGAACAATAACTTCTCCACAGCATTTCCAACAAGTGATCATCCAGCCTTCACTTGATGACCCCTAAGAAAGGGTACACATTATCTTCCAAGGTAATATCCATTTTGGATAGCTCTGAGTGTTAGGAAGTTTTCTCTTCTTTTGAACCTAAAATACATAATTAACACATTACAGAGGTACAAAGATTATTAAATAAGATCTAAATGAAGGTTGTTAATAATAGAGGGAATCAGAAAGGTCTACATGGAGAGTTTGCCATTTGAGTAAGGCATGACTTCAGTAGAGGGAGAGAGGCACATGGAGCAGCATAAGCATAGGCAAAGTAAGAGAGCCCATATTATGAGGTTTAGGAGCAAAGATTAATCTATTGACCAGATCAAGAGTTTATAACCAGAGGTTTGTGAACTTTTAGAAATGTTTTGACAATTATATCTCAATATAATGAATTTCCTTTGTAATATTTTGTAATATATCTATAAACATTATTTTGAGGAGGATCCCATAGATGTCACGAAAAGGCATCTATGACATGCAATAAAAAGATAAAGAACTCAAGGATTTAAGCATAGAGTTCACACATGGCAACAACATGAGTCTGTAGAGTGGTTCTGAAGTCAGAGGACCAGAGTTCACCTGATTTGATACCTGGGGAATCCTGGGCAAGTCACTTAAGTCCCTGGGTCTTGGTTTCCTATAAAATATGGGACGTAGATTCATTGACAACTATGGGCCTTTTCAGCTCTAAATCTCTGCAATAAGTCTGGAAAGCAAAACTTAGGCAAGATAGTATAGAACTTTGTATGCTGGCCAAAGTGTTGCTTTTTCCTGGCATATAGTAGGAGACCATTGAAAACTTTTGAACCACAGAATGACCAGATTTCTGCGTAAGGGAAATTTTCCTAGCAGCAGCATGAAGAATGAATTGTGGAAGAGGAAGAAAATTAAGACCTATCTGGAGGCTATTGGGGTGTTCCAGACAGATGTAATGCAATCTTGTCCTGGGGCAGTGGCAAACAGACCCCAGAGGAGTGAGATGGATGTGAGAGATATGGAGAGGTAGAATTGACAGGGATTGGTTAACTAATGGCATAGAAAAGGTGAGGAAGAAGGAAGAGTCAGAGATAACCTCAAAATTTCAAATATGGAGTGATAGCATATATTGCAGATTCAAGGGAGAAGAGTTGGTTTTGGATATGGTGAGCTTCTGTTGGTGGGATAGTGAGATGGAAATCTCTTGTCAGCAATTAGAGTTCATTATTATCATAGATTCAGAGTTGGAAGGAACATTTCAAGTCATCTATTCCATTTGTAACACTGGCCACCATGACTTCCATTGTCTTAAGGTATTACACTGCCTTACATTTCCCTCCTCCGCACAAGTTCTCTGGGAACCTAAGGGAATCTGGAGATATCTATGCCCTCTGTAATGGTCTTCACGGATGGTGTTTCCCCAAGTGTACTGTGGTGGGTGCTTTATATCCCAGTTCCACTTAAGCACTAACAGACTAGATTTTACAAAGCAGTTTGTTTCAAAGGTATTAATCAAATATACAAGTAGCTTAGCTCAGTTTCTATAGAGCACAATGAAGTTCAAAGTCCAAAACACCCATTGAACTAGAATCCCATGACTTCTCCAGGTTTCCCTGCCAGGCTGGCTGAATGCAACATCCCTCCTGGAATCTTGCTTCTAAGATTGCCATGACTGGAACTTGCTATTCCAGTGGGGATCACTGCCAGCACCTGAAACTGAGAAGGACAAAATAAAATTGACAAATACTCCTAGCCACAGGGTCTAAAAGGAATGGGGGAAGGGTACTCCCACCCCAATTCAGTTCATGGTGCCCATACTGTAAGTAAACTGTAGTCTTTACTCTCTGGACATATCAGGAAAGACAGCTTGGAGGAAAGAGCATGAGGCAGAAAAAGCAAGTGCCTCAGTTTCACAAGTTCTAATTATGCAGCCAATCAAAGAAGGCTACCTCCATCTACATAGTAGAGGATACAATATTGGGAGCCTCCATATTAGATGATCTGAACATATTCCAAAGGCAAGCCCCCATCATATATTGTTTTACTGATGAGGAAACTGACTTCCATAGAAGTTGAGTGGCTTACTAAAGTCACACAAGTGGCAGATCTAGAGTTCAAACCTAGGTCCTCTGACTCCAGAACCAACATTCTACCAATGATACTGTAATGGTAATGAAATTTAAAGATCCCTTTGTAGTGGAAAGCTAAGAGGTACTTAGCACCTAGTTCAAATTAAGCTTCTGTTAAAGAAACAGAATGTATGAACTACTGTTGCTGACTTAACAGGAAGGGGCTGAAAAGGGAAGAGCAATACTGTATATAAGGAAAACCCCAGAGAGGGAGAGTCAGAACTCCTTGGGATAAGCTTAGTGGAGGCAGAAACAGCTGCTGCCAAGGAGGCTGAAGAAGAAAGGCCCAGGCTGGAGAGAATGATTTTGATTTTGGGAACCTAGTTGAAGTGATTTTGATTCTGAGAACCAGTTGGAGCTTCTGCTGAGGAGTTACCAGCTTCTTGTGGGAGCTGCTGAAGACTGAGGAAGTATGACTGTGATACTGGTACTTTGTAAGAACCTGTTTCTGGCTTTGTTAAGCCTTGACTTCCTGGGAACAGAGACTGTGAAGGATTAAAGGTAGACTGGACATCATGAGCTTCACTGTGGAACAGGAACAGCACAGAGAGCTGGACCAGGAACTGGGAGCTGTCTGCCTTTGAACCTAGGTGACAGTTTGGTGAATCCGGGTGGGAGCTGGGACCATGGAAGGGGATCCAGGGAATGTCAGAGACTACTCTGAATCAAGCTGAAAGAAGACTATACTTGGATACTGTGTACTGACTGAGAAGACTGTAACTTATTTGTGACTGAGGGGTGGGTGGCCTCTGTATGTTATTCTACCCCTTAACAGAGTGCTGAGTAGTGAATGATATTGTAATTTAGTGTGCCCCATGAGTGGAGAACTTTGACTATTGTATTTTGTGATTTAAAGATGATTGAATGATTGAAAGATTGAGTTACTAAGTGATTGATTGACTAAATGTTTATACTCTTTTCAAAACTGTGTGACTACTGTTGTGAAAACAATATGGACATTTTCTGTGATAAGTTGTTGTGAATGCTGTATTTTGATTATCTGTGATAAGTTATAACATTGTGAAACCTGTACCTTGATTTTCTGTGAATGTTTTGCTCTGATTTGTTATTGAATGAATAGAGTATTCACTATACTGTGTAATCAGAACTCTGAAAAGCTGTTCACAGCAGCATTCTTCTGGAAAGCTGCTCATGTGTGGCTTTACCAAAGTGAGTTGAAAATTTGAGACTTTACAGAGATAGGAAGATTAGAAATGTAGATTTGGAAATCATATTCATTGGCGTAGGAGTAAAAACCTTAAGGTTGAATGAGCTTGATCAGGGAGAAAGAAGAGAGAAGATCAAAGACAGTCCCTTGGGGAATACACATAGTGGGAAGTAGATGATGTCAATCATCAGAAGTCAATAAAAGGAGACAAAAGAGAAGTAGTAAAACCAGAAGAGTATGGTGTCTCGGTAGTCAAAGGATTACAGATTCTATAGTTGTAGGAATTGAGTAACAGTGTCAAGAACTATAGAGAGGTCAAGAAACATGAGTAACAACCAAACAGGCCATCTGATTTGACAATTAGGACATCAATCATGATTTTTGAAAGATTAGTAGACACATAAGTAGTAAGGAGAGAATGGGGCACTTCTAGTAGATTTTTTTTCCTGTGGATTAGTAATGAAAGGGAAGCATACAATGGGATAGTAACTGGCCAGGTCAAGTGAGAGGTTTTTGTTTTGTTTTGCTATGTTTCTTTTTAGGACTAGGAGATGGTGTGTTTGCAGGTACTTGAACAAGAGCCAACAGAGGATTTATTTCATCTTGTTCTCGCCACGTCAGGAACACAGGATGCCGAACATTGAACAAACTGAAAAATTCTGTCAGTCATGCATCTTTTAAAATTTATTTGTACCAAATAACTCTAGGCATCTTTGGTATTCTGAATGTATTTCTTTGATATATGTTTTGCAGAACAAATACTCAAGTGAGGGGATCAAGCTTTTACAATGGTTCTAGTAGGCACAAGTTTTCTTCTCAGCCATTGACTAGTGGTCAACGTATTACAAGTAGTGAAACTAAGGTATCCTTCTGGTCCTCTTTTTCCTGCAGGAATTAAGAGATGCTTCAGGGAGTTACCCCTCTGAGCCTTCAGTTTAGTAAGAGAAAATTGACCACAGTGTGTAATATAATTGAAGAAAAATATAAGTAAAATTGGAGCCTCCATTTCCCCTTTGTTTTTAATGATGTTTAAAACAGTTCCACTTTATATTTTACTTAATTTTTTTCATTTCTTTGGTTTTCATATCACTTTTATTTTCAAATATCCTTTCCCCCCCTACTTAGCAAGATATATCTTATAACAAAGAAAAAAAGATAGCCTAGTAAAATATGCAGTGTTCGAAACCCATGATTTCTCACTTCAACAGATCCATTCTAATTAGAGTTGTACCCAAATTACAGAACTTGCCAACATTTTAAAATTCCTTTCATGAAACCACTATGGATTCTCTTTAATTCTCTTTAATAGGTATCATGTTAGTAATTTTAAAAATGTTATGAAGAATTGAGCATATTCTTAAAAGTAAATATTATCTGCAATAAGCCATGAAACACAAAGTAGATTTCCTAAACTACAGAGAAAATATCTTAAAAGTGACCTCTGAAAACAGTTCACATGTGAAATGTACCTCAAGTTATGGAAGATAAAATTCATTCCCACCTTAAAGAAATAATGGACCAAATAAAATAAATTTGGAATTTAATCCTAGCTGCAGAATACCAGAGACAGCTCAGATTGACTCTTGAGAGTCAATTTTGTTCTGTTTTGTTTATTTTTTGCAGGGGGGAAGGCAAGGCAATTGGGGTTAAGTGACTCACCCAAGGTTACAGGGCTAGTAAGTGTTAAGTGTCTGAGGCTGGATTTGAACTCAGTTTCTCCTGACTCCAGGGTCAATGCTCTAGTCACTGTGCCACGTAGCAACTCTGAGAATCAATTGTTAAATTTTCAGTGTGAGAATTTGCATGTTGAAAACTGGAAAATACTATGTCAGGGTGGATTTATTGATTTGGTTGATTATATAGACTTAAGAAAATGATAGAGAAAATGTTAATAATTCAAATTAAATTTTATTTTTTAATTAACCTTTGTTTATTTTTAGTTTACATCATTGATTTCCACAAGATTTTGAGTTACAAATTTTCTCCCTGTCTGTCCCCTACCCATCCCCCCCAAACAGCAATCCCACTGTATACCCCCTCCCCCAGTTTGCTCTCTCTTATATCCTCTTCCATCACCCCTCTGACCATCTGGTAGAGCAAGATGAATCTCCCTGTCCCAGTGCCTGTACATCTTATTTCCCAGTTGCATGGGTTCCGGGTACCTGGGTAACCTGGTTTTATTGAATGAAGGAGAGTGAGAAATCAGGTATAACCCTGAAGTTGTGAACCTGGGAGACTGGAAGGATGGTGGTATTCTCAACAGAAAAAGGGGATTTTGGAAACGGATAATGATAGTAGAAAAGCAAATGATTTCAAATTGGGACATGTTCAATTGGAGAAGTCTAGTTGAGGACTGAGAAAAGGCCATCAAATTAAGCAACTGAGATATTATTCTTAACTTTAGAGAGAGCAATTTCATTGGCATGATGAAGTCTATAGTAATATTGCAACACGTGAGAAGTGAATGAGATGGGAGGAAATGGAAGCAACTGGAGTAGACAATTTTTTCTAGGAGTTTGAATGAGAAAGATAGGAGACATATGACAATAACATGAGGGGATGATAGGATTTAATAAAGATTTCTTAAGGATAGAGGATACTGGTGCATTCATAGGCAGTAGGAGAAGTACTAGTAGATAGTACAAAAATTGAAGATAGGGGGTTATGGGTGTCAGTTTGGTAGAGAACACAGGAAAAGTTGGAGTCAAAGTTAAATGAAGAGGTCAAGGATAAAGGCCTCTGTCAGAAAATGGAGCAAAGGAGAAGAGAATGGGTGATGTTAGGGGACTTTGAAAGCTACAGAAGAGGAGACAGGAACCCCAAAGAATGGCCTCTATTTCCTTGGTAAAGTGGGACACAAGGTCCTCAGTTGGAAGAGGATCCTTAAGCAAAGATGAAAAGATTTGGAGTAGTCTCTATCAAGAGTGAACTAGTTGGGGGGTGGAGTCAAGATGGTGGTGTAGAAGCAGAAAAACTCTGTGGCTCCCCCCATAACCACCTCAAATACCTATAAAATACGACCCTAAACAAATGTTAGAGCTCCAGAACCCACAAAGTGATAAAGAAACAAATCTCCCGCTGAAGGCAGACTGGCAGGCTGACAAGAAGGGCTCATTGCAGCACTCTGGGATCTGAGCCCAGCCCCACATGAACCCACAGTTTTAGCCCCAGGGTGGCCCAACCAGCTGGAGCATTTAGGAGAGTGGATCACCAGCAGCAGCAGCAGTTTCCAGAATTATCAACCTATAAATGCCAAAGACAAAGTCAAAGTGGAACTCGGCTGAATTTGGGGGGATGGAGGAGTGGGTCTGGCCCTCTGCCCCAAAAGCCAGAAGTGGTGGAAGAGGTGGCCCTGCAGCCACCTCCACATGGCTGCTTCTGAGCTCCCAACATGCAGATAGCAGGGGGGTCAAGCAAACATTCAGAGGCTAAGTGCTCTTGCCTTAACCTGTCTGGATCAGGATCATGGTCTTGCGTGGTGATACTGAGGTGTGTGACCAGTGAGCCAAAGCTGGTGGGGGCTGTAGAGACAGCAGCCTCCTAATAGCTCCAGCAGCTGTGAAAACCCCAGCAATTTGGGACAGAGCTCTACCCTCTGAAATCAGAGTTCTACTGAGCCCAAAAGTCAAGTAACTGACTGGCAACATGAGCAAGCAAAGGAACCAAAGAAAGCTCAGCAATCCAACTTTAGATTTCTTTTTGGGGACAAAAAGGATCAAAGCATGAAATGGGAGGAAGACAAGACAGTCAGAACTCCCGCACCAAAAGCTTCCAAGAAAAATGTAGACTGATTACAAGCCATAGATGAGCTTAAAAAGGATTTTGAAAACCAAATAAGAAAAGTGGAGGAAAAATTGGGGAGAGAAATGAGAATGATGCAAGAAAATCATGATAAGAGAGTCAACAACCTGACTGAAGAAAATAACACCTTAAAAAATAGACTGACTCAAATGGCAAAAGAGGCCCAAAAAGCCAATGAGGAGAAGAATGCATTAAAAAGTCAAATTTGCCAGATGGAAAAAGAATTTCAAAAGCTCATTGAAGAGAATAATTCCTTCGGAATTAGAGTGGAGCAAATGGAAGCAAATGAATTTATGAGAAATCAGGATACTATTATATGAAAATGAAAAAATAGAAGGCAATGGGAAAGATCTCATTGAAAAAACTACTGACCTGGAAAATAGATCCAGGAGAGACAATTTAAAAATTATTGGACTACCTGAAAGCCATGATCAAAAAAAGAACCTAGAAAGCATCCTTCAAGAACTTCTCAAGGAAAATTGCCCTCGTATTTTAGAACCAGAGGGCGAAATAGAACTTGAAAGAATTCACTGATCACCTCTTTAAAAAGATCCAAAAGAAAACTCCTAGGAACATTACAGCCAGGTTCCAGGGCTCCCAGATCAAGGAGCAAATAGTACAAGCTGCCAAGAAGAAACAATTTGAATACTGTGGAAACACAATCAGGATAGCACAGGATCTAGCAGCTTCTACATTAAGAGATCGAAGGGCCTGGAATATGATATTCCAGAGATCAAGGGAGCTAGGATTAAAACCAAGAATCAATTACCCAGCAAAATTGAGTATAATGTTTCAGGGGAAAATATGGTCATTCAATGAAGTGGAGGACTTTCAAGCATTCTTGATGAAAAAACCAGAGCTGAATAGAAAGTTTGACATTCAACTACAAGAAGCATGAGAAGGTAAACAGGGAAAAGAAATCATCAGGAACTTATTAAATTTGAACTATTTACATACCTACATGGAAAAACGATAATTGTAAGTCATGAAACTTTTCTGAGTATGAAGATCGGTGAAGGGAATATAAATGTATATATGTATACATACACATATGTCTATATAGGAGGGTATATATACATATGAATACATATGTGAGTGTGTGTATATATATATGTACAGGTATACATAGACAGAGGGCACAGGATCAATTGAATAGGAAAGGATGATATTTTAAAAGGTGAAATTGAGAGGTGGGAGAGGAATAGAATGAGAGGAGACAGGGAAAGACAGAATGGGGTTAATTATCTCATATAGAAGAGACAAGGGATAACTGTTACAATGGAGGGGAAGAACAGGAAGGCAAAAGGGAATGGGTCAATCTTACTCTCATTGAATTTGGCTTAGGGAGGGAATTACATACACTCTAAATTGGGTATC
>CM053581.1:445748091-445768472 GCA_028627135.1 Pseudochirops cupreus
ATATTTTTGTACATATGGGACCTTTTCCCACTTCTGTGATCTCTTTGGGATATAATCCCAACAGTGGTATTGCTGGGTCAAAGGGTATGCAATTATTTATAGCCCTTTGGACATAGTTCCAGATTGCTCTCCAGAATGGTTGTCTTAACTGTAAATTATTAATTGATATTAGCACCTACCTCTAAGGGTTGTTGTAAGGATCAAATGAAATAATATTTGTAAAGCACTTAACATGGTGCCTGGCATATAGAAGGTACTGAATAAATGTTTTCTTCTTTTGCTCTCCCTCCCTCCCTCTCTCCTTCCTTTCTTCCTTCCTTCCTTCCTTCTGCCTTTCCTTCCTTCCTTCCTTCCTCCCTCCTTTCCTTCCTTCCTTCGTACCTTCCTTCCAGACAAAGGCTCGTTAATGCTTATTGATATCACCCCCAGTTGCAGGTACAGGGCCAATGCAGAAGTTCTTTCTTAACCATGCAGTTAGCAGACCAGAATCAGTTACAGAACGTCATGCTCGTTTCTCTCTAAGTCACATCCTTTACACATCATTCCCCTAGAAACAGGTTCCCCAGGCTTCACATAGGACAGATACTGGCAAAGGCCATCTGTGTTAGTTCCCATTACAGCTCTCCTTCCTTACGTCTTCCTGATATATTTTCTAGCTTTCCTTTAAGGCTCAGCTCAAGTGCTACTTTCATACCACAGTTTATTCTGATCCTTCTAGTGTGATTATGCCCACTTCACCCTCCAGATATACATATGTATATAATACATATATAATATGTATATGTACATCAATATTTAAGAGACAAATATAGTCTCATGATCTAAATCAGGGACAGATAAAGCAAAGAGAGACACTTATAGATGAGTATCACTAAGGAACATTGATTCAAAAAAATTTTTTGAGGGGGAAGTGAGGCAATCAGGATTAACTGACTTGCCCAAGGTCATACAACTAGTAAATATCAAGTGTTTGAGGTTGGATTTGAACTCAGGTCCTCTTGACTCCAGGGCCAGTGCCAGTGCTCTATTCACTATGCCACTTAGCTGACACTATTTAAAACTTCTAAATAACATCCTAACAAAAAAAAAACTATACCAATATATATACAAATTATTCATTATGATCAAATTGGATTTATACCACATATCCAAGACTTGTTCAGCATTAGGAAAACAATAAAACAAGATTAAAAATACATCTGAAACACATGATCTAACAATAGAGTAGGGATAGGGCCTGTACCTGTGATTTAATTGTGATAGGGAACTCATTAGAACTCCTCTCCAACTTACGATCCTATAGAGTTGCCCAGAGCATCAAGAGGTTAAGTGCCCTACCCAGGGTGACGCAGACAGTATGTGTCAAGAGGTAAGACTTTAACCAGATGTTCCATGTTCTAAGGCTGATTCTTGGGCCATTATGCCATGCTCTTTCACTTATGATTATGTCAATAGATATAGAAAAAGTTTTTATAAAGTATAATAGTTATGCCAAAAAAATCTCTTGAATCATAGGCATAGAAAGACATTTTAAAATATGATCAAAAGAATATCAAAAGCTGGCATTGTAGGAGAAAGCTTTCTCAATAAATATGAGTAAAACAAGGATGCCCCTTTTCTCCATTGTTATTTGAAAGGCTAGGAATTATAATAACATACACTCAAAAAAGCAGAGGCACAAAGATAGGTAAAGAGGAGACAAACTTGCTTATTTCCTAATGGAATGATGGGTTACATGTGTAAGGGGTAGGGACATTGTTCTTGTTTTTATAGGTTTTTTTTATGTCCACAGGGATTCATAGGCAGGCAAGAATAGACATCTCTAACATCTCCTCCAACCTTTCTATAAAGGAGACTGATTTCCACCAAGAGGGGAAACAGGGGGCTGGAGCCAGGGGTTGGTCATTCTGTTCTCCTTAGAGAGAGGGGATATTGGGCTAGAATTATATCTACTTGCTCCATTAAATATTGTTAGAGTTTGATGTAGGGGCAATATATGGGAGTTACCATTCAGTACCTACTGTATTAATAGACCAGACAGGAAGCAAAAATCAAATAACAAAATATTTTATTAGGACTCAGTGGCAAAGTAAGTAAAAAGAGAAAGAAAACCAGAATCTTTATCTCCTCCCCCCCCCCCCCATACACACAAGAGAATACACTTTCCTATAGGTTTGCATCATATTGGAGAAGGGTTTAGAGCCTAAACCTACTCCTCAAGCAAATCCCTAGATAACTCTCAGTCTGATATGAAAGAGGGTTTGTACATCAGTGACAGTGATAACTTGAAGACTACTCCTTGAGACATCCTTGAGCTCCACCTCCCAGCAGCTAACTATGCCTCCAGAAGCTTCCTGGCAATTAGGAAGTCACCTGCTCCTGCAACTGTTTCTGTTGAGACTTGAAAGCTTTCTACCTTGATGCTGCTATTGCTGCTGCTCTCAACAGCTGAAGTTTCATTATTGCTGTCATTGCTCTTTATAGCTATTGCTGCCACTATTGCTTCAGGCAAGTGTCATCGCTCTTTTGAGTGACACCACCTGGGCCAGCATGCCTCAGGGCAAGTCAACATATTTTTTTCTTTTTCTTTCTTTCTTTCTTTTTTTTTTTTGCTCTACTGTTAATCAGCCTTGCTGTTGCACCAAGGCCCACTTAGATTACTGTAAGGTCTCCAGACTCACCTTCTCAACAAAATCCTAGCTCATATTCTTTTTTTGTTTGTTTTTTGGAAGGGGGAAGGCAGGGCAATTGGGGTTAAGTGACTTGCCCAAAGTCACATAGCTAGTAAGTGTTAAGTGTCTGAGGCCAGATTTGAACTCAGTTCCTCCTGACTCCAGGGCCGGTGCTCTGTTCACTGCACCACTTAGCCACCCCCCTAGCCCGTATTCTTGGCTTGGTTAGGTGATTGAATTTCTATTCACCTATTCCCCGACTCAGAATATAGAAAATGTGTCCCTCACTTGGGTGATATCTCCTGCTGATTTTTTCTGAGTTTGAGAATAAGCACTCTATTTGCCTTTTCAACTCCCTAATAAATAGTGCAGGCCATATAAACTTGCCTTGAAGCTACTCTGGGAGGGGAGGGACTAAAGCTCACAAACTCTGATAGTAATCTTGGTGTCATGGTGAAGCCCATGGCCCTCTTGCAATTATCTCATTTCACCTTTCCACTGACACAGATTACAAAACAACTTGTTTTATAGTTAAGAATATAAAATCATTTTCATACATTATACACAGTAAATACTAGTAGCTCGTTTTACAATGATAAAACTGAGACATCAAGAAGTCTTAATGATTTACCAAAAGATTGCCTATTTTCAGCTACTGAGTTAGCCAGCAGAATCTAGCAGAAAAAGCACTGTATTTGTGTTTGTGATCCGTTCAGTCACTTGCTGACTGTGTGACCTTGGGCAAATCAGTTAATCTTTCTGAGATTAACTTTATTTTTCTATAAAATGAGGAAGATATGATGTGCCCTACTTACTACACGGGTTATTGTGAAACTCAAATGAGATAACATAGACATAACACTATGTGATCATAAAGTTCTATATAAATGTTAGTGATTATTTTTTATTATTATTGTTTTCATCTTCTTGTTGTCATCTAATTCTACGGAGTTCAGAGAAATGGCCTTTGAGACAAGTTGCAATACTATTATTCTTTTATGTTTTATTTTCTGTGAACTCTTACACAGGTGAATAAAATGACTGTTTTTTTATAATTTAATACTAGTATTAAGATGTGAGCTTGATTTCTGTAAGCTTACTGAAAGTATATTTGGGATAATTCCGGCAGCAGGGGAATGATGACAGTGATGGTGCTGATTATAGTGATGGCTGCTAACCCACATTCAACAGTCCTATGTATATCTCCCCACACTGGGTCACTGACTCTACTAGGATATGTAGGTGTATTGCAGTGTATGAGCAATACCTCTTAGATGTTCTCATGGATGAATACACCACATCCCCACCTCTCATTTTGCTACTTATTCATTACCTTATAAATTCTTTTTCTCTCATTGGGTTTAAAAGCAATCTATGAGCTGTAATTACCTTATACATTACTTAAACTGTAGTTAACTCAGTTCCACACAGAATGACACTTTACTTATGTCTTCTCAGAAATGTCTGTTCATCTCTCCTCTAAAGGCAATAGTTAGTTGAATTTGCCTCAGAATGACAATTAAAATTTCTCAAGTTTCCCTCAGAAGTTCTCCTCAGAATGTCTTCTCCACAGAATAAAAGTTAACTCACTTCAGTTCTCATCAGGACTCAGAGACTGATTCCCTCATTTCCTTTCTGGAATGGCAGTTAAACATAGTTTTCTCAAAGGGGCTTTGCAGCCTCTTTAAGATGACACTTAACTCCTCAAGTTCCTCATGGGTTTATTCTCTAATGACAATTAATTGTCTAGATTCCTCACAGACTGTCTCCAGTGGCAGTGACCTGACCAAGTATTTTCAGGAATGGAGTTCTCTCAGAGCTTCATACAGGATTCTGTGTGAATTAACTGTTAGTCTCCAAGATCCCTTAAGAGTTATCATCCCCATTTCATAATTGAGGAAATGGACAAACAAACTTGAAGTGACTTTCCCAGGGTCACAAAAGCTAGTAAGTACCTGAGATCAAATGTGAACTCAGGTCTTCCTGACTTCAGGCCCAGTGCTCTGTCCACTGTACCACAGATGCTTTCCCCACTAGAAGAAACTAATACTTAGGGGTGTCTAGGTGGCACAGCAAATAGAGCATCAGCCCTGGAGTCAGGAAGACCTGAGTTCAAATCCAGCCTCAGACATGTAACATTTACTAGCTGTGTGACCTTGGGCAAGTCACTTAACCCCAATTGCCCTGCCTTCTCCCAAGAAAGAAAGAAAAAGAAAGAAAGATAGAAAGAAAGAAAGAAGGAAAGAAAGAAAGAAAGGAGGAAAGGGGTATTTACACTATTGCCATTGATCATAATAGGATTGTGGAAGCCTATTAATGTACACAAGACATTATACCACATCTTTCTTATATTTCTTTTCCCCTTTGAGGCAAAGGGCTTTATATGACAGAGAGTCATGAGTTGAAGCTATTGGTAGTGACAGATTGAAAAGAGATTCAGTAGTATTTGTGGGGGTGGGACTGAAAACAGAAACCACAGAATCTATGAAAGAGTGAGCCACAGATAAGAGCTATTATCTCTAAGAAGAGGAAGGGATAGATAGCATGATTGTCCTTAAAGGGTTTTGTAATAGTTGTGTAGGCAAGCAAGTAATGTGGTAACAATAGAGGAGTGGGTTAGAAAGAGGAACCGTGGAGTCAGAGGGAGAAGGCACTCAGTTCCTAATGAGTAAGAGGAATTGACAGTAACAGTTATGTAATGAATCAGGAAGGGAGGGAGTAGGTAGATTTAAAAAAAAACCATTTATTTTATTGATACTTTTCAAATTTTATATCACTGGCATTTCAGGATATGCTGCCACCTCAATAAGCCCTCCCTCATAAAAGACAAAGTCATTTAAGCAAAATCTAATGGTATCTCCTGAAACTGTAAGCAATATTATGCACCTACAATATCTGCCTTTCCATTGCTCTCTAAATGTTACTCAATTTTAATTTTTCAGAGATAGCACTCCATAACTGACAGTCATAAAACAACGTTGGTAGAATATTGGTATTTAAAAAATGGGTCTTCAATGTTTTCTTAAATCATAATATCATTCTATTATATTCACATCCCATAATTGGTTCTGTCATTGTCCAGTTGATGGACACTCCTTTTATTTCTAATTTTATTTTGCTGCCTCAAAAAGTCCTGCTATTATAAACATCTTGGTATATACAAGTCCTTTCTTTCTGTCCTTGTGTATACCTCTTTGGGGTATATATACATATAATGATATGCTGGTAAATGTTACAATGGCTCTCTGGAAAGAAAATGTACACAAGACATGCTTTTAAATTTAATCTTCATCATTAACATTTTCTCCATCACTTGCTTAAGTTTAGATCAATAAAATAATAAATCAAGCCCTGCTTTGTAGCATTTTCTAATTTCTGAGGTGTAAATGTTCAAACTGAAAATTTAACAATAGCTCTTGAGAGTGTATATGCCCAGGTGTGGGAATACCTGTATCAAAGAGAAGATGGAAATTTAAGGAGAAGACACAAAAGTGCATTAGGATGTAGAGGTTTTGTCAGTATAGAAGTTGAAGATCATCTCAAGAAGAGAAAAGCCAAAATAAGACACCTATGTAGAATGAGGACAGTGCAGAGATATTGCTGGGACCCAGTTTTTTCTTTTAAAAAAAATTTAGAGGGGCAGCTAGGTGGCACAGTGCATAGAGCTCCATCTCTGGAGTCAGGAGGACCTGAGTTCAAATTTGACCTCAAACATTTGACACATACTAGCTGTGTGACCCTGGGCAAGTCACTTAACTCCAATTGCCCTGCCTCTCCCCACAAAAAAATTACCAAATAATGAATTCCTCCCCCAAAATTAAATCTTTATATTTGTCAAACACAAAGTTACTATGATCATACTGTGTATTGTATGTCTACTCTGTTCCACTGATCAACCTTTCTATTTCTTAGATAGCTCCATAGTTTTGATAATTACCATGTATTATAATATAGTTTAAGATCTGGTACTGCTAAATTTCTCTCATTTACTTTTATTAGTTTTTTTTTTTAATTCTTGACCATTTGTCTTTCAAATGAATTTTGTTATTGTTTTTATAAGTCAGTAAAATAAAAAATTGTTGGTAATTTAATTGTTATGACATTGAATAAATAGATTAGTTAGGTAAAATTGCATTTTTATTTTATTGGGTTTGCCTACTCATGAACAATTAATATTTCTCCCATTATTTAAATATCTTTTTTTGTATATGATGTTCATGTAGTTTCTGGGTCTGTTTTAACAGGTATACTCTCAGGTATTTTATATTGTCTACAATTGATTTAAATGGGGTATCTCTTACTATATCTTCTTGGAGGGTTTTGTTGGTGTTATAGAAAAATGCTGATGATTCATGTAGGCTTATTTTATATGCTACTACTTTGCTAAAAATTATTAATTTGTTCAATTAACTTTTTAGTCAAATCTTTAGGATTTTCCAAATATATCCTCATATCATCTGCAAAAAGAGATAATTTATTACTTCATTTCTCTTTCTGATTCTGTCAGTTTTTTTTGCTCTTATTGCTATTGCTAGCATTTCTAAAACAATATTGAATAATGTTGGTGCTCTATAGTGTAGTTTCTCTGTTTATCACTTTTAATATCTATTTTAGCTTTAATTTTGTTTGAGATCATGATTGCTATCCCTGCTTTTTCATATCATGTGAAGCATAATAAATTCTACTCTAGTCCAATATTTTAACTCTCTATGAATCTTGAATTTTTAATTATGTTTCTTATAAATAATATGTTGTCAGATTCTGATTTTTAATCCATTCTGCTCTCCATTTCCATTTTATGGATGAGTTCATCCTATTCACATTCCAAGTTATAATTACCAGTTGTGCATTTCCCCCCCAAACCTGTTTTTCTTACTATTTATCCTTTTCTTTTTCTTTTTACCCTATCTGTCCTCAGAAATCTAATTTACTTATAACCACTACCTTATTCTCCTATTCCTTAATCTACCCATCTCTCAGGGTGTCTAGGTGGCACAGTGCATAGAGCTCCAGCTCTGGAGTCAGGAGGACCAGAGTTTAAATCTGGCCTCAGACACTTAACACTTACTAGCCATGTGACCTTGGGGAAGTCACTTAATCCCAATTGCCCTGCCTTCCTCCCTCCAAAAAGAAAAAAAAAATCTACCCATCTGTCTCAGAGTCCCTCCCTTATCCTCTCCCCACACTCTTCATAAGTCCCTCCCTTATCAATCCTGTCACCTTCTCCTTTTATTTCTTTAAAAATTTCATGGATTGACTAACATGACAAAACAGGAAAATGATAAATGCTGGAGAAGATGTGGGAAAATTGGAACACAAATGCATTATTGGTGGAGTTGTAAACTGATCCAATTATTCTGGAGAGCAATTTGGAACCATGCTCAAAGGGCTATAGAAATATGCATACCCTTTGACCCAGCAATACCATTTCTAGGGCTGTATCCCGAAGAGATCATACAAGTGGGAAAAGGACATGTATGTACAATGTAGGCAGTTCTTTTTGCGGTGGCAAAGAATTGGAAATCAAGGGGATGCTCATTAATTGGGGAATACCTAGACAAATTGTGGTATATGAATGTAATGAAATGTTGTGCTATAAGAAACGAGGAACAGATGGATTTCATAATAACCTGGAGAGACTTATATAAACTGATGCCAAGTAGGGGGGGGGTAGAAGCAGTAAAACATTGTACACAATTATAGACACATTGTATCTGTGATAAGTAACTTCGATAGACTGGGCTCTTCTCAGCAATGCAAGGCTATAAGACAACTACAAAAGACTCATGATGGAAAAGGCTATCCACATCCAGAGAAAGAATTAAGGAGTCTGAATGCAGCCTGAAGCAAGCCATTTGCTCTCTCTCTTTTTTACTTTGTTTTGTTTTTTCTTTCTGATGGTTCATTCCATTGGTTATAATTCTTCTTTACAACTTGAGTAATGCTTAATGTGAAGGCATATGTAGAACTTATATTGGATTACAAGCTGTCTTGATGGGGGGGAGGGGGAAAGAGAGGGAGGGGAAGAATATTTAGAACTGAAAAATTTGTGGAACTGAATGTCGTAAATTAAATATAAATAAATTTAAAAGAAAAAAATTTCAAAGACTTTCATACCCTACTAAATATGTATGTTATTCATCCTTTTACCCAGTTCTGATGAGAATGAGGTTCTAGCATTCCACCCCCATTTGCTTCCTCTGCATCAATTCTTCCTTTCACACTTCATTTGCATGAGATAGTTGCTCCTTTTTACCTTTCCCCATCAGTTTTATTTTTTAGAATCAACAGATCATACTCAACTCAGCCCAAATCTTTCTTCCAAATTACCCAAGTAATGACAGTCTTAAGAGTACTGATAACATTTTCACATATAAGGAGTAAACAGTTTGACCTTATTGAGTCTCTTATAAGTGGTCTTTAGTGTTTACTTTATGTCTCTCCTGGATCTTATACATCAAATTTTCCACTGAGTTCTGGTTTTTTTGGCATAAATACCTGACCAGGATTATACTCAGCTTTGATGGGTAAGTTATTTTTGGTCACAGCCCCAGCTCTTTTGCTTTTTGAAATATCATGTTCCAAGCCCTATGGTCTTTTAACGTAGAAGCTGTTAGGTCTTGTGTTACCCTAGTTGTAGCTCCACAGTATTAATTTTTTTCCTTGTTGCTTGTAATATTTTCTCCTTGACCTGGGAGCTTTGAAACTTGGCTATGATATTCCTGTAAATTTTCATCCTGGTATCTCTTTCAGGTGGTGATCAGCAGATTTTAAAAAATGTCTATTTTACCCTCTCATTCTAGAACTTCTGGGCAGTTTTCCTTAACAATTCCTTGTAATATTTTATCAAGATTCTTTTTTTTTTGGATCAGATAGTCCAACAATTGTTATATTGTTTCCCCTTGATTTGTTTTCCAGATGAGTTGTTATTCTAATTAGATGTTTCACATTCTCTTCTATTTTATCATTCTTTTGATTTTGTTTTATTATTTCTTGGTGTTTAATAATATCATTAGTTTCCACTTGCCCAATTCTAGTTTTCAAGTAGTTATTTTCTTCCTTAAGGTCTTGGATCTCTTTTTCCAATTGACTGACTTTCTTTTCATGATTTTCTTGGCTTGCTCTTATTTTTTTCCCCTAATTTTTCCTCCATCCCTCTTACTTGATTTTTGAAGTCCTTTTTAAGTTCTTCTAAGAACTCTTTTTGGACTTCTGACCATTTGATGTTTCTCTTTGAAGTAGGAGTGTCTTTCTTGGCTTCACTATCTTCCTTAGAATATGAACCTAGATCTTCTCTATCCCCATAGTAGCTTTCTAGGGCCAGGTTCTTTCTTCTGTGCTACTTATTTTACTTTTGTGTAATTTTATTTTTAGCAACTTATTATTATAGTCTGATTCTAGTTCTGAGATGTGGGGAGTGGTGCCCCAGGCCTCAGGTCCTTCTTAGTGTTATTTTCTGAGCTCTGTCTGGGTGGACATCAAGGACTCCTCTCTATCCTTAAGCCATGGCTAGGGACAACAGCCTGCAGGGTCCCTGGCCCTCTGCTACCACACTCACCAGGTATGTGCTCACTCCACTCCTCCTCACCCAGAGCTACAGTCCTGGACCTTGTCTGGTCAGCACAGCTGGACCTGGCATCCTGAGACAGTGGAGGGTCCCCTACTCAGCTGTTGGACACACACACACACACACACACACACACACACACACACACACACTGTCTCTAAGATGAAAGTTTCTGTTGCTGAGAAGCTCTAAGACCTTTGTTGATTCAGCAGAGTCTGCTCAGGGGTGTTTACGTTTCACTTGAGCTAGGCTCCATCCATGGAGATTGGGTCTTTCCAGAGGACTTTTCAAGTTGTCTTAGAAGGACAACTGCTTTACTCCAACTTTTGTTTATTTCTGCCCCTCTATGTTCACTTTGAGGCCATGTTCTGTCTTAGTCTTTTTTGGGGGGAGGGGGGAGGGGGAATTTGGAGAGCCTGATATTTTCTGGCCTCCATCTTTCTAGAATCAGACCCAGTTTCAAAAAATAGGAATATGGATCTCTGAACTGATTGATATCAGAAATACCTTCAATAATACACATCCCAACCCATCTGTTCCTCACCATTCTGTGAGATTCTTGTCTATGGTTCCTATCATTTCCCCACAAGTTGGTCTATCCAATGTTCTAGGAGCCTCTGTCTTTTTATCTCCAAAAGTTTTTCTTTGTACTAGACCAGCCTATCCCTTTTTTGGGGATGGGTAGGTGGGGCGTTGATGACTTTTTGTTTTTGCTTTTTGGAGGGGGGGGAAGGCAGGGCAATTGGGGTTAAGTGACTTCCCCAAAGTCACAAGGCATGTAAATGTGTCAAGAGTCTGAGGCCAGATTTGAACTTAGGTCTTTCTGACTCCAGGGCCAGTGCTCTATTCACTGTGCCACCTAGCTGCCCCTTTGATGACATCTTTTACATTAGTTCATGTTGACTCTTTAGAATGTATTGTAGTTTGCATATACCCACCATATGCCTCTCTATTTCCTTCTGGTAATCCTCAGTTCTGCGGCAGGTAGGTGGTGTAATGGGTAGAGTTCTGAGCCTGGAGTCAGGAAGGCTCATCTTTCTGAGTTCAAATCTAGCCTCATACACTTACCAGCTGTGTGATCATGGGCAAATCACTTAACCTGTTTGCCTCAGTTTCCTCATCTATAAAATGAGCAGAAAAAGGAAATTGCAAACCACTTCAATATCTTTCTTAAGAAAACCACAAGAGCAGCTGGGTGGCACAGTGAATAGAGCACTGGCCCTAGAGTCAGGAGGACCTGAGTGCGAATCCAGTCTCAGATACCTAACACTTACTAGCTGTGTGACTTTGGGCAAGTCACTTAACTCCAATTGCTCTGCCTTACTCCCTCCAAAAAAAAAAAAGAAAACCCCAAATGTAGTCATGAAGAGTTGGACATAACTAAAAACAACTGAACAACAGCAACAATCCTCAATTTCAATTCTTTGGAGATTATAGTGTTCCAGGACACACAGGCATAAAATTGCCAAAAGAATGCTGGTATTAAAAATATAGGCCTTCATTTCAGGGAAAAATTTGGAGTCACAAAAAAGAACTTTGTACATTCTGAAGGGTAATCTAATTAGCACTTCTCCTCCTGTCAAATTCTGGGCCTAGATCATTGTTCATTTGTAATGTTTACCCAAAATATGAATATACTTGTAGATCAGCCCTGTAAGTTGTCCATCTAATTGCATATCATAATTTGAACAATAAACATTCTTCAGCTTTTTTTTCCTCATGGTTAAATTCTTTGAGAATGATTTTTATTTTGACCCAGAGCTATGATTTTATAGGTATAAAGTTAGGAAACTCCCTCCACCCCTGAAGATAGGCAGCTATTCTGCTGCTTAGTCATGGAGTTTCTTTTGGGTGCTGTGAGGTCAAGAACCTGCCCAGGGTTCCATAGCCAGTATGTCAGAGGCAGGACTTGGAGGCCATACTGCCTCATAGTGACGTCCAGTGCCTTCTGCAGTTTAATGCAGCATCATCTGAAAACAAGAGTATCTGGAGGAACTCACTGTCTATAGGGAACCCCTCTTTGATTTGGCCTTTGTACTACATCTCACACCAAAAATATTTGGTGATTATATGACTCCCTGTTTTAGGCTTCGCTAGATTAGAGAGTTATTGTATCTTGTTTAATTCTCATATGTATGGGAGACATCTTTTTGGAACCTTCAAGGTGGCACTTTGTTCTACTGAGTCAAAAAGCTTTGTTATACTCAACAAACAACAGGCGCAGTGGAACTTTGTGTTCTCTTTATCTTCCAGTCAATTATGTTGATAAAGATGTTGACAGTCCTCATTTATGTTAAAGTAAGCCTGCCTGTAATGACTTTATTAAGGATGCCCCTTGATGCTTGTGTAAATTTTTCTCATAAAATTTTACATGGATGCGAAAGTAAGAAATTTGGCTAGAAAAACACAAAAGGGGGGAAACAAGGAGAATGAAGAGTTTTAACCATAACATAATAAAAGGCAAATGTCATCTTTCTTTCCATTGACACCAGAGGTACCCTATTAAGAGGAAGTGATCATTTATTGATTAACACAGTACATACTTGGTGATGGTGATACAATGCATTTTCATTTCAAGATGAAAGACACAGTAAGAAAATGGAGAAAAAGAAACGCAAGATAAAAGATATGTTTCTGACTACTGAATAGATGTCTCATAGGACGATATAATAAGAATGAGTTCACAGCAGGATGAATATGGAAGAAGTCCCCAAAGAATAATATGAGTAATAGGCAAGAGGGATGGCAAACATACAGAATAAATAAAAAGATTCAGTAGAAGGTAAAAGTGGGAGAAATTTCATAACAGCTGGGAAAAAAGCAAAACTTTTAGTTGTAAGGTTGTCCTAGAAGCAGCAGACATATCACATGAAAGATGCACAGAAATGAAACAGCTAGATAGTACAGTGGATAGAGAGCTGAATTTGAGTCAGAAAGATCTGAATTCAGATCCTACCTCAGATATTTGTCTAGCTGTGTGACCCTGTGCAAGTCACTTACCGCAGAAACTTAGTCTCAATTTCTTCATCTGTAAAACTGGGTTGGTAATAATAGGATCTATCTTACAGGGTTATTGTAAGGACCAAATGAGATAAGATATGCAACAAGGTGGCACAGAGGATAGAGCATTGAGATTGGAATCAGGAAGACTCATCTTCCTAAGTTCAAATCTGGCCTCGAACACTTACTAGTTGTGTGACCCTGGGCAAGTCATTCCACCCTGTTTGCCTCAATTTCCTTATCTATAAAATGAACTGGAGAAGGAAATGGCAAACCACTCCAGTATCTTTGCCAGGAAAACCCCAAATGGGGTCACAGAGAGTTGGACATGACTGAAACAGCTCAGCAACAACATGTAAAGTGCTTTGCAGATGATAGTCTTCTAGAAAAATGCTATTTCTTAATATTAAATAGAATCCATTTGGAGGAGTAGCTTACTATATACTTCCAGTGATTTTCATTGTATTGGTTCTGGAGTCTAACTATAGGTCTGTGACTATTGTTGGCAATCATCCCTGAAATGAATCATGATGTCATGTGAATTGTACTAAGTCTGGTTGAATATTTCCAGGAGATGAATTGTTTTTCTTGATTCCTATTGTTCTCTCAAAGGTATTCATAACAACAACAACAACTCTGGAACATATAGCGTTCTGTGAATGATTTAGACACAAGAAGAAGGCCTCCAATGGGGAAATGAGTACTTAGTTTATATGCTACTCAAAAATAGTAGCAAGAGAATTAAGACATAGACCTGGACATTGAACATTTCATGTAGAAGTGGCATTGGAAGAGCAGTAGAGAGAAATTCAGAATTCTTTTTTTTAACAGCAACAAAATTGTGAGATAGGCAAAATTCTTCTCTGTTGTCCTCTTACTTACCCTTCCCGTTGTTCACACTTCTCCATATCCTTGCCCCTTGAAGACATATTATGTGATTTATTTCATGGCTCACCTATGCCCTCACCCAGTTATTAACTAATCTCTGCTAAGATGATACTGATAGCTAACAGGATTAAGCTGTCCTGACCCTAAGAAGGGATTTGCATTTTAATAACACTCTTGAAAGCCAAAAATAATTTCTCTTTAATGTTGAATTTCAGACTCTAGGCCATGAAGAAATATTTGGGGTCTGAGGAACCTTACAAGGTGCCCATCAAAGCACAATCTATTTGCAAAGTCAATCCTTCCTTCAGACAGAAATAGCTTTAAAACTTAAACTGAAGGAACAAGTTAAGAATTGAAGGGAGAAAAGGACACTAGCTGAGGAAGTATAAAGATTCAAGGAGAAAGGGGAGAATTGGGAACTTATGGAAACTGATAAGAAGAGATATAAACTAAGGAAAGTTTCTTGTTGTTGTTTGGTCATTTTTCAGTTGAGTCTGTCTCTTCATAACTCCATATGGGGTTTTCTTGGCAAAGATGTTATAGCAGTTTGCCATTTCCTTCTCCAGCTCATTTTATAGATAAGGAAACTGAGGTAAACAGGGGTAAGTGACTTGCCCAGGGACACAGAGATAGTAAGTATCTAAAGCCACATTTGAACGCAGGTCTTCCTGATGCCCCTCTATGCACTGCACCACGTAGCTACCCTAAGTAAGATAAATTAGTATAACAAAACAAAAGGTTCATAAAGCAGAGAAAGGATATTTGATGTGATTGTCAAGGTGCTAATAAAGTGAGAAGGTGATAATAAGGTGGGCAGAATGACAACTTAGTAGCTGAAAACAGACAGTTTACCAAAGCTGTTCTCCAGCAGAACTATCAACAAATATGATAAAGGACTTGGGATCTTCTTTTTGGCAACAATGGAGAACAAGCAGAATTTGCAGTGAAAGAGAATATAGAGAATATAGAGAATCTGTGATATCTGTATTTTTGCTCCTGCCGACTGGTTCTTATCTATGATCAAAGTGCAGTCTAATATCTGTCCCAGAGAACAAGGCAAAGGATTTTGGAGAATATCTGAACTTTAAGGGGAATAGGTTTCAGATAGAATGAACTATTTCTTAAAAAATTGGAAGAATGGCTTCAATGTGAAAATAAAAATGGAAAAGGATAAAAAAAAAGGAAGAAGGTAATTCTGGCCAGTTTTGATAAAGTAGAAGGTAGAAGATTAGACCTAGGGGAGAAAAAGAAGAAGGATCATATATCACTTGGAGTGAAGTAATAAATAGGAAGCATTTCCCAAAAAGGAAGAAGTTGCTTATCTTCCAAGGAATGATGTCATGGATCTGTAGGTACTATCAAAGAGAGATTACCTAATAGGAAGAAAAAAAATGATATTGGTAGTGAGGGCTGATGACTCCCTGCTTAGAGGTACTGAGGTAGATCTTTGGAGATCTGTTCACGATAGAGATATGCTGTCTTCTAGAAATAGCTAGAAATATGATGGGAAATTTCCCAAATCTGATCACACCAGCTTTTTGTTACCCACTTTTGGTGATCTACATGGACACAAATGGTACCACCAGAAAGACTCCAGAGAACATAGCTAAGGATTTCAAAAGCTTGGGCAATAAATTAAGGACTTTAGGGCCATGGGAGGCATATGTGAACTCACAGATATCGCTGAAACTTAGATGGAGTGAGACCCATGACTGGAATACAGTGTTGAAAGGTTACACTTTAATTAAAAGGAAGAGGGTAGGTAAAGGGAAGGAGAGTGGAAGGCTTGAGTTCAGGTCAGATTATGCTCTACTTCACTTTTTTTACAATTATAGTTACCAAAAAAAAAAAAAATGAAACTATAAGTGGTGTTAATTATGACTGGAAATCAATGCCAGTGGTTAAAAAAAAAGCCTCAAGCTGATCCTACTGCTATCTACCCCATCATTCCCTACTAGTTCCTAGTTGGGTGTTGGGAGTGTGTGTATGTGTGGAGTTTCAGAAGATTGACTGACCAGTAACTCCTAATTAATAAATTAAATTAGATTTTATCATCCACAAGTCCTTTGCATTTTAAAACTTTGAACCTGAGTGGTTAGACTAAAACCTAATCTGGCTTTGACTTACATGCTTCAAATACTTGACCATAGTTAGGATATTCACCCTCAACTCCCACACCTCTCTGACTCTTCTTTTCTTCTAGCTAAATATCCCTGGTTTGTTCAGCTGATCATCATGTGGTGCAGATTCACGGCCCATTAGCAATCTGGTTGCCCTTACTTGGACATTCTCCAGCTCATCAATGTCCTTTCTAAACTGTGACACCCAAACAATACTCTAGCTATCATCTGATCAGGCCACAGAACAAAAGGATTATCACCTCCTGATATCATGGGAGCTCTGACTCTCAGTGTAGTTCAAGATCACACCACCTCTTTTGGCTGCCATGTCACACTGTTGAGTTACTGAGCTTGTACTCAACTAAAACCCATTGTTCTTTTTCAGAAAAAAAAAAGGGGGGGTGGCTAGGTGGCACAGTGAATAAAGCACTGACCCTGGAGTCAGGAGGACCTGAGTTCAAATCCGGCCTCAGACACTTAACACAAAAACCAGCTATGTGATCTTGGGCAAGTCACTTAACCCCAATTGCCCTCCAAAAAACAAAAAGAAAAGATTACTGATCATGAATTTTTTGAGCCCAAGCACAAATTTTATACTTACCTCTATGAAAGTTTATCTTATTAGATTGATCCATGATCACTATAAATATACCTGCATGGTGCTCAATCACAAAATATGACAGACTCTCCATATAGAAGACAGAAGTGAAACTTGTATTCAGACACAAAAAACCAAATTCCAACATCAGGAAACCAAATCCATGATAGCGACACAGAATTTAATGAACCACAACATAGCAGAGAGCTACACTATTCTTTAGTCTTCCCACAAATCAATATTTGACCAATATTTACTCACAAGTCTAATTGTCTCCTTGCTTAAGTGTGCTGTCCTCCCAACCATCTATCTGGCTCTGACTCTCAGCTTCCTGTGGGCTCTGCTACACCCTTCAGTAAACTCCTCCCACCACAGGCTCCATGTGATTGCATTCAACCTATTAGGAGGCAAAGTATATTTTCACAGCAGGGAAGGTCTTCAAATTCCCATTACCATTACAGACTGTCAAAATATTTTTTTTTCCAATCTGCCATCTAAGCAGACCATCTTTGTGGAACCCACAAATTTGAGAAATAAATCATCTAGGTAACTGGGTGGTACAGCAGATAGAGTGCTACACCTGGAATCAGGAAGACCTGAGTTCAAACACTTACTAGCTGTGTGACGAGACAAGTTGCTTAATCCCTGTCTACCTCAGTTTCTTCATCTGTAAAATGGTAATAATAATAATACCTGCCTCTGAGGGTTATGAGGATGCGACGAAATATTTGTAAAATATTTTCCAAATCTTAAAGCACTATGCAAATGCTAGGTATTATTATTAACAATAATAATATAATCATAATCTATGTCTTTATCCAACTCACTGATTAAAATATATAGATCCCTGGGGGCACTCCATTAGAGACCTTCATCTAAATTCATGCCAAACCATTAGTGACTACTCTGTAAATCCAGTCATTTACACAGTTCTGTCTCTTTCTAACTGAACTGATATCTTGCTCATATTTCTCCATATTTTCTTCAGAGTAGCATGAGATACTATATCAAAGGCATTGCTAATATCTATTTAAAATCTCTATATAGCATTTAATAGCCCTAGTTTGATTGGTATGGCACTGAATAAATGAATTAATTTAGGTAGAATTGTCATTTTTATTATATTGGCTTAGTCTACTCATGAGCAATTAATTTTTTCCCAGTTTTTCAGAATTAATTTTATTTGTGTGAAAAGTATTTTATAATTGTGTTCATATAGGTCCCTGAGTTTGTCTTAATAGGTAGACCCCCAAGTATATTATGTTGTCTGTAGTTATTTTAAATGCAGTTTCTCTTTCTATCTCTTCCTGCTGAACTTTGTTGATAATATATAGAAATGCTGATGCTTTATGAAGGTACATTTTATATCATGCAACTTTGCTGAAGTTGTTAATTATTTCTTTTTAGTTGATTCTCTAGGATTCTCTAAATACACCATCATATCATCTGTAAAGCATGATAGTTTTGTTTTTCCATTCTTATTGCTATAGCTAGCATTTCTAGTACAACATTGAATAGTGGTGATGATAATGGGCTTCCTTGTCTCACCTCTGATCTTACTGGCAAGCTTGCTGATAGTTTTAGATAGATACCACTTAATTTAAGCAAAGTTCTGCTTATTCCTATGAGTTTTTTTTTTTTAATAGGAATGAGTATTGTATTTTCTCAAAAGTTTTTTTTCTGAAACTACAGAGCTAATCATATGATTTTTGATGGTTTTGCTATTGACATGGTCAATTATACTGATACTTTTCCTAATATTGAACCAGCCCTGCATTCCTGGTGTAAAGTTCACCTGGTAATAGTGTACAATCTTTGTGATAGATTGTTATAATCTCCTTATTGGTATTTTATTTATTTTTTTGCATCAATATTCATTTATGGAAATTGGTCTATAATTTTCTTTCTCTGTTTTTGTTCTTCCTAGTTTAGGTATCGGCACCATATCTGTGTCATAAAAGGAGTTTGGCAGAACTCCTTCTTTGCTTATTTTTCCAAATAGTTCATGTAGTACTGGAATTAATTGTTCTTTAAATGTTTGGCAGAATTCACTTGTGAATCTATATGGTCCTGGGGATTTTTCCTTAGGGAGTTCATTGATGGCTTGTTTAATTTCTTTTTTTAAGATAGGGTTCTATTCTATTTCTTCTTCTGTTAATCTGGACAATTTGTATTTTTGTAAAAATTCATCCATTTCACTTAGATTGTTAGATTTATTGGTATAAAATTGGGCAAAATAGCTCCTAATAATTTCTTTAATTTCATCTTCATTGGTGGTGAATTCGCTCTTTTCATTTTGATACTGCTAATTTGGTTTTGTTCTTTCTTTTTAAAAATTAAATTAATTAATGGTTTAACTATTTTATCATTTTTTTCATAAACCAGGACCTAGTTTTACTCATAAGTTCAGTGATTTTCTAATTTTAAATTTTATTAATCTTTCCTTTGATTTTCAAGATTTCCAATTTAGTGTTTACTTGGGGATTTTTAATTCTTTTTCTAGCTTTTTTTTTATTTGCAGAACTAATTCATTGATCTACTCTTTCTCTATTTTATTAATGTAACTGTTTACAGATACGAATTTTCCCCAAGTACTGCTTTGGCTGTATTCCATAAATTTTGGTATGTTGTCTCATTGTTGTCATTCTCTTTAATGAAATTGATTGTTTCTATGATTTGTCCTTTGACCCACTCATTCTTTAGGATTAGATTATTTATTTTCCAATTAATTTTAGTCTATGATTTTACATCCCTTTATTGAATGTAATTTTTATTCCACTGTGATCTGAAAAACAAATATTTAAAATTTTTGCTTTGCTGCATTTGTCTGTGAGGTTTTTATCCCTAATATATGGTCAGTTTTTGTATAGGTGCCATATACAGCTGAGCAAAAAGTAGACTCCTTTCTATTCCCATTCAGTTTTCTCCAGAGGTCTATTATATCTAACTTTTCTAAAATTCTTTTCACTTTTTAAACTTCTTTCTTGTTAATTTTTTTGATTAGACTTATCTTGTTCTAAGAGGTGAAAGTTGAGGTCCCTACTAATAATAATCTTGCTATGTCCTCTTGTAATTTATTTAACTTTTCTTTTAAGAATTTGGATGAGATACCAAATTAGGTGCATATATGTTTAGTATTAATATTACTTCATTGTCTATGGTACCTTTTAACAAAATGTAGTTTCCCTACTTACCTCTTTTAATTAGATCTATTTTTGCTTTTGCTTTTTCTGAGATCATGATTGCTACCCCTGGTTTTTTTTGTTTTTTTTTTTGTTTTGTTTTTCACTTCAGCTGAGGCATAATAGATTCTGCTCCAGACTCTTTCACTCTGTGTGTCTCTCTCTGCTTCATTTGTTTCATGTAAAAGTAAAATGCTGTCAGATTCTAGTTTTTAATACACTCTGCTATCTGCTTCTGTCTTATGGGTCAGTTCATCTCATTCACATTCACAGTTATGATTACTAACTGTAATCTCTTCCATCCCATTCTCTTCTCTTCTCTTCCCTTCCGTTCCCTTCCCTTCCCTTCCCTTC
>CM053581.1:445768972-445790951 GCA_028627135.1 Pseudochirops cupreus
GAGAGAGAGAGAGAGAGAGAGAGAGAGAGAGAAAGAGATGGGCTATTTGTTGCATATATATATCTATATCTACATCCATATAATGTATGTGACAATGCAAATAGACAATGAGTTGACTCTAAAATTGAACAAGAATAGAAGCTTAGACTGGATCAACATTGAGAAATGTTAAAGTTCATTGAAAGGCCATAAGCTTCTTCCTAAAATAAAGGCTCACATTCTTAATACCAATATTCCTTGGGTGATGTCAGATGGCTATGTGTCATAGAACACTACCATCTCTGATGAATTAAGTTTGAGAGTCACCCAAGAGCATTAAAGAGGTACACTTTGCGCATGTGCACATAGCAACATATTACAAACAAGGAATTATAAAAGAAGTAATGTAAAGGATGCCATCAAAGAGATATACAATCCACCAAGAAATTGGGCTGGTCACATGGTCAGAGTGAGGGATAATGAATGATTGATTTAGGAAGTGGTTATATGCTTTGCTGAGTACTGGGAATGCAAATATGGAAATCAGACAGTCTTTGCCATCAAGAAGTTTATATTCTAATAAGGGGACACAATACATACAGGGGAATGATGTCCAGTTCTGGTCTGGAAAACTGCAGAGTTGGTAAATAGAATGATAAGGCAGTTAATTGACACACCTGCTCCCAGAAGCAAAGTTAGTATCAATTTGATACCAATTCCTAGAAAAGTGAGGGAGCATTTGGGAGGTGGCAAGGAAGAAGTTGACTGGGATGAAGATTTATGGTCCAGAGTGGGAGCTGAGAACTAAATGGCTTTTTTTTAGCTCCTTCTGGACATAGTTTTTGCAGGGCCTATTTGCTAGGCAGCAACAGGTAGCAGGACAGAAGGTGATGGGAGTAAAGAAGCATAGTCCCAAAGTAGAAATGTTGTGATGTTCCGTGTTTGTTATATCTAGTGCCTTCTGACTTTTCAGCAGGAGTCATTTATTTGCCTTTGTCCTTTTTCATTTCTCAGTCCATATTTTTGCCAAGTTCTCCATGTCTGTCTTTGCACTTAGGTATCAGGCTAAGCCTTGGTCTGGAGTATCTTCAATTTTTGATAGAATTTCATTACCACTTAATCCTTTGCAACAGATGGCTCATAAACTGCCATTATCTTCATGCTCTTTTGCTTATGCTTATCATGAGTATTGAAAGTTGAGATGCTCAAATATCCCATGAAATGATATTTCACATTTCCTTTGGGTGGATGCAATATTTCCTGAAATAAGGGAGTTAATCAGGGAAACTTTGAAGTAAAACAGATAGAAAAGTCTTTTTTCATATTTAAAAATTGATACACGTAAGTATCTGAAAAAACATTTCATATTTCATATTTTAGAGAGAGAAATGCTGTTAGCATCAAAATTTTCTGAGGAACAAAATTCGTAACAAAGGGAGTGCAGGGCTACATAAAATACAGTGTGAAATACAAATCTAGGACAAATCACACTAGTTTATTAAGCCTGATTTCCTTTAGGCAATATTTAATTCACATTGATGCACTCACTGAAAAAATTCCCACGTATTTTATGTGGTTCCTCTTCTTTTTTGTTTATGGGGGTGCCGGGCAGGGAGGAATAGAAGAGGGGTTGGGTGGAGGACCAGGTCCTGTAACTTCATTGTTTTAGGGAACTCCCAGGTGATAAAACTTTCTCTACCAATACAGGCTAGCTTCTTCTCTTATAGTCCAAGTAAATTGCCTGAGCCACTGAGAGGTTAAGTCACTTGCCCAGGGTCACGCAGCCAGCATGTGTCAGAAGCAGGACATGAACTCAGGTCTTCCTGACTGAGGATGGCCCTCCAGCTTCAATACCACACTACCCCTCTGTAATTCCAAAACAATATTCACAGTGCCCACAATCACAATAAAGACCGTGACTATAAGTATCACATGACATTTGATCACAAAATATACCAGACTCTCCAGATAGAGGATAGAACTGAAACATTTATTTAGACATGAGAAAACCAAATCCCCAAACCAGCAAGCTGATTCCATCAGAGCACCAAAGATATTCAGACACTATAATAACTCTGAGAGCCACAGCATCCTTCAGCCTTCCTAGAAACCAATACAGGATCAGTATCTACTCTCGAGCCTTTCTGACTCCTTGCCTGAAGTCCTCCTCTCTTCCCCACCCTCTGGCTAGCTCTGGCTACCAGCTTCCTGTGGGCTCTGCTTCCCTTCAGCAAACTCCTCCCACCACAGGCTCCATGTGACTATATTCAGCCTATTAGGGAGCAGAGTTTATCTTCACAGCAGGGAAGCTTCCTGTGGGCTCTGCTGCACCTTCAGTAAATTCCTTCCATCACAGGCTCCATGTGATTACATTCAGTCTATCAGGGGGCAGAGTTTACTTTCAAAGCAGGGGAGGTCTTCAAACTCCCGCCTAGGTCTAGTAAGGGGCAGGGAAGATCTTCAAATTCCCATTCCCATTATACCCTCATACACGCATATGCTTATGAAGGACAGCCAAACATTACAGGAATACAAAACCACTGGTTTAATTGCAACTGTAGTTTCTTTAGAAAGAAAATTGTTCTTTCTGAAGTTTTCTAATGTGTTGTACTCCCTTCATCTCTTTCTTGGTGTCTTCAGTATTTTTCATGTTCACACACACACACCCAAAAACAGCAACAACAACAACAACTGACAAAGAAGTTTGGCCACTTGTCTCATTCTTTACTTCTCTACTGAGCCTGCCATAGATTTGTTTTTGACAAGGGCATTTTTTTTTTTGGTTTTTGATTCACTTCTTTTACAATTAATTTCAAGGACAAGAGCTAGAAATGCTTGTACTTTTGTCTGTGCCTTAGTCTGTAAGTTTTTTTAGAGGGCAGGGAGATTGGGATGAAATCATCTTTCTAAACCAGTGGTCCACAGTTCTCATATCTCAGTGTTCACATACAAATAGGAAATTAATCAATGTTTTTGGATGAGGGGATACAGATCTCAGAAAACCCAAAATAAGTCTCCTTCCTCTAAGACACCACCAGCCCCACTTAGGGCCTCCTCTACTCTCCTAATTTTCCCCATATAAAATGATCTTTTGCTTAAAAATAAGCCTTCAGTTTATCAAAAAAGTCAATTTACATTTTTAGCAGGCCCAAGTAATCACTGTAATCCACACACACACAAATAACAGCAGTGCATGAGTTTGTAAGACAAATTACTCTGCTATTCAACACAACTGCCAAAGCAAACTCATCTTCACATCAAATGCTGTCATTCATTTTGAGAAATTATACCAACAGCAACATTCAATATAAACATTATGAAAATACAGTGGCTTATTTAGTTTTCCTAACAAAAAGCATCATGTTTCCATTTTCCTTTATGCACGCCATCTCTTAGCCTTTTTAGCATCTTTCCCCCCTTACTGATCACCTGAATTGATATAGCCTCTGCCATCCAAGGCCTTTTCAATCCTGAAATTAACATGTCACCAACCCAGATTGGTTCTTAACTTCTCACCTTGCTCTGTGAATACCTGTCACTTCACCTTATTACCACCAGCATAAATACTCCATTTACAGAGCATTACACAGACAAAAAAACCACACAAACAGAAGCTCCTCTTTGCAAAATGACTATTACAAAGATGTGAAACAAAAGTAAATTTACCCTCACAGGATCATTACTTCTTTGCACAGGACCATAGACCCGCACGGAGAGAGGTCATCTAGCCTAGCCTTCTGTCCATTGAACTTTCTAAAATATCTCTGATAAGTGGTCAGCCTAAGAGTTGGCAAGGATTTTAAGAGGTCATTTGGTCCAAACCTCCATCTTCAGCCAGTGAATGTACAAGCCACCCAGACTGATAGTTTCTATTCATTTCTTAAAGATCTTAGGGAATGGAAGTTCAACAACTTCCTTTGATATTCTATTCAAATGTTTTAATTCCTAGGGACAAAAAACCCATGATGTAGTTGGGTAAGGGGGTTGAGGGATGGGAGGGGAGCTATAATGTATCATAAAGAGCACTAAATTTGGAGTCATGCTATTTACTAACTGTATGCTCTTGGGCAAATCACTCCCAACTTTTCTGGATCCTGATTCCTTCTTCCTTAAAATAGGGAAAATGATACACAGAATCATTCAATATTTATCAATATAATATTAATTAACTCTGCATGCTCTATGTACAGAACACTGCTTAGATCATTCAATATGGTGTCACACTGATTTTAGGAGAAGACGTGCTGCATTCTCCAATCATGTGGATAGGAGTAGCCTCCTTGAATTGGCTGCATGGCCAGAACAGGATGCATCTTTAAAACTTCTAGACAGGGTCAGTCTCACTCTTTCCTGCTCAGCCTCCAGAACTGGTGAAGGTTAACCTTCAGTGTGGGTACCATGTGAGGGGAAAGGGCTTCTTTCCCTCTTTTACGCTGTGGCTCCATGAAATGGGCCTGGGGTCTCTATTCTGTTTCATTTGTTCTTCTTAGTTTCAAGGTGCAGATGTAATTCTCATTGGACCCAGAATTGAGCCATGGCAACATCAGAGACAGGATACAGGCAGGATGTTGTAGCCAGCCAGCCTGGTAGTGAAGCCCTGAGAAGCCAAGATACCTGAGACTTAAGCCCAAGTAGGGCTTTGAATTTGAAAATGAGACTGTGCTGTGTAGGAACTGAACTAAGCCAGAAACCTAATTACCTTCTTCTCCCCAGAAGCTGAGGTGATATGGGGTGGGGGTGGGGAAGGAAGGATTGTACTCTATATGATGCAGAGTATATTTATTATTTATATATATTTATATTTATATTTATTATATTTATATATATTTATATATATTTATTTTTTATATTTATATTTATATATATAATATATATTTTTTATAATTTTTATTTATTTATATTTATATTTATATATATTTATATTTATATATATTTATTATATTTAAAGTAAATATCCTTTTGTAAAAGTTAATCTGGCTGTTAAGTGATTAAATGGTAGTGGGGTGCTGGGGATGCTTAAGAGAGCATCATCAGCAGTGGCTAGAAGAAATAGAATAACCTAGACATGCTGGAGAATCCTGGGGGAGAATAATACAATTGGCCTTCAGGCACTGGGGGCAAGGGTCGTTAGCATTATAGTTAGGAACTGGGAGAAAACACAAAAAGTTTAGATATGACATGGTTGTGCTCTTATGCAGCTTATATTGAACTATATGAAATAAAAACTGTAAGGTTCCATATAGATGTCAGCTATAATTACATATTACATCATATATTTTAACAAACATCTCTTACTTTAATTTAAACTCTCTTTCTCTGGTTTCATCTTCCATGTAAAAGTGGGATATACCTTATTCTATGCCAATCTCATTTGTGACCCGAAGTCTATGGACTCCCATGGACCTTGTCTATTCTTATGGGCCTGACTCCCTGAAAGTCTGATTTCCCTCTCTGGCTCATGCCTTACTGTGGAGATTTATTCTAGTAAAATCTTCTAAATAAAACTTACTAATGGTTCACATTTGCTTAGATATACTATGAATAACCAGTATTGGACAGTCTTTATTTCACCTGCCACCAAAATGGATAAGTTGCAAATAACTCACAGGAACTCAGGTACAAACACATAAACTCAAATCACCCTTTAGACTATCCCTCTGCCCCAACTCTGGAGAAGGTAAAGACATTTTTGGGAACTGGTGAACAGATACTTCCCATTCACAGCAAATTTGAATAGAACCACAGCAGTTCTCAACCTGTGGGTTATGTTCAATTTGTAATAATGAAAATACATCCTGCATATCAGATATTTACATTACGATTCATAACAGTAGCGAAATTACAGTTATGAAGTAGCAACGAAAATAATTTTGTGGTTGGGGGTCACCACAACATGAGGAACTGTATTAAAGCATTGTAGCATTAGGGTTGACAACATTCAGTTCTCTCTTTCTTCCTTTTCCCTCACTACCTGCCCTGCTTTCCCCCATGGCACGGGGTAGACACAGACAACCATCAACACTCTTCTTCTGACGACCACCATATTTTATTGCAGGGGTGGGAGAAGAAGAAATTCATTTCTTTTTTCCCTCTGCTCCAACTTCCAACCCCACCACACTTTAATATAGAAATCTAACCATGAGAGAGTGCAAAAATGACATCTCAGATCTATTTTATACCAAAGGAAAAGATCCCCAAACATGTCAGTGATCAATCATCTTGGATCTATACCCAGTCACTGGTAATGAATAAGTGTAGTGACTTAGGTTATGCCTGATTAACCCCTATTACATTGATATTTCCAAATAGAATCTATTTTCTATCTTTTGGGTGGCTTTTTGTCACTTTTCTCTGTGCCTTCCAAGCATTTAAACATTCTTTTAATAAGACAGCAAACAATAATGAATACAGTATTCTAATAAAATTATGACCAATGCCAATGCAGGATATAAAGAAGGAAAATACTTTTCAGACTATGGCTTTTAGTTTTGTAAGTATAACTATGAGGAAACATTGCATAACTGTTTGATAAACTGTTTTGCTCAAATGTGATTAAAATGTCAGAAAGAAAAAAGATCAAAGATTCTTTAGGAAAGGACTGTATGGTAGGAGGAATATCTACGAGTCCTCTGCCATGTGGGCTGGACTAATTTTTTTTTCATTAAAAGGCATCCTCAAGATTTAATTGACTCAGGGGACTATAGTCTCCAGCCATTTGACAGTACTTCTTGATCCTTCACCTTAGCACAAAAAAGCCATGCTGAGCTCCAGAT
Source organism: Pseudochirops cupreus (assembly GCA_028627135.1). NCBI lineage: Eukaryota > Metazoa > Chordata > Mammalia > Diprotodontia > Pseudocheiridae > Pseudochirops > Pseudochirops cupreus. The sequence goes on from CM053581.1 coordinate 445,775,725, forward strand.
CCCCATTACTGCTTGACTAAGACCTCCTGTAGGTAATACAGAGGTAAGGCAACTGCCCTCAGGTAAATCACTATAGTGACCTACTTGTATAGCCTTCCGCTGCCATAATTAAGTACATCTCTATTTGTTGACTGTCAGGTCTTCTGCTAGTGTTTTATTTTACTCTGATAACAAACTTAAACTACCAGAAGACTGGCCTTCAGCCAGGCCTTTCCTACAGTAAGCTAGAAGAAGCTTGTTTATTTGGTTTATGAATAAGTCTTAAGATCTTAATGCAAAATATCATTTACATCAAAGCTAAGCTAGTTAGTTGGGAGGAGGCAGTTGACTGAATGGAGTGTATTTTCCAGATTAAAATGAAGCCATCTTTGGAGAATGGAGAATTCGTTTATGCCTGTCTCTGCTTTATTTTCTTTCTTTTGTTTGGGCCTACATGGAAAGAGAACTTAGGACTATCTTTGATAAGCTGTAAATACATAATAAAAGCTACTGGTACTATGGCAGCTAGGTGACATAGTAGATAAGAGTGTCCAACCTGGAATCAGGAAGACCTGAGTTCAAATCTGGCCTCAGACACTTATTAGCTGTGTGACCCAGAGCAACTCACTTCACCATGCTTGCCTCAGTTTACTCACATGAAAAATGGGGATACAGTAGAGAAGGAAATGGCAAACCATTCCTGTCTCTTTGCCAAGAAAACTCCAAATGGGATCATGAAGAGTCAGACACAACTCTGCAGCAACAATTGATACTACTCTGAAGCTCCATAGCACAGACCAAATCGAAGTGTTCACATACCAGGCCTGAGATATTGGGACACCTAAAATCAGAGAAATTGAAAGGGTTCTATTTTAAAAACCAACTGAAGCTTTTCTTCTATACCTACCATAAGGAAATTGTGACTGGAGAAATACAGAACCTGGGAAGAACTTTGTCAGAGATCCACTGAGGAGTTTATTGAGTTCCAGTACTGTTAGTTAAATAGTTTGTATGGTCTGATTAACAAAACACAAACTATTTATATGCCCCAGCTTGGAGCAATACAGTTGAAGGCAAAAGTTAGTCACAACTATTATCAAGAACTCTTGCCTGGTTAATGACTTAAGGTTGAATAATGTTAGGAAAGCAAACAGCCGTCTGCCCACATTGAAACGAATGGCAGTGTTCTCAAAGGGCCTCTGACATTGAGGAGTGCACCTTGTCCTGCAGAAGCAGATTTTTCATTTCCTGAAATTTTCTCTTGCTGTGCTCTGCCTTGTAAAGGAAGAGAGCAGACTCTTTCTTTCTTACTGTCAACCCTGTTTTTGTTCCCTGCAAAACCAGGAAAACCTAGACAGGTCAAAAGAGTAAGCTTCCATTCAACAGGCAGAAATAAGCACATTTGTCAAATGTCTCGGTTCAGTCATGCCACCTGAACAAACTTAAACACTTCTTCTGAAGATATGTAAATGTTGTTCTCCATCCCTAATGGCCACCAATGTGCAGACACCTGAGCAAAGCTGAAGGGAATTTGGTTTGGACTCTAAACAACTATTCTTCTTGCTTTGAGAAAATGACTGTGAAATTATGATAGATGCTTAAAAATATGGCATCACTTCATCTTAATACTGTAAGGCTTATAAAACATGAATAATCTAAGTATAAAATATTAGTAAGACTAAATATAGAATTGGCAGAAACACTTCAAGTTGTATTTACCAGGCAGGGTTCCTAGGAAACTTAATCAGGCCATGTGAAAAATACAACATCTAAAGGGAAACACATTTAGAAATCATCATGTAAAGCATTTAATCCTTGGAAGAGTGAAGGGAATAGTCAGAAAACATAAGAGATGCCATGCTGAGTCAAGCCATTGACCCATCAAGCCCTGTATTCTGCTGCTGACAGTGACAGAGGGTGACTTATGGGACAGCATTGATAGTTGTCTTTCACATCATGCCTGTGGGAGTGACAAACACCTAAAGCAGTGAAATTGCAGTTCTTAGGGACCTCATCCACCCTGGGTCTCCCAAAGGCTATCCCAGGGTTAATTTTGTAGGTCAGAATCCTTTTGAAATCATAAATCATGAACCCTCATTGATGTGTTTACTTTAACTAGTAAGCTACAGCAGATATACTTTACCTCAAAGCAAAGACATTTAATGAAATAGTAACATATAAAATAAAAGAATATTCCTCTCTGGAAGTCTAGAGCTCATTCTCTCACAAATACACCCCCATTAGGAAGAATGAATAGGAATTACTTTAGTATAAATTGGGGAATTCTTGTGACCATGGAGCTCTAATGAAAGGACATGAATATTCAGGGAATGTTTGTGGCCAGGGTACCTGCTAGGGAGGAAGCACAACTCATACTTTTGCTCAACTGAATGACTTTTGATAATGTCATTATATCTTATCTGCTTAGTCTTCTTCCTTTCAGACACTGTTCTCTTATGGTCCCAATCAAACATTATAGTTCAATGTCTCTTCTCTACCACATGCCATTCACTGCCAACAAAGATCTTGGTTAGGTTCCTACCATGTAACACCTGGGGCTCTCTAACTTATGATTTCCCAGAAAGCCAAATTAGGTTTTAGGTCCTTTGTATATCAGAATGGTCTTTAAATCATAGCTCATGAGCCCCCACCAATGTATTTACTTTAATCAGTCAGCCAGTAGATACTGTTAGTTCAAAACAAAGACATTTAATGAAATAGCAGAGTAATAACAATTATAATACAGCATTTTTCCTTCAAAATTAAAGCTGACTGTCTCCCACATACCACTTTTAATGGCAACAGAATCATGGATTGAGAGCTCAAAGGACCTTCAAAAGAACTTTTATAAATGAGGAAACTTGAGGCTTGATGAGGAGGTTAAGTGATGTGTAAAAAAAAATTACACAGGCAGTTAATAGCAAATCTCGGATTCAAACTGAGGTCTTCTGGCTGCAAATCCATTATTCTTTCCACTGCCTCCCATATGACACACAGAGAAATGTATGGCTAGGGCACATGTGAAGGAATATGCTTCTGATCTGTTTTCTAGTGGTGGTGTCACACTGCCCTCTGCTGGGCCTGTTCCCTGTTGGGTATCATGCTTTGTTACAGTTGGCCTTCATCAATCCAACATGTTGTACAATATCAGTTAGTGATATAGTGATTAATTAACCTCTCCTCCAGAAGAGAGCTACAGCTCTATCAACCTACTCTTTTTAGCCAGTTCTACCATCCTCTTATGGACATTATGGTTGTCAGTGAGCCTTTTGCTTTGAGGGAAGGGCCTTAGACTCTTCAGCTGATGTACTATCTTCATAGTAATGTGATACTCTGATTCATTGTGCGGTGTTGTGGTTAATAAGCCTCTCCTCTGTAGGGGAGAGCTAAAAGTCTCCTTCATCAGCTCTCTCAACTGACGGTTATTAAACTATTCAATTAATGACTACAAGGATGTATTTCCATCAGCTGGGCTGCTCACAGAAGACATTAAATACCCAGAAGAGGAACACATATGCTTGATGAGGTCAGTTTTTTGTTCTTATATATCCTTTACTCAGCTATCACAGTGTTCTTCCTAAAGTATGGTTCTGACCATGTTACTTAATAAACTCCAGTGACTGCCTATTACCTCCAGGATCAAATATGAAATCCTCCATTTTGCTTTCACAATTTGATCCCTTCTTACTTATGGTATATTTATATTTTACTCCCTTCCATCTACTCTATCATCTGATGACACTGGCCTTCTTATTGTTCCTGAAAAACAGCATTCCATCTGTCAATTCTGTGACTTTCCACTGCTATCTCCCATGCCTGGAATGCTCTCCCTCCTCATCTCTGCCTCCTGGCTTCCTTGGCTTTCTTTAAAATTTAGCTCATGTTTTACCTTTTGCATGAAACCTTTCCTGCCTCCACTCTCCCAATTCTACTGCTTTTTCTCTGAACTTTCCTCTTATTTACATTGCATGTATTTCTTTTATGTTCATAATAGTTTGCATGTTGTCTTTCCCATTAGCTCCTTGAGGGCAGAGACTATGTTTTTGCCTTTCTTTGTATCTCCAGTACTTAGCACAGTGCCAGGCACATAGTAAGTGCTTGCTGTTGTTAAAATTAAGTTGTTGTTATTGTTAGGTTATAGGGTAGCTAGGTGACTAAGTGGAGAGAGTGCTGGGCCTGGAGTCAAAGAGTCATCTTCTTGAATTCGACCTCAGATACTTACTAACTATGTGACCCTGGACAAGTCACTTAACCTTATTTGCCTAAGTTTTCTCATCTGTAAAATGAGCTGGAGAAGAAATGGCAAATGACTATAGTGACTTTGTCAAGAACATTCTAAATGAGATCATGAAGGGTCAGACCTGACTGAAAAACAACCGATCAAAAGCAATTGTTAGGTTATAAATGTTAGTTCTTGTTGATATAACTTATGGTCACACCCATTTTAGTTCTCAGGTTTTTTTCACACCCTCTGGGCTAAAGCAAATATTTTCAGTATTCTACTTCCTCAAATGGTAAATGAGCTAAGTAAAATGTTAAGAAAACTATGCTCTCATCATGCTCTTCTGTTCTATACACTGGGTGGATTTGTTAGAGAAGTCTGAAAAGGCCAGTGACCTTTTTCCACTTCCTCCCAACCAAAAAATTACAAATCATAGCTTGTTATCACTATGGAACAAAACTTTAAAACTATGATTAAATGGGCCTTCCCATCTATTCTCTGCACTTAATTATCAATCTCTTTTTAAAATTTTTTTTGCCAATCATCTTTATTGATAAAATTATACAGTACACATTCCAAATACACATTTCAAGCTTCTGGATTACAGAAATAATGCGTATGTGAAATTATCAATCTCTTAATTCTTAACTTAATAGGAAGACAAATTAGACCAGTGCCACAGATATGGGAATAGAGAAGCCTAATAACGTCCACCATTTTTTGAATATATACTTAATAATTTTTTTAAACAGGAGCATGAAATGTTTTAGGAAAATTAATCAGTTTGCACACAGGATAACTTAGAGGTAGGAGAGACACTGGAGTTAGAAAGACCATTAGCAAGCTGTTGCAGTCATCCAGATGGAAATGATGAGATTTGGACTAAGGTGGTAGCATTGAGAAAAGGGATGAAGGGATAAACCTATCTGATATCCCTCAGAGATGGGATCTAGGGGATACAGGAAAAGAAGAAAGAGTCAAAGAGGATTCTAATGTTTAAAGCCTGGCTGGCTATGGGAACAGAGCTTCCATGAACAAAAATGGGAAGTTGGGACGGGGAGTTAGTTTAGAGAGAAGATGATGAATGAGTTTCAGATATGTTTAGTTAGAAGTAACTATGAAACATCAACCACAAATCTTTAGTAGGAAGCTGACTGTTAGTAGAAACAATTACTCATATTTAAATAATGTTTTACCAAATGCCTTCTTTACAACCTCATGAGATAAAGTGGAGCAGGCATTATTGTTACAAGTTCAGAGATAAGAAAACTGAGTTACAATGAGGTCAGGTGACTTGTTCCAGGTCACAAAGCTAGTAAATGGCAGAAATGGAATTCTAAGTCCAAGCTTACTGATCTTTTGATTATTCCATTCTACCTCTAGAAATGAGGAAGTTTCTGAAAGACAGTATTGTGATCAGAAAAAGTTTAATATTTTGATTTTGCATTTCTCTTAGGACAGAAATAGATGAGAGATGGGTTTCCTGAATTGAGTTGGAGCAAAGATGTAAGAAGGAATTTTATACAAGTCAGACTATAACATGGCTGCATACCTTCAACAATCTCTCCAATCACCATCACCTTCTCCTTACATGTCTCTCTTTGGGTAGTAGCTTCCATAAGTGATATAGCCTCTGCCTAGATACTAGAGGGCAAGTATACTAAGACAACATGAAGAAATGAAAAGTTTCACTCATTTAAAACTAAGAGTCAAATATTCACACTTCAGCACTTCTAAGTGCTGTACTCTTTGGAGCTTGGAAAAACCTGGGCTAAAAATTGAATCTTCAGTCAACATTTACTAACTTCTTGCCACATTCAAGGTTATGTGCTGTGGGGACAAGGTATTCGCCCTCAAGGAGTTTACAATCTATTCACCTCCTATATAGACTGAATTTAAAGTTAAATGTTAGATGCTATACATCAATGTATGTGTATTATATATTATAGGATATAAAATTTATTAATATAGCAGTATTATACTGATATATCAGCAAAATATTAACATATTTAAATTTAATATTAATGTATCATGCCAAAATATATTAATGTAATATAATATATTAATTGAAATCATGGTACATTGATGTATATATGTTAGATAATTTATTGTGCTATATATTATGTAATGTATAATATACTATGTTATTGTTTAGTAGTTTCAGTCATGTTGGTCTCTTCATTTTACAGAGGTGGAACTGAGGCAAACAGGATTAAGTGACTTATCCTGGGTCACACAGCTAGTAAGTGTCAGAGGTCATATTTGAACTCAGGTCTTCCTGACTCCAGGCTTGGTGCTCTATCTACTTCACTACTAAGCTGCCCTATATATCACCTGACACTTAATAATTGTTTGTTGACTGACTCATTAAATCATTTTATGTCAACTGGGAGGAAGCCTCCAGAGGAGTGCCCCAAGAATCTGTACTTGGTCCTTTTGCAATTTTTGTATTAATGTGGCTAGTGGCTTAAGTAGCAGTCTTGTCAAATTTTCAGATGATATGAAAGTGGAAAGTATAGCTGACAAACACATTGAGTGACAGGATTTGAAAATACTTTGGCATTCTAGAACACTAGACTAAATCTGACAAAATGACATTTGATCAGGATAAATTTAAAATCTTGGGCCTGAGTTTAAGAAATCAAATTCATATGTAAAAGACTGGTGAAATCTGAATAGGTAGTAGTTTGAAAAAAAAAAAAGACCAGGGGAGTAGTTTATTTATCATCACACTCAGTATTATTCTATAGTATGATATAGAAGCTGAAACAATTATGGGCATTTTAGACTGTATTGAGAAATACATAGTTATCTCTTCTCCATTGTAACTTTCCCCATCATGGCTTTGATACATCCCAGGTCAGTATAAGAAATTAAATGGGAACTTTTGGGTTGGTTTGCAGAAGTCACAGACAACACACGAAGGCCAGCAGACATCACAGAAAAAGTTTAGAAACTCAGAAATGCATAAAATATATGTATACCATTATATAATATCAACATATTTTATCTTCTAATACTGTAACTGTCCCATAAAAGAAAGAAAAAATTCAGATTTCTTTTCTGGTACAAAGGGAAGGCCAAAAAAGTTCACACGGATTTTCCAGATTGTGGGGGGTTCTGCCCCTAATACCCATGAATACAGAAGGGATAACTAGTTTCCAGGACTAAGGAGGTGAGAGTCACTTTATATTCTGTCATCATCAGGCTACATCTGTAGTACTGTGCTCAGTTCTAGAAGCCTAGTCTAAAAAGGTCATGGACAAGCTAGAGTGAATGCAGAGGAGAGCAAACAGAAAGATGAAGGGTCTAGAGTTCAGGCTATAGAAATTCCAACTGAAGGGATTAGAGATGTTTAACCTGGAGAAGAGAAGACTTATAGATAAGAAGATAGAAGTCTGTCCCATAGAAAAGGCATTAAACACGTTTTTCTTGGCCTCAGAGGAAAGAATTTGGACCAATGAATAGAAGTTACAAAGAGGCAAATTAAGGCTTGATGTAAGGGAAAATTTCCTTTCAATAAGAGAGATATAAAATCTCTCATAAGATCTTATTGCACTTGTATAACCTATATCAGATTGCTTACCATTTCAGCAAGGTGGGAAGGAAGAGAGTGAAGAAGAGAACTTGGAACTCAAAATTTTTAAAAATGAATGATAAAAATTGTTTTTATATGTAATTGGGAAAAAGTAAAATATTATTCAGTCTTTAAAAAAGAAAAGATTTATAGTAAAAAAAAATAGAACAAAGGAGAATAGATCATAGATTTCTACTTAGAAGAGTTCTTACATTTGCCCTACTCTCTCTTACAGATGAGGAAGTTGAAGTAAAGGGAAGACAAATGACTTTCCCAAGGTCACATAGTAATCAACAGAGGTAGGTTCAAAGAATCCATGTTTTGTGGCTCCAGAGCCAATGCTCTTTCTGTTAGTGGGTCCCATCTCACTTAGAGTCTTCAAAACACAAGCTAGATGATCAAATATTAGATTTGATGTAGAGATGATTCTTTTACCATCCTAGTTTGGACTAGATGATGGACTCTGAGATTGTCAGATCCTGACCCATCATCACCCTCATCACCTACTTTGGTTTGTGTGATCCTTTTCTATTGCTTTTCAAAGTTCCTTAGAAAAGGCTATGTCAGAACCATTGCTCATTCTGGTTTTTATTTACCGTACTTCTCCATCTGAGTTTTGATGTATATTGTTCCTCTTAGTTACCATTTTATACTACTCAACTTTTTTTGGTATTTTTGAGAACTATCTATTCAATGACTTAATGTGAGATTCAATTCTATAAAGACCTTTTTAGCATTAGTTAGATGTGCCTCCTTTTACTGCTCCCTCCCCTCCTATCCCTAGTAATAGAAATTGACTCGAGGGCAGTGATAGCAAAGTGACTTTGAGAAATGGAGAGAGAAGGAATAGTGGAGTAGCTGCATTCCTCAATCAAGATGAAGTAGAATCAAAGAGCACTTTCAAGTAAGGAAGGAAATATATATATAAACAGAAAAAAGGAAAATTGATTTTTAAAATCTAAATTAAATAAAATATAATTAAAATTTAAAATAGAAAAAAAAAAAGGAAAATTGATTCCTAATTCCCTTCATTCCAAGTAAAACCAGTACCCCTCCCAAGGATATGCCCCATCCAGGTACAATCACAACTCTTGTCTTTAGACCTATGGTCTTGATCATGGCAGAAGGATAGTGGTAAGAAACTGGAAGAAGAAGTAAAATTATACCAACAATTCAAGCACCCTTCAAGAGAAACAAATGAAATGTGAACACATTATGATCACTAGAGATCTGAAAAAACCAAAGGACTAGATCTGGGTGGTAATAGTTTCTTTCCTCAGATAATGTAAATGTGGTCACATAGATAGTAATCAACAGAGGTAGGTTCAAGTTTTGTCTAAGACATTTATTCAAATAAAAATTAGGAAATTGTATTCTTTACAAAATTCCATAGTTTGTGTTAAGAGCTTGATTTTGGTGGGTGGGGACTAGACTTATGATTGCATTGGTGTGGGGAGCTCCCAGTGAGGCCACTTCCTTTACCACAGCAGATGGACTACTGTTTTCCAAGTCTTGCTTTGTGTGCTGAGATGTTAAGTGATTTCACCAGGGTCACACATCTAGCATAAATCAACCAACAAGCATTTGAAACACTACCATGTGAGATGCTAGGGATGCAAAGACAAAAGCAAAGGAATACAAACATGAACATATATCTTTAACAAAAGGGTTCAGAAAGACTGACACACTGAGTCTTCTCCCTCTCTAATAAAGGACTCTTCTACTCTGGACCTGCACACACAGTGAATGGGTTAAGTCCTAGCCCATGTAGGTGTTAAGAGCCTGCCCATGTAGAAGACAGGTTGGATTCCCTTGTTCCAAACTGTGAACAAAAATTACTTATAATTCAGGTTTGGCTCATGGTTAATGCCTTCCCAAGGCAGAGAACAGAAAGGTATCCAAGATATAATATCAATCAGGTATGGAACAGGTATCAATTTCTTAAACATAAAACACTCACAAGTTCATAATGACAGGAAAAAAAATACAGTGACTAATATTTATAACTACTGTCACATTATTTCAGGAGTTTGAAACTTAAAACTTTCCAATACATAAAGCTTGTGGTGGAACTGCTGAATAGACATTTTCACATTTCAATTTGGCTCTATATTGTACAAACTTCCCTTAAGGTAGGTGTATTCTGATGGGGCAGGCAATGGCTTGGGTTTATCTTCTTGTTGGTGGTTGTTTTCTCTGATGCAGAAACTCCTTTTGCCACTAGTAAACTAAAACCAAGAGACCTACGGTCTTCCACTTCTTGAACTCAAGAGGTTGCCTCCAAAACTGAAAACATTCATCTCAGGATCACTGTTCTATCGCCTATGAGCTGACAAAGAAGAGATAATCAGAGACCCCTCTAGCTTGACTGACTGAGCTCTAGCTCTAGCTGCCATGTGATCCTGAGTAATCATGTTATTAGATGGGAGAAAGAATGCTGCCCCTCTTCTACTGCTTATAAGAGAAACTGGGATAGTCTTGACATGATCTTATGCTTCTAGAAGAAAAGAGGAGAGACAGCTAAAACTATATTGCTCTCTTAAAGATTCACTGAATTTGTGGCCAGTAATGTGGTTACTTTATCATTACCAAAGTACCTGAGTCCTTGAGTTCTAACCCATACCATATGGTGAATTAGAAGCAGGCAGGGTAGCAGTCTCTGTACATGCTCTATCCCGTTGCATACATGCATAAATGCATGTATGCATATATCTACATCTATATCTGTGTGTGTGCATGTGTATACATGTGTATGTGTGTGTATGTACAAGAGAATTTTGGGAGAAGTGACTGTATTTGGAGTTTTCTTGGCAGAGATACTGGAATGGTTTGCCATTTTCTTCTCCAACTCATTTTACAGATGAGGAAGCTGAGGCAAACAGGGTTAAGTGATTTGTGCGGGTCACATAGCTAATAAGTATCTGAGGCCAGATTTGAACTTAAGACCTCTTGACTCAGGGATGTCAGTCGATTCACTGTGCAACTCAGCTGCCTCTCATCATGCCACAATGCCTCTCAAAAGATTAAGTAGCAATATGTAATATGTAATGCCTATGATTTCTAAATGAAATATAGTTTTCACAGTGATAATTAGTAAAGCGTGATAGGAAGAGATTGAATTAAAAACAACAACAAAAAAAACTCAAAACATCACCACAATAGATAGCAAATTTCCAGATGTCCAGGTAATAAATCTTAACTTAGTAACTTAGTAAAGTTTTCATAACTTAATAAAGATAATGTGAAAATAAATCATCACATACTTCTAGATAGGAGTCATGAAAAATGTTATGTATAGTTTGAAGGCCAAAACTTCCACTTTGAACTAACTTTCAGAACATCACAAACAACCTTTTATACCTCTCTAGTTTCTCCATATTATCCCAGGTTAAATATTTATGGATGCAAAAATTTATTGTAATCCTAAATACCAGAAACAAACACAAATAACTGTAAGTAACATACAAAGCAGAAAGCAAAATCTTTTATAGAACCATTAGCATTTAATTAGGTGAAACCAAAATGATGTACAATAAGTAATCAAATATGTTTTTTTCTGTCCCTCTGCCAAGTGTCCATGAAGTTCTGCTAGCTTTGTGTAGTTCTAGTTTTGCTGATTTGCTTTTCCTCACTTCATATAGGAGTGGGGACCCTGGTCACAGTTTCAGGGCAGAAAAGAGTGCTTGTGGTCACTCACAGACCAGGGTACAGGTCAAGAAAGTAGCAAACACACATCTCCTTAGATCAGACCACTTTAGAAAAAGTGAAAACTTACAGACCTCCAGAATTAGTTCTGAAAATAACTACAAAAAAAACCCCAAAGCTTAGGAAAGTGCCCTCTCCACTCTGGAAGTAGATCCCCACTTTAGGATGGAGTTAGATGTCAAGAAACAGGCTGATAAGCAAACAGCAGAAAAACATCCTGATCATAAAAAGTTACTGTGATAAAAGGGAAGGTCAAAACATAAACTCAGAAGAAAATAACAAAGTCAAAACTGTAATGTTCAAACCCTCAAAGAAAAATGTGAATTGGTCTCAGGCCCAAAAAGAATTTTTGCAAGGGCTCAAAAAGGATTTTAAAAATCAGGTAAGAGAGGTAGAAGAAAAATTGGGAAAAGAAATAAGAATGGTGCAAGAAATAATGAAAAAAATCAATAGCTTGTAAAGGAGGCATAAAAATTATTTTCTTTAACGTTTTCTTCTTAAAATTTATTTTCTTAATAAAACCTTTCAAGGCAGAATAGGTCAAATGGTAACATAGGCACAAGAATTCACTGAAGACAAACTCCTTAAAAATCAGAATTGGCTGAATGGAAATAGATACACAACAATTCAGTAAAAAAAAAAAAACCTCCTTAAAAAGTAGAATTAGCCAAATAGAAAAGTGGATCCAAAAGCTCACTGAAGGAAATAATTCCTTAAAAAATTAGAATTGGGCAAATGGAATCTAAGTACTCCATGAGACATCAATAATAAAACAAAATCAAAGGAATGAAAAAAATAGAAGAAACTGAAATATCTCACTAGAAAAAACAATTTATTTGGAAAAGAGATTGAGAAGAGATCATTTAAGAATTATTGAATTACCTGAAATTCATGATCAAAAAAGAAAACAGACTTCATCTTTCAAGAAATTAGCAAATAAAACTGCTCTGTTATTGTAGAATCAAAGGGCAAAATAGAAATTGAAAGAACCCAGAAAGAGATCTCTAAATGAAAACTCCCAGGAAGGTTATAGTCAAATTCCAGAGCTGCAGAAGCTTTCTTCCAAGGAAAAAGTATTGCAAGCAGCCAAAAAGAAACAATTCAAATATCATGGAGCCACAGGCAAGATAGAATAAGATTTAACAGCTTCTACACTAATGGATGATAAGGTTTGGAATATGATATTCTGGAGGGCGAAAGAGCTAGGATTGCAAGCAAGAATCACCTACCCAGAAAACTGAATAAACCCTTCAAAGGGAAAAATGATATTCATTGAAAGAGAGGACTTTCAAGCATCCGTGATGAAAACACCAGAGCTGAATAGAAAATTTTACTTTAAAACACAAGATTCAAGAGAAGCATAAAAAGGTCAACAGGAAAGAGAAATCATAAGGGATCCAACAAGTTTAAACTACTTACATTCCTACATAGGAAGATGATACTTGTAACTCTTAAGAACTTTCTCATTATTAGGGAAATAAGAAGGAGTATACATAGACAAAGGGCACAGGTGTGAGTTGAATATGATGGAATGATATCTAAAGAAATAAAATTAAGGGTTGAGAAACAGGAAAGAATTCACTGGGAGAAGGGGAAACAGAAAGGTAGAATGAGATAAATTATCTCACATAAAAGAAGCTACAAAAGAGCTTTTACAATGCATGGGAAGATAGGGAAGATTGGAGGGGGGACAGTATTTGAACCTTACTCTCTTCAGAACTGGCTCAAAGAGAGAATAACATTCACACTCAGTTGAGTATAGAAATTGATATTACCCTACAGTAGAAGTTCTCAACCTGTGGGTTATGTTCAATTTGTAACAATGAAAATATATCCTGCATGTCAGATATTCACATTTCAATTCATAACAGTAGCAAAATTACAGTTACAAAGTAGCAATGAAAATAATTTTATGGTTGGGGGTCACCACAACATGAGGAAAGGTTATTAAAGGGTCTTGGCATTAGGAAGGTTGAGAACCACTGCCCTACAGGAAAGTAGGGGGGAAGAGAATAAGAGGTGGTGCTGATAAAAGGGAGTACAGACTTGGGGAGGCAGTAGTTAGAAGCAACACATTTTTGAGGATGGACCAAGTGAAAGGAGAGAGTAGCATAAATAGGCAGAAAAATAAAATGGAGGAAAAAACACAGTTAATAATTATAACTATGAAAAATTTTTATAGCAAGTTTCTCTGATAAAGTCCTCATTTCTCAAGTATATAGAGAACCGAATCAAATTCATAAAAATAAGAGCAATTTCCCAATTGATAAATGGTCAAAGGATATGAACAGGCAGTTTTCAGATGAAGAAAGCAAAGCTATATATAATTATATGAAGAACTGCTCTAAATCACTATTGAATAGAAAAGTATAAATTAAAACAACTATGAGCTACCACACCACACCCATCAGATTGGATAATATGACAGAAAAGGAGTTTGGGTTTTTTTTGGTGGTGGGAAGGCAAGTTAATTGGGTTTAAGTGACTTGCCAAAAGTCATAGTTAGTGTCAAGTGTCTGAGGCTGGATTTGAATTCAAGTCCTGACTCCAGAGCCAGTATTCTCTTCATTGTGCCACCTAGATGCCCCTCAATGTTGTTTTAAAAACAACTTTGAGTGCCTAAGTCATTTTGACTATTATACATACCCAAATTAATTACAAAAGACCTATGCAAAAAACACTTTCTCCATCCAGAGAAAGAAATTGATAAATAGAAGTCTGTATAGAATGATTTTTACATATTATATATATATTTGTGTCTAATGGTAGCTATCCCTAGAGTGGGGGAGAGGGAAAGTGGAAAAATAAAAGTTACATGATAAGTATTATATATTTAAAAGGGATAGCAAATTGTACATAGTAGATTGTTTTATTCTACTATGCTATGAAAATGCTTGTGTTATTTCATAAAATAAAATTTTAAAAGAATGAATTTTAAAGTAATGGATTTCAAAAATGAATATTAAAGTGGTTTTTTACATGTAATTAGGGAAATGAAATATCAAATATTTTTTAAAATAATAAGAGCAGTAAGATCAAAATGCTGCTTAGAATAAACATAGCTTTCAGTTGAAGGAACTAGAAACAATCCAAATCTTGTAACTTGTAAATCCCCAATTTAGCACACAAAAAAATAAAGGTCACATAGAAATTGTCTTCTTTATGCTACTGTAATGGCAAAGTAGTACTTTGCTTGTTTTAGTTATTTAAGTGCCTTTGAGTCTCATGTTTGCTTGTATCAAAAGTCTTTGTTGGAAGCAGTATACATTGTGCTGCCCTTAATAGATTTAATGGTGGGTGGCTAGGTGTCGCACAGGCCCTGAAGTCAGGAGGACCTGAGTTCAAATCCAGCCTCAGACATTTAAGACTTACTAGCCATATGACCTTGTGCCAGTCACTTAACCCCAATTGCCCTACAAAAAAAGGCAAAAAAAAAATAGATTTAATGCAGTCAGAGAGCACATAGTGGGAGGAACTTGCCAAAAGCAGAACAGGAAGGGTGGAACAGGAAAGAGTAGAGCAGAGATAAGCTTAAGCAGAGCTGGGGGCAGATGGAACTGAGAAAAAGAATGCTTGTGATTTTGGTGCACTGTTGATCTGTGTTACTTTCTGAGAACTGAGAGAGAAAGCTTGTGATGTCAGCACTCTGCAGCACTCTGTTGTTCTGTCAGACAAAACCTTGTCTGTTGTTCTGTCAGACAGAAGCACTGCCTGTTGTTCTTTGACAGAAGTTCTTTTTTTTTT
>CM053581.1:445791451-445805567 GCA_028627135.1 Pseudochirops cupreus
GCCCCTGGGGCACAGCCGCGGCTTCAGGTCAGGCTGGTTTTGGTTCGCAGTGCTGATATGGTTCCTCGTAGCCGAGCTGACTTTAGTGGGAAGTATCTTTGTGTGCGTTTTGGAGTTCTAGGATTGGTTTAGAGTCCTGTTTTATGGGTATTTTGGGGTGGCTATGTGAGAGCTGCAATATGTTGCTGCTGCTACACCGCCATCTTGGCTCCGCCCCTTGACAGAAGTTCTGAAAGAGGACTTTACTATTATTACAGAAGTCCTGAAAGAGGACCTTACTGTTGTTACAGAAGCCCTGAAAAAAGACTTTACTGTTGTGTTTGATTTCTCAGACAGAAGCTTTGTCTGTTGATTTGTGTTACTTTTTCAGATGATAGTGCCAGTAATGTGTGTAAACATTCTTGTAGCTCTGTTAAGCTTGATGTATGTAAATATTGTTGTAGCACTGTTAAGTTTTATTTTCCTAGAAACAGAAACTGTGAAAAATTTGAAGTGGAGCTGTCTCCATGAGCTGAGATATGGAGTGGAAAGCTGCCTATGTCTGAATCCAGACAAGAGGTGGGAGAGCTGCCTCCTTGTGAATCCAGGCAAGAGCTGGGAGCAGTCAGCCTGTGGAAGAGGAGCCATGGGGTTTGGAAGTCAGCCTCCAGTTAAGTTGAAAGAGGACTTTACTTGGATACTCTGTATTAACTGATGAGATTTGTAACTTACTGTGATCTAGGGATGGATGGTGTTTGTACTTTCTACTGCCCCTTAAAGATGATTGATTTAAGGATGATTGGAAGCCAGCCTCCAGTCAAGATGAAAGAGGACTTTACTTGGCTACTCTGTATTGACTGATGATATTGTAACTTACAGTGACATAAATGTGGATGACCTTTTTACTTTCTGCTACCTGGCTTCAGGAAGATTGGAAGCCTGCCTTGAGTCAAGAAAGAAGATTTTACTTGGATACTGTGTATTGATTGAGGAGATTGTGGCTTACTAAATGACATGTTTTGTTTAAGACTATGTGGCCACCTTAGTAAAAAGTTGTTATGTTACACTGTTGTGAATGTTATGCTTTAGTTTCTTGAATTTATGCTTTAAATTATTACTGAATAAATAGAAATTTTACTATACTATGTGATTATATCCTTAAAGTTATTCATAGCCACAGTCCTCAGGAGACCTGCTCATGATTGGCTTTACAGCTACCTAGCTCTTTAATGACCTGATTACTCCTTCTGAGACTGGACTATTTAGCCTGTCTACTGGTTTTGTTAGCTCTATTATTTGTTGTTCTGTTGATAGTCATCCATTTCCTTTAGATCATCAAATTTATAAGCAAAAAGCTGTGTATGCTAATCTGACAATTTCCTTAATTTATTTTCTCCTGATGATCACTTCCTTTTTTTGATTTAGATTCATTCCTTCCCTTTTTAAAAATTGTTTAAAATCATTTTTTTGTATTTAAAACAGTTCTTGGGCTTATCTTTTAAATTATGTAATTATCTAGAATTGTATAGTTCTTGATTATTTTTGCCTTTTCTCTTTGATTGCTTAATTTGTTCCTTTTCTAAGTTTTTAAAATCAAGACCCATTTTATTATTTTTTCCTCTTATTGATGTAGGCATTCAGTGTTACACATTTGCCTCTGAGTACTGTTTTGTCAAAATTCCATAGATTTTCATGTGGGGTTTCTGTATTGTCATTATCTATGATGTAACTTGCTATTGTTGCTGATTTTTTCTGCCTGGTCATTCCATTTAAAAAATCTCTCCCATCCCTCCCCCAGCTCCTTGCAGACCCTATAACTTTTCTTAAAATTGCATCATTATTTGCAACTAGTTTCCTTGCATCTTGGTTCATTCATTTAGTATATAATTTTTTTTTTCATATTTGCCTAGATCTTTATTGTGGCCCAGATCACCATGTAAAGAGAGCTTTGGTGTTCATGCAAAATGGATTCAGGCTTGGAAGCTTCATAATAGTTATTTCTCTATGCCTGGTGACAACACTTAGATTTTTCCTCATATATTAGCATTTAAAAAAATACCTCCTTAAGTGCCTTTAGCTCCCATTGAAGCACTCAAGGTAACAGGACATCAACTATGGGAAAGAGACCTAGTTTTGGAGTCAGAAGACTTGAGTTTGAATTTTAGCTATAGAAAAATCACTTAATCTCTATGGACCTTAGTTTCGCTGTCTGTAAAATGAAAGGTTTGAACTATATGATTTCAAAAATCCCTTTCTAACTCTAAGCTATGACAGTATTTGTTTCTGACATGATAGAAAATGCAAATGATTTGTTTTTGATACTACAAAAAATAATTTTAAAAAAATCTACTCCCTGTCTTTTCTAATGGATCTCTGCTTTTTCAAGGAACTTTTACATCCATTCAGACATAATATTGCTCTTGGTAGGTTGGGGCTAGGCTAGAAGTACTCCGACCGAAACCATTCCCCATACACACATACATAATGGGATAGAAGTCAGTGCTACTAAGAAGAAATCACCTCTGTGGTGAATTCCACCTTCTCCATGACTTGCAGCATGGGTGAAAGTCAAAGGCAAACATTGTTGCTTTTATTCATAGTTCTAGGTAATGTTGCTCTTTGGTTACAATTCCTGTAGCTCCTGTCTTGAACCAGGTCCTTGGCTTGATCAGAAATTCATTTTTTGCTCTACAGACCCATCTGTCAAACCCCACTGCTACACCAGTTCACAATCCTATATCTCTTGCTTTGGACAAAAAGGTCCTCATCACTCAGCTTCTGTCCCTCTACAATGCCATCCCTAACCCAACTGATTCCTTTTTGAGGACTGTTTGCTCATTCCTCACTCTAGAAAAGTGAATCTATGGCTATGTATAGTTTCCTTATATTTCTTCTTGGCTTCCTCTCTTTCCATCCCTCAGATGTGCTTTGAGAACTTTAAAGCTCTATATGAATGCTGGCTATTATCATCATCATCCATGTATAACTCCCCTTTAAGGGCCAAGGTCAATGGCGTAAAACAGTTATAGGACATTAGATCTTTTCTAGGTTACCTCACATCTTGACAAACAGATGCAAGATAGAAGAGATGATTTTCATGGGACTTTCTTGAGTACTCACATTAAATCAGTTTTGAAAAGTTCTATGGACAATGAGAAAAAATATACTCTGCTTTTCTCACTGAGTTCTTTCAATTTATCTATTAGATCTAGTTTCTTTAACACTTAATTTCTATTTCTCTCTCTAATTACCTTTTATTTACATGTTTATTAAATTTGTCATATTGTGATATCAAAATATTCCAGTTAAAAATCTATTTCTTCATTTAAAATTGTGAAGTTTTCTTTTTTTTAACCAGTCTAGTCATGTAATTGTCAGATGCATATATGTCTAAGATTCATATACTTTCATTTTGTATAATAAGCATAATACAACGACCATAATTATCTCCCATAATACTTCCTAGTTTGCATCTAACTAGTCAACTCACTATATTACTGTTGAGATTTGTTAATCTCATGGGAAATTTTAAATCACCCTTTATCTGATTATTTTTAGATCTTTTTTGATTTAATGCGTTTCCTATGTGGTTCTTTTCTGATTTTTAATCAATTCTTGGTTGTTTAAAAATCTCTTTTTTATTATAAACTTAATGAATACTGAGCAAATATTTCAATATGTAGAATTTTCATTTTACTGGGGAGTTAAGCACTTTGCCAAGGATTACTAGTTGTATGATCCTGGGCAAGTCGCTTGACCCCATTTGCTTCAGTTTCCTCATCTATAAAATGAGCCGTAGAAGGAAATGGCAAACTATTCCAATATCTTTGCCAAGAAAACCTCAAATGGGGTCACAAAGAGTTATACATGACTGAAAAACAACTGAACAACAACAGCAATATTTGGACTAGTTGGTCACTGAGATCCTTCCAGCGACACCCCAGGGCTTACCATATTAATGCCAGACTTAGTTTGTACACCTGATGAGCTTTAGTTCTGCTTTACCTCAGAAATGCCAAGCTCAAGAAATCTACCAATTTCAACCTCCTCCAGCAGCAGGGATTACAACTGTGAGCCACCAAATCTGTCAGAAGAGTGGTTTTTTTGTATGTGTGCATAAATAAAATATACAAGATTACAAACAGTACTAATTATGTCAAAATATTAAAAAGTTCATAGAGCTCAGGTAAAGAACCCCGGGTCTAGACAGTTAATGAACCTGGGATCACCCTGGAGGTGGTGGTTAGGAGTAAGTTGGATTTTAGAAGAGATCAGGTCTTCCAAAGTATCTCTGGATCACTTAGGCTCACCAGGAGTACCATGTAATGTTACATTACATTTTAAAAAGTTGGGGACAGATTTGAGCATAGCTTTTACTCTCCATCATTATAATCCTCTGGGTGTCTTCTCTCTTTCTGGGAAGGGAAAGGTCAAGGTTTTCCTATTATTTGTGAACTTTAAGTCAGGAGAAAGGAAGGTGGCCAAAATGGAGCTGAGGGAAGAGACTACAACTTAGTTTTTACAGGGCAAGGTTCAAATTTCAGGATTTTATCTAGAACAAATCAGTTTAACCTGGAAATGTTCTTTACTCTCCTCTTTTGCCAGTAACTGTAGGCCTATCTTTCCTGGTCAGGTCATCTCCAGTTGTCCTGATTTATATTTTGCCACTGAACCCAGATGGTTCCAAAGGAAAAAGACTGATGACTTTGCACAGTCCTCTCTCACTTAAATCCAATTCGCTTGCAAGTTATGGCATCATCTTCCTGAAGCTATGGTCTTCAACGACAAGGGAAAAACAACAGCTTTTGTGGTCATGAAATCAGAGAGCTCTCTGAAGAGAAGGCTGCTGATCAGACTTCTAGCTCCCCAAATTAGTAACACACCTTGCTCATGATTTCCTTGAACAGAGACAAAGCCAACTAAAGTTTAAAATTTTTTATCAGGTGTTAACCTGATGAAGAAAAAGTGTCAACATGCATGCCAAGACATCTGGATTCTAGTTTCAGTTGTGTAAACTTAGAAATATCACTTAGTTTGCTTTGTGATGTATAAAAAGGTAGAGAGACATGATTTCTGAGTAATTAATCATTTTATTAATCATGCCAAAGATAATTAATAAAAGGGGTCAGTGGCCCTCTTGAATGCCAAAGATTCTTCATCCAACTCCATGTTTGTATGCCGTTGCAAGAGTGGGTCTTGCGAGGATGGCAATCAACTCTGATTGGTTAATAAGTAGTGAGAAAATGAGCATTATAATGAGAGCTGGACCTATTCTAAAGAGGGACTGGAGGATACAACTGAGATTTTTGTCTCTCCTGGACAAAGAGAGACTATCTCAAATCAGACCACCCCCAGCCTCAGTCAATCTAGCCAGCCTGAGTGGAATCCAAGGAGCTAGAATTCACCTTAGATTAAATTCTTTGTAAAGTTTTCTAGAAGGGTGAGATCTTTCACCCAGGATCGAAAGGCATGTACCCCAAGGATTTGGGCAGTCTCATTCATTGGCAAATGTCCTTCAGAGACTGAGCAACCTACAGGTTTCTGAAAAAAATCCTGGTATCCTAATTCAATAATTGGTTATTTATGTGAAAGAAATGGTAATTTCTCTCAGACTGAAGCTAGTTTTCTTCAAATCCAAGAATTTGAATTTGAGATATCCTGAAGTCCCTTCAATTTCTAAATTCTGTGAAACTATGGTGCTACTCTCTTATTGTCAGTACAACAAGAATTGTAAGCTTTTTCTAGTAATGGTGTAATGGAATGGTTGTAGCAAGCCTTCAGCGGAAATATAATGGCATAATAGAAAGAATAATGGACTTGGAATCAGTACAGGCTCGGATTTCAATCCAATTTCTAACAGTTAGTAGTTATGTGACTACAAGCAAGTTATTTAATGTCTTTTAGCCTCAGGTTTTCCATCTCTAAAATGAGAATAATAGCACCTAAAGACCTCATAGGCTTGTTGTTGTAAAGATCAAATGAGATAATGTATGATAATGCATGTATATAAATTGAAAACCTTTCAGTGCCATATAAATGTTGATTATTATTGTCCAATGTTCTCTGCTAGTGACTTTTCAGAACTAGTGAGGCACATCTGCTAGATAACTGGCCTAAGTTAATAGGACTTGGCTACTTGGCTACCTGTAATCTTGGTGATTTGGATACTTCCTTCAGTGATAACAGAGATCACGGCCCATCTAGACCCATCCAACTTGTGCAACTCTTGTCCAAGCCCTCTTATAAACACATTGAAAAGGCCTACTCTAAGTGTTGGAAGCTTTCCTCTAGATTTCTTGCTTTTGAATGGTTAATAATATCACAAACACTATTATCCATTGGTTATACGTGTTTTTTTAAACCAGGTAACTGACTTATTTCTCCCCTTCCCCCCAACCCTTGTCATATATTTCTTAGGGGGAGGGGAAGGGAAAAGAATACACATTTTTAAGTTTCTACTATATATCAGGCACTGTGCTAAGCATTTAATAAATATCTCACATTTGATTCTCAAAACAAGGCTGTCTGGTAGGTGCTATTATTCTCCCCAGTTTACAATTGAGGAAACTGAGGCAGACAGAAGCTGTGACTTGCCTTTGGTCACATATATAGTGTCTGAGGCCAGTTTTGAACTCAGATCTTCCTGACTCCAGGCCCATTGCTCTATCCACTGTACTATCTAGCTGACTAATATCCTTTACACCCTTTTCTTTCGAAATTCCTTGTTGGCATAGATTAGATTGGAGCACTTTTCATGGAACTGGGCATTTGTACTTTGGTTCAGTGGGGAGGGACATATGTTCTCTTGTACGTTACTAAAGGGCAAGCCCATCCAGAGGTTTCTGATTTGTTCTTTGGTCCCCATGAGGCAGGTTATGCAAAAGAAGACTGGTGACTTATCCAGTTAGTCGACTTTAAAAGTCTCAGGCTCTGTCACGTTGTCTCTCCTTTGAATGAATTGTTTGGGAATCTGCCAACTGTTACTTGGGCTTCTTGATCTTAAGGAATGAATTTCTCTCCTCTCTTCTTCCCCAGACATAGCTTATGGCAGCGATCCAAATATAGTAGCTACATTCAAATGGCAGTGAGAACATATGCTGGTGTAGGTGAGGCTGATATTGGATTTCAAATCCCTGGCTGCTTCTTCTGTTTTGTATTACTTTCCCTGAGCATGGGTCAACAAATAGTAATCCTGAGTTATGGATCTTTCTAGCTGTAGTGATTACCTTGTGGGTTTGAGAGGTCTGGGGAGTTCTTGGGTTCCGACTGGCAGCAAGAGGTACTTCCTGCAATTAGGATGCTCCTCAGAGGAGGGGATAAAGATCAGTGTGATCATCCTGGGACCTGAATACCCAAGCCATGATGTGGCTGACCAGAGGACTAGGACCTTGAGTTGCTGTTTAGACAATGCAAACTGAGGTGAAAGTGAAATCTGTTTGGGAGTCCCATAGATCATCTGGGAGATTTTAAAGTATTTGAAAACATGTGCTTATGAGTCTGGTGTTTCCAGACTCAGTACAAATCCTACTGCCTCTTCCCCTGACCAATGCTACTGCCTACCCACTGATATCACTTCCCTTTTTACTGTGCATATACTGTGTATGTTTACTGTATATATACTGTGTAGTTGTTTGCATATTATTCCTCCTTCACCCCACCGCTGTTATCTTATCAAATGAGATATTTGTTAAACTTTGAGCACAATGCCTGGCACATAGTAGGTGCCTAAAAAATCCTTACTCCCTTCCCATTAGAATGTGAGCTGCTCACCAGCAGGCACTGTTTTTGCTTACTTTGCATCTTCAGCTTCCTCCCTCGTCCTTCCTAATAGGCCAGCTATTGAGTTTCCTTAGCACAGAAGAAATGCTTAAAAAACAAAAAGCCTCATAAGTGTACATTAACATATGCTTAAAACATGAACCCATCTAATTATTATCATATTATATTCTCCTGGGAAGTTGAGATCCAAAACATAGCACGTTTTGTGGGACTGATGAACAAATCTCATTTTCACCTCTGAACTTCATTTGTCTGATCAACTCACAAACCTGGATTTCCTGGCATGCTAAGTTCCAGTCTGGGAATTCTTAGTCCTTTACTTGTTGGTATACCTCTGGCAGTGATAATCTTCTTTGAGTTGTAGAGATCTCTTCTGTTGGGCAACCAGCCCCCAGACTCAGGACCTCTTGAACTCATGGAGCTGCTTCCAAGCTTGGAAATAGCCATCTCAGAATTGCTGTTCAGACATGTGTGCTCAGGAAATTAAACACAGAGCAGAAAGGGCAGCCAGGGACTTATTAAAATCCAATCTCAGGCTTACCTAGGCAAACACATGCTATCATTGCCATGTTTGAGCACCATAACTACTAAGGATGGAAGTGAGGGGTTTTCCCTATTATTCTCACACACATATTGAAAATCTATGGGAGAATTTGAAAAGTCCTGACATGATTGCAGATGAAAATGGAAAGAAAGTTCATTATTCCCTTTTCAGGAGATATTGTACATGAGCTATACCTACATTTTATTGAACAGATTTTCTCCAATGTGATCAAAGAGAATGTGAGACTATTATAATCCCCTCTCTTCAGGGTTCAGACTACCCCAAGACTGAACATAATCTATATGAGTCCACAGCCAAATCTCCTTTTGTGGGAAGTGGTCCCATTTGAGCTGCAAGTGAGATTGCTAATGTGTTGAGCCCGCTCTCATCTATAGGCAATCCTTCCCCATTAGATCTCTATTATTCAGCATCATCCACAACAGTGTTCTCTTCGTTTGTCTCCTTATTTATGCTTCGATTTATATTAACATGAATTAATTAATTATTAATTAATAGCATTCTTAATTATTTAAAATATATTTTATTTATTTTAAAATATTAAATAATTAATATTAATAACAATATATTAATAACCAGGGCATTGTCAAACAAGATTTGTATTTTTCAAAGAATCTCATATTGTTTTGACACTTTATTCCTTATTTCCTGACTACCTCCTCCTTGTCATTCTAGAGAAACTTCCTCCCAAGGTTCCCACTGTCTTAATTGGTAAAATTTCTTCTGGACCATGTTTCAAAAGTCCTAGTCACCATACCTCACTTCACTCTCCACTTTGAAGCCATTTCCTTGTCAACCACTTGGCCACTTTCTGCATAGCTTTGAAACTCGGTTCTCTCAGGGAATGGTATCTTAATCATTTTTCTCTATCCTCTTTTCGTCCATTGCAATTAATAGTCTCTCCAGAACTCTCAGTCTCCTCGAAGACTCCTCATAGACCAACAGTTAAACTGAAACTTTCATGATTCTATTGCCTTTTAAAGATATAGAAACAGTATCTATAGTCCCTGACGGAGAGTCCATTGAAAACTGCGGTTACATGAAGATAAAGTTACCAATATCTTTTGAATCTTGCACATATGTAAAATCTAGTCAGAGACAATGGGCAGAGGAAAAGACCTTTGTTTCTTCTTCCTCCAAATCACAGCTTAGAAAAACACATTAAAAACCATAGAAACATAAATCTTTGCAGCTACATGGAGGAGGTAAATTTTCCCTACCTAAATTTTCATTGTGATGTCTAAAAGCATATTGCATTTCCCCCCCTTTTTTTTAACACCTAACATTATTGTGCTGTGTTAAATAAATGAGCCATTTTAGTCCAAATAGAGGCTCTGGGTTGAGAGAAATAGCTTTCGAATGGTGTATATAAAGAGTTCGCAAAGTGGGAAGTTAGTGTCATTGTTATCTTTTCCACAATCATCCTGTTTGAAGCACTCAATATATTGCTGGGACTCACTCTGCTGAAAAAGCACCTTGAGCTCAAAATCTATTTATTTAAGATCATTTGCATAAATTGAAGATAAAGAGGGTGAATAAAAGAGTGAAAGGGATTATTTTGGAGAGGGATATAACCATCACAGGAAGGAATTAAAATCTCCTCCAAAGCAAACAATCTCTGTACTCTGCCTGTAGGTTCAAGAGGATTTGTTGGTACTTTCCAAGGCAATTCCTTCTAGTTCTGCTTTGTTATGGTCAGATAACATAAAGAAAACTGGTCAGAAGTTGGTATAGCAAGCAAAATAGAAGAAGGGGGAAAAAGCCAAGGAATTCTATCTGAATTCCACAATACTTGAAGCAAACCATATAGCACTTATCTAAAGGGAAGCTATTTTCTTTCTCAGTCTGGTTATATTATCAAACAAAATATTATATCCTAACAAGTTGTTTTGAAGAGTGGTGTTTATTTTTTTGTTTCTTTGTTTAAAATAGTTATTTTGGTTATATTATCCAATATGACTGGGGAAACCTTTTTATTTTGTTCATTTCTTTGGTTGCAAGCTTCAGTGTTATCTTCAACTGGAAGACCTGATATCTACGAGAATAATGCATTCAAAGAAAATGACTGTTCAGGACCACAGACTTTGAAGTTTGCAGTGTGTGGACATTCTGGCCCTGTTCTCAGGGATATTGGATTCTTTGCTTCTTTTCTTCATGCTTTTAAGGAAAACATGTCAATTTATTCTAAAAGCACTATTTTTATAGTTCAGTTCACCCATGTTGCTTAGGTAGCTAATGTCATCTAAAAATGAGAGGCTGGGAAATAAAGGCATCAGTCACATGACATTGGTTTAGATATTATTGTTCAGGCTTTAAAGGATCCTCACAATCCTATTCATGTCCAGAGATTCAAAAATATCCTCAAAAATAGCCTGACAGAAGGATTGTCAAATAAACTCAAACTGGCACATCACTAATGACTTCACAGGCTTTCTAAACAATTTCAATGACTCCATGATCTCACTGCTTTGAGATATCCATTTGAACAGACTGAAACTCAGTCACACCTTCCATTCTGTGTGATTCTTGGACAAATCTCTCATGATATTTACCTTAGAAGATCTACTCAATGCACTCAAGGCCTTCTTCTGGTGCTTTAACTATTTCCCAGATTCACTGCAGTAGACAGACTGTAAACCACATGGTAGTGCCCCCTCCACCTCCATTCTGGAGTACTCCTCAACTTGCAATTGAAAGTTGGATTACCTGAGGGCCCACTACTCTAGTTCAAGGCAATCTGTACATCCATACCTCTAAAACTACTGCTCATGAACCCTGTCCCTCCCTCTACACACTTCAGTTTCACCTTCAATGGGTGTTCACTTGGCCAAATTAGCCTAAAGCAAAGGCATTTACTAAAATGGTATCTTTTATCCCTCATTCTTGCTAAATGACTTATCCACTCCCTTTTCTGATTGTACGTGTCCTTAATGATTTTTTTATGACATTTCACACTATGCCAGCACTCACTGACGATATGCTGCATTCTACTAACATCTGCAATACATATCTGTATCACCTTTGGGTCAATTTTTATTCTTTTGAGAGTATGGTATTCCATGATTTATAGTCATACAACCATACTTGAAGAATATTGGTGAAAAAAAAAAGAAATAGAGTTTTCTGCTAACACACACAAAGTGCTATCACTATGTAGTTTTCCAAAGGTAATTTACCCTTACATCTTTCTATTAAATTCTGGAGCCAGTTTACTGTCTATCTATAACACCTATGCAATATATGTACTGGTGGACCAATTCAATGCCTCTCCAACTGCATGTCATAATTTGGGCAAAATGTGTCTCCCATACACTTATCTGTATTTTTTTCCTCTTTGTATAAGTTACTAAATTAGTAATAATTTATATTAAATATAAATAATTATAATTACATATAAATAAAATAAAATAATTAAATTATTTTACTATAGTTTATTAGTCAGGAGGCTCTAGTGTTCCAGGGACAGATGAAAAAGATATCTAAATATGACGAAGTATATATGACCATATAAAGTATATGTAATATAACTGAATGATTTATTAACAAATCAGAACTTACATATCCAGTTGATTTTTTTTTCATGTTCAGAATAATCACCATAAGAGACTATATACTTCTTCAAGTAATGTAGACATTGAACTACATTGTTTGAAATGCTCCCCCTGAAAGTTCCACGTTGGATTAGATTTTAGAGGTCATCTAGTCCTACCACTACTTCACACATGAATCTTGTCTTAAACATCTAGCTTCTGTTTAGATATATTCAGGGATGGAGAACATTACATCTTTTTGTTTTTGCTCTAGATGAAAATTAAGATTCAATCTTAATTTAGTTCTGAGCGCATAAATGTGTGTATAGAGACCATGGATGGAGGAAGACAGTGCCTATTTGAATAAACAAACTCTGACAGGTTAGAGATCCTTATTTCTGACCTGGCAAGCAGAGGTCACTCATGACTGGGGACTTTGAGCATTTATGATTTTTATTGATAATATGTATTTTTAGAAGAGTTTCTAACTGCACAAGAAAAGAACTTATGTGGATTTTGGCCAAAAAAAAATTTTGTTTTGGTCTTATTGAAGTACTTTTCTTTTGTCAAATCACCATCACTTCCCAAACCATGCCCCACACCACCCCCCATGAGAATAACCCTCCCTTGAAACAGGTAAGTACAGTCAAACAAAATAAATCAAATCATTGACTGTGTCTGAAAATGTATGCCTCATTCGGTACCTGTTGTTCACTACCTCTTTGCAAAGAAGCAGGAGGCATTGTTCACTGTCAATCCTCTGAAGTTGTGACTGGTCATTGCATTGATCAGAGCACAGAAGCTTGTCAGTGGTGGAGTCCATCACATTATTGTGTCACCATGTAAATTGTTCTCCTAGTTCTGTTTACTTGACTCTGTCCACATCAGTTCATACAATTTTCTCAAGCATAACATGAGATGTTCTCATCTCAGCTTTACTTCCTGGTTCCTGTCAATCATATGGAAAAGTGGAGCCAGCTTCATTACTTAGGAAAAGATTTGCAGTGAGATATCATAAAAAGTCCTCTAACTGGTTACAGAATTAGAATAGCTCATGACTTAATGGGTATATGAAAGAGATTGACCCCTTTGCCATTTCTGACTATCATTCAAGACTACTTTGAGCTGTGTGTCCCAAGAACTGCATTAGAAAGGAGTGATTGACTCATTCCCTTACTTCAGCCTCCACATAGTTATTATATGGCAGCTAAAATATACATTGTACCTGGGCTATCCTGAGCCAGGCTTTAGGTTGACTCTTTTGTATTTCCTGAATAGATGATCAAGCAGAAACCTTAAGATGGATACCTCCAGGAAGAGACCTTGTAAATGTGAAAGGTCTATAAATGCAGGGCAGCAGGATCCTCTGGAGAGTGCTACAACTGTAGTCTTTCCTTGCCCACTGCCCTGCTTATAGAAAGAATCAGTTCAGGAAATGATTGACTGTGCCTGGAATGCTGATGAGACCTGGTGAATTTCTTCATTCAATACTTCTTTTTGCTTTATTGCCACCTCATGGCTGTTGTTACTCTTCAGTGGTTTTTGTCCCCATAAATTGCTTACTTGTTTGGAGGGCAGTGTTAAATTTACTTGCTCTAGATAAAAATTAAGATTCAATCTTAATTTAGTTCTGAGTGCATAAATGTGTGTATAGAGACCATGGATGGAGGAAGACAGTGCCTATTTGAATAAACAAACTCTGACAGGTTGGAGATCCTTATTTCTGACCTGGCAAGCAGAGGTCACTCATGACTGGGGACTTTGAGCATTTATGATTTTTATTGATAATATGTATTTTTAAAAGAGTTTCTAACTTCACAAGAAAAGAACTTATGTGGATTTCAGCAAAAAAAAAATTGCCCCTGGGAGTTGTAATGGTAATTAATTTAAATTTGAAGATCCCTTTTTGTTATGTCAAATAAGCAGGAACTTAGCCCTTAGTAACTAATCAAACCTCTGTGAAATAAACAGAAGGTGTCAACTCTTGTCTCCTGTTGCTGACATAACAGGAAGGGACTGGCTAAAACAGGAAGCTTGTGTGTGTGTGTGTGTGTGTGTGTGTGTGTGTGTGTGTGTGTGTGTGTATAAGAAAAGGCCCAGAGAGGCACATTCAGAATTTTCTCCTGACAAGATCCTGGTGGAAGAATTGTGGAGACTGAAGGCAGCTGACAGAGAGAGAGAGAATTTCTTTCAGCAGCATCTGGAAGCTGGGCTGTTACTGCTGGACTGAGAACTGAGTTGGAGTTTTCTTGAGACCAGAATCTGG
>CM053581.1:445805667-445827345 GCA_028627135.1 Pseudochirops cupreus
TTTTGTGCATTTTCTAATGATTGTACTTAATGATTAATGATACTTAGTAATTGTGAATCTGAATAAGTGACTGATTAAGTTAACTGGTAGAGGTGTTGTGTATTTTCTAATGATTGTATTTAGTGATTAGTGATACTTAGTAACTGATTGCTAAATAAGTGACTGATTAGGTTAACCTATGATTGTCCCATGAGTGGAAGACTGATGTATTCTGAGATGACTGCATGACTACATAAGGAGGAAAACTTCCTTAGGGATACCAGATGATTTTTCTTTTGTTCTTTTTTCTAAATACTGTAACTACTTTGGTGCAAACTATGTGGCCAATTAATCACAAGCTGTTGTGAACACTGTATTGTGATTTTCTGTGATAAGTTGTAATATTTTGAATACTGTATCTTGATTTGTTGTGAATGTTTTCCTTTGATTTGTTCTTGAATAGAGTGATCACTATACTGTATAATCAGAATCTTAAAAGCTATTCACAGTAGCATTCTTTTGGGAAGCTGCTTGTGCACGGCATTACAGGAGCTAAGCAAGTCATGTTGTAGAGGCAGAGCAGTTGCTTTTGAATATGGGTACTTGGGTTTGACCAATATCTACCCTACAATGGAAGAGAGGAAAAGGATTATAAAAGGAGAGAGATGTAAGCACAAAGAAATGTTCAAAGCCAAATCCAGTGGGTAGAACTCATTTAGGAAGGATTAGTTCCTATTCCAAAATGGATGAGGAAATGTCCTCCTCATCCTAACTGCTGCATTGATATCTGCTGGTTTAGCAAGCTTTCAGTTTGCTAAAATACCCAGGCCCTTTTCACAAGAATTTTTGCCATCGTCTATTGCCTTTTCATACTTCTGCTATGGATCTTTAGAACCTAAAGGCAAGAATTGAGAGTTATCCTATTATATAGGATACTCTTAGTGTAAGACATAAAGTTTAGAGCTTCATTAAGACTTTTGAGACACTCTAGCTTTACTTCAATTTGACTCTCTATCAAATATTTCAGACTTGATTTTTAAAAATCCTGATCTTGTTCTGTATTGTGTTAAGTATACTTATCAGTATCTAAATTTGGAGAAAGATCCAGAGTTTAAATGGAGACTGAAACAATCTACATGCTATCATTCTTTTTCGTGTTTGGTTCTCCTTTTTTTTTCCCCATTGTTCACTCCACTAGTTACAACCCTTCTATACAACCAAACTGTTGTACAATGTGAAAGTATTTGCAGATCCTATGCTTGACTGCAAATGCCGCCATGGGAGTGGGGGGGTAAGAGAGGGGAGAAAAATTGAAACTCAAGGTATTGTGGAACTGAATCTTGTAAACTAAAAGTAAATGAACAAGTCAATGAAAAAAAAAAAGAAAAAAAATGAATGATGGCAGCTAAAATGTTAAAAAAAAGTATACTTATCAGGTTTGTGTCACCAGAATATTCGACAAAAGTGCCTTCTATGCCTTCCTTCAAGCCATAGAAAACAATGTCAAACAGAATAGGGCCAAGGGCAGAGCCCTGTGGCACAGCACTTAGGGATATCCGTCCAGGCTGACACCAATAAATTCATCACCATTCCTTAGTTCTAGTCCTGATCCAGTAGAAGCCTGATATATCATTGTAGCCCATTCATTGGAAGACCTGCATTTGAATCACACAAGATACTGTCAGAAACATTACATGGTAGCAAAAAGAACTTTATTTAGAGGTGATAAAGATCAAAGATTAAATGGGTGAATTAATCTTTCTAGCAGCTGGGAACGGCTCAGGCAAAAATCCTGAAGAACAGTGTTAAGGACCAATGTCTTTGGCTCCTTGAAGAGAGGCTTTCAAACAGCCGAATTAGGTTAAGCCTTCATACACAGATTGCCTGTAGACCTACAACCTAGAGGTTACTTGGGCCTTTTATATATTCATTATAGACTGGAGGGGGTTGAAGCTGCTCTCAGTACAGGGCTGAGCTGGTGCTGAAAGCTCTTCTGTTTGGGTTCAGACAGCTGTTAACACTACAGTGAAAATACCTACACACACATATACATAGAGCCTTTTGTTCACCCTTTCTTTATGTATATAAGGCCTTTGAAAATTCTTGGTCTCCTACAATCATTCATCTTAACGTCTCTTCATTTTGTGCACAAGGACGTCACAAGAAATTTTTGTCAAATTCTTTGGTGAAATAGAAACATACTATGCCTGCCACAGTATTTCATACACTCATTTGGCCATAATAAACTTCTGGGCTACATACTATATACTACCAGAATCCATAAGTTGCTTTACTCCAACTTAGAGTATGGAAGCTACTTTCTGGAAATTTTGATATGTCATATGTGTAAAGAAATTGGTTCTTTGAAAGTCTGAGGAGTGGTGGCAAATATTTAACAACTGGCTCTCCAAAGACCAGTTTATATAAAATATTTTGAAGTTTAATCTCCATTATTAACATTTTCTCCACAGCTTTCTTAAGTCTAGACAATCAGAAAAACAATAAATCAAACCCTGATTTATAGTATTTGCTTGTTTCTGAGGTAAAATTCTCACTCTGAAAATTTAACAATAGGCTCTCTAGAGCAGACTACTGGTACAAATCACAGGGGAAAAAAAGCTAATAATAAAGGTGGGAAAATTCTAGCAAAGTGCAGAAGCATTTGGAGCTCTTTCAAACTGTAATCCTTTAGCTTTGGCTCTCCAGCACCATGTTTGCCGAGTACTACATCTCCTAAGCTCTGCTACAAAAGTTATCTCTCCATCATTCTTTCCAATGTGTTAGTAATATTCAATTAGGAATCACTGGCTAGTATGTTGTTGTGGAAGTAGATAGATTTCAATTAAAAGCAACAGATAAGGTGAAAGTTCATACACGTTAGTACACGTTGACTACTTCCTCTGGTAACTAGAAAGAGAAGTGCCTAAGAGACAGAAGGCTTTACTGGCCTTCTGGATGGTAGCTTCTGGGCTGAGGGGCAGATAAGAAGGGAAGACCTATGTGCCATAAATGAGGGTGAATGTCTCTCCCACCACTTCAGAGGTCACAGGTCACAGGTCATTGGTTTGTTCCTTTTGTTTTTACTTGGTCACAATAAAGCACCCGTTCGTTGTTTTACTTCAAGCTGTCCTGACTCTCAAGTCATGAAGAGTGATAACTCATCTTCCCCATGTTGCCTTCATCAGCTCTTTCCTGCAAATGCCTAACATCGAAGACCAAATTCCCTGATGTTGGAAAGAGGAATCCTGGTTAATGGCTGAATACGCAGGTATATGCCTCCAGTTCTCTTTGTCTTCAGCTATACCTTTAAAAGATGTCACCAAGATTGAATTACACAATAATTGAGGCCTTCCTCCCTTCATATCTTTGTGTTAGAAGTTTGTGTCACTATGGCCTATAAAATCTGATTTGGCATTGATTTGTATGTAGCAACCCGGTAGAAAAGGCTTTTATCAAAAAGCCTTTGATTTCTCTGTAGCGAACAAACCAAAACCACCCCTTGGCAATAACCTGGCAATTTAGAACCAGAATTCCCTGGGAATAATTGTGACCATACTAATTGGCTATTATCTCATATATTGATGCAGTTCTGATTGCTTCTCTCTCTCTTTTTCCCTTCACCACTAAAAAAAATAGCTGAAAAGCTCTTAGTCAACCTCTTCCTCCTAGAACTCATAAAATAGCTCCCAATCAAATTCATGCAACAAGTGGTCCAGATTTAACTTTTCAGTGAGTAAAATCATCATTTATCTTTTATGAGACTTTGTCTCCAATAATGAAATGCTAATTGACTTTCAATGTGTCTGGCTGTAGCTGATTAGAACAATAGGAGCTCAGAATGCTCTACCACAGTCAGGCACAGATAGTTCCTGTGCACATTTGGGGTGGAATCTCCAAATTTGCGCATCCTTGGTTTCCTTTGAGCTGCTTCAATTCTGCTTTACTCATACAGCACAGCACCCTCTCTGATGTGGGCACTCCATGCTGAGCAGTCCTGTGCCAGTTTCTCCCATGTCACACAATCAATTCCAAAGTTCTTGAGAGAGACCTTGGGAGTGTCCTTGTAACCCTTTTCCTGACCACCATGTGAACACTTGCCGTGTGTGAGTTCTCCATAAAACAGTCTTTTTGGTAAACTTATGTTTTACATTCGAACAATGTGGCCAACCCATCAGAGTTGTGCTCTCTGAAGCAGATTTTGAATGTTTGGCAGTTTGGGTGATGTCTTTTGATTCCTGTGTTACTTGGATTTAAGTGAGGCAGAGTTTCACAAAGTTGTAAGTCTCACTTGCTCCTCCAAAATCATCACAGTCCACTGGCAGGACAGAATCAAGATGACTGAGAACGGCCCAAGATGCAGTGGATGACCTTGGCATCTTTAATGTCTAACCAAGCTCTAAGCTCTCCACAGCACCTGCTTCAGCTGCCTTCATGAGTATTGGAACAAATTGTTCTCATCTGCCTATTCTACCAGGGAAGTCTTCACACGCTTGGGGTAGACATCCCCGTAACTCACCAATGAATTTGAGATCCCTTGATTACCCTGAACCTGGTTTAGCCCATCTGCCAAAATGGTTTACTGGGGTGTGGCCACTTCACATGCTACAGCTTCTTGGAACCACAGGTGAGAGTTGGGTAGAACAGGTGGACACCAAAAGATGGAAAACAGCCTAGGAAAGGTCTTGGCAGCCATTCCACCAAGGGTACCAGTCTTCCCTGAACACACCCTACACCCTATGACATAGCCTAGAAACCCTATCAAAGAAAGAGATGTGGTTAGTATAACACAATTTGTTAATAATGAGTTCATATTGTCTCATGGTGATGGATTTCCCCCTTCCCAAGTACACTTAAAGTCATCAACAAGTCAAGATAATAAGCACTTATTAAGTGCCTACTATATGCCAGACTATTCATTGGAAGGAAAAATACTGAAGCTGAAGCTTAAATAATTCTGCCACATAATGGAAAGACAAGACTCATTAGAAAAAGTGCCTGATGTTGGGAAAGATTGAAAACAAAAGGAGAAGGATGAGAGGGATAGATAGTGTCATAGAAGCAACAAACATGAGCTTGGACAAACTTTGGGAGATAGTGGAGGATAGAACAACTTGGTCTGCCATGGTCTATGGCAGTGGTTCTCAAATTGTAGGTTATGTTCAATTTGTAACAATGAAAATACATCCTATCAGATATTTATCAGGTATCAGATATTTACATTACAATTTATAACAGTAGCAAAATTACAGTTTTGAAATAGCAACGAAAATAATTTTATGGTTGGGGGTCACCACAACGTGAGGAACTATGTTAAAGGGTTGTGGCATTAGGAGGGTTGAGTCTATGGGGTCATGAAGAGTCAGAAATGACTAAACAACAAATATGCCAGAAAAATCTGTTAAAAAAAATCTCATCTATAATTTTGTTAGGGATTAACACTAAACTCAGCATTCAGTCATTTTTGGTTATGTCTAACTTTTCATGACCCCATTTGGAGGGGTTTGGGATTTTTTGCTTTTTGGAGGGGGGAAGATAGGGCAATTGGGGTTTAGTGACTTGCCCAAGGTCACACGACTAGTTTTTGTGTTAAGTGTCTGAGGCCAGATTTGAACTCAGGTTCTCCTGAGTCCTGGGCTGGTGCTCTATTCACTGCACCACCTAGCCACCCCAATTTGCAGTGTTCTTGACAGAGATACTTGAGTTGTTTGCCGTTTCCTTCTCTAGGTCATTCTACTGATGAGGAACTGGGACAAACAGGGTTGAGTGACTTGCCCAGGATCATACAGCTTGTGAGTGTCTGAGACTACATTTGAATTGAGAAAGATGAATTTTCCTGACTCCAGGTCCAGCACTTTATTGACTGTGCTACCTAGGTGCCCCAAAACACCAAACTTACTGCCTTGTTAAATGCAGGATCTAAGTGTTTCCTTTTTTCTGAAACTGGGACATGTTCTAGGCTCCAGTCCTATAGCACCTATCTTGTTCTCTATGGCTCCTCAGAGATCACCAATAGGTATTATCCAGTAGTCACATTCCTTTAGGCACTGCATTCAAGATCTTATGAATATCTTATTCTTAATTCTTTTGAATATCTTATGTGGGGGCAGATTTTCACTCTTTCTAAGAAGATTTGGTTTTTGGGAAATGCCAAGTTATTCAAAGCTAAGTCTAGTGAGTGATCTTATCAGTGTTTCATCCTCCCTTCTTCCCAAACAAATACAAAAACATACACACAACAAAATAAACTTGGGATGTAACCAACTAAATTCTATTATCTATGAGTTAGTTCTGAAAGAAAATTTGAAAAATAGATGGAGTAAAGATAATATCATTAGAATAAGTGTATAATGTTCTAGGGGGAGCTCTTTAATGAGCACTCTTTGGAATGTATGAGTTCAGCCAAGTTAGGTAAATTAGCATTGTTAACTTTGAAAACACACTATTCTTGTTTTAACGATCTATGAGACACTTGTCCTAGACACAATTCTTCCTCTTTCAGAAACTTATTTTGAAAGATTTTCTAATATGCCTGAGAATAATCCACATATATAAATGAGCTAGTAGAAATAATTTACTATATGCCAAACAGTGTGCTACATGCTGGGAATACAAATACAAGGGCAAGTCGATCCTAGCCTTCCACAAACCTGCATTCTAATGAAGGAGACACACATCTAGGGAATCAGTGATTAGGGATTAGAGTTTTGGACTGGGAAGTCAGTAAAATGGTGAATGGAAAAATAGGGCAATCAATTGACATACCTTTGCATGAAAACCTATGTAGTTTGGAAAGAGATCAATCATTCAGTCTTCTTAGTCATCCAATTAGTACAGATTTATTGAGCATCTACTATCTATGTTCCCAGCATTGTATTAGATGTTCAGAAGTACACAAAGGTTTTTAACATATGTTCTTTGCTCTCAAGAAAAATGAAACATACTGGAGAAGACAAGGCCAACACACGTGACAATTACGTCTATAGTAATTCACAAGTTTATGAAATAGGAAACAATATAAACTTGTCTCGTTACTAAACCTTTTTTTTTTTTGCTTTGGGGAAGGTTGGGCAATTGGGATTAAGTGACTTGCCCAAGGTCACATTGCTAGTGTTAAGTGTCTGAGGCTGGATTTGAATTCAGGTCCTCCTGACTCCAGAGCCAGTGCTCTATTCACTGTGCCACCTTGCTGCCCCTCATTACTAAATCTTAAATTGTTTGATGTGGTATTTGATAATATGGTAATTAATAAGTATTCAAAAAGTCCAAAGAAAGGACAGATCGCTGTTGACTAGAGAAATCAGGCTTAATGGAGGAGCAAACACTCGAGCTGAATCTTGTCACACAACTTAAGTTGTATTTAGATTCAGTGTATATTTTTCTATGAATGCCATCAAGAATTTTCTCCAGTCTCTATTGTAAGAAAATAAATGTTAGGGAATACATGAAGGAAGACTTAAGATATCTTACTATGTAAGCTAACCTACACAGAGAAAGGCAGAATATATTGGACATTTGGATAAATAATATTCCACTACTGTGTATCAGACATGATCACTGATGATTTTGTTACTGTGTCATTTCAATCGTGTCTAACTCTCCAAGACCGCATTTGAGATTTTCTTGGCAAAGATACTGGAGTGCTTTGTCATCTCCTTCTCCAGTTCATTTTACAGATGAGGAAACTGAGGCAAAGAGGGTTAAGTGACTTGCCCAGAGTCACAGAGCTAGTACATGTTTGAGGCCAGATTTGAATGTAGGAAGAGGACTCTTCCTCCAGGTCCAGAACTCTATTCCCCGTGCTGCCTAGCTGCCCTACTAATGATTTGAGAAGCAATTAACAATATACTGTACTCCTCCTTTACATAAGCATTCACACGGAAGAAAAAACAAAAAATAACTAACAAGATGTTATCAACAGTCTCTCCCAGAATAGGAGAGAGAAAATGTGTATACTTCGAGAACAACTACGTTTAGTTTCCTGAATTAGAAAACTGGATCTGTGACTTCACTGACATAGGCACCCTTTCCCATAGTGATCCCCAACTTTGAGTACACAAAGATTGTAATATTCTGAAATTTGTTATCATGTGGCATGACTGCATGAACATTTGTGTTGAAAAGGAACATTTGTGCCCTTTCATTAAAAGCATCATTCAAAATCCCCAAAGCAATTCAGTTTATTCTCTTCTACTATTTAGTCTTTAGTTTGAATCCCAAATCATTTGGGGTGACTTTCTGAAACAGTTTTTTTTAAGTGTGTTGATTGGGGGTGGCTAAGTGGTGCAGTGAATAGAGCACTGGCCCTGGAATCAGGAGGACCTGAGCTCAAATCCAGCCTCATAACACTTGACACACTCACTAGCCGTGTGACCTTGGGCAAGTCACTTAACCCCAATTACCCCTCAAAAAACAAAACAAAAAAGCAAAAAAAAAATGTATTGATTGACCATGCAACTACATATCACAGACTGGACAAGAGGCATTTTTTATTCACTTGTTAAAGGTATAGATTGTTAAAGTAATCTCCTTTGAATAATTTTGGCTATCACCGAAGAAGCCCTGTCATTTTCTAGCAGGGTATGATGCAATGAACTCAATATCCTATGTAATCAGGAGCATCAAGGATGTAACCATCCATAGATTCCCCCTTTCATTTAGACCCTGCAGTAGACATTCTCCATGACAGTGGTAAATACCTTTGATAAACATACATCTCCCTGTTTAACATTTCTGTTGCAATGCCTCTGGGTTACTTACCCAGCTTGCACTAGGGTACAGAAGTTGGAGCTAATTATCTACCCTGGGGTGTGGAGGAGGGGAGAGGGGGAAGGGGAGGCGGTAGAAGGGAGTTACTGAACACATGCATGATGTTTGAGAAGATTGTCCAGATTTTCATAAGTATGAACGATGCTCAGTACTCATTCTCAGATACATGACCCAGTAACATAAACTGCTCCAATGCAATTACGTGAGATGGGGAACTCTGAGAGACAGAGGCATGTTGTGAAATAAACATTGGATTTGAAATTGGAAGGATGGGATTTGATCTCAACTATCTGACTTTTGGCAGGTAACTTAACCTTTCCAGACCTCAGTTTCCCGATCTGTAAAAGTAGGGGTAGCTACGCTAGAAATTCTCTAGAACAGGCCTGCACAACCTGTGGTCCATAGGCCACTGAAAGTCCACACACAGGCCACTTGCAGCTTGCCAAAAGATTTCCTCCTCTACATACAAAGGATGCTTTCCTCTACATTTTTTGCCCCCCTCCTGAAATCCGTTGGTATGCTACAAATAGCCACAGGGCCATAAACGGCCTGTGGGTCGCAGGTTGTGCAGGCCTATTCTAGAATTATTCCCAGCTCCAAATCTGTTTTACCCATGTATTTGAGGAGACAGATAGTTAAGTCATAGATAAAAGACACTATATAAATATGTGCTAAGTAAAGTCAACTTGGATTTAATAATAACCTATGCACTTTTCAGAGATATTCTTATAACACAGAAAAGCAGCTCTGTGCTCCAAACGACTAACAGGGAGTAATACAGAAGCTTTAACAGCTTAAAAATTTTCCTAAGATGTTGAGGGCACCTGCTCTGTTTAGTTTGTGCCACATTTAAACAACGCGTAGTGATCAGCATACCTAACCTTATATTAAAATACAAAGGCCATTGATTGTATATGCAATGCTGACTGCCATTACATGTCACTACCAATTTGACAAATTGTTTTCTCAGTACAGTATTAATTGTTACTGAGCAAATGCAAAACTAAGGAAATACATTTTGGATACAAGATAAATAAAATTACTAGTAAACTTAAAATTTTTATTTATTTTAAGCCTGTTAATAAATTTTGATTTGAAACAACAGCAACTTTTTCCTCTCCCCCAAAAACTCCTCCAAAATAATCCTGGACAAAATACATTCCCCTCACCAAATAATCAGTTAACCAAACATTAATAGAAAGGATACATATTCTTTAAATATGATGGTATTTTAACTGGAGATTTTTTTTAGTATTTCTATGTTGGCTTTGTTTGTGTTGTAGTCATGTATGTTGCTCGCTATGGTCCCTCTTTTTTTCCTCAGCATTAGTTCATGTGTTTCTCCATGTTGTTCTGAATTATTCATATTCATCATTCCTTGTAGCACAATAAAGTGAAATTAAATTAATATGTTTTTTGTGATTGCAGGGAGTGTTTCCATCATTTAAGTGGGAATAATAAGAGCACCTACCCCACTGGGGTGCTCTTAGCTATTTCTATTCCATTCCCTATGGTGGCTATTTCAAACCCTCCCTTCTCTCCTCAAATTTTCCACACCATGTCCACCCTCCACTCTTAAAGCTAAGGACTTCATTTCATAGAGCATTTCACAGAGCCAACAGGGGCCTTTTGTCATGAGTTCTCTCTTCTCCCCTTTTCTATGGCCCACAACCAACTGACATCATTACCCATTGTCTCTTCCTTTAATTCCAACGGCTCTTCTCATCGGGCCAACACCTCTACAAGCATCTTCCATTCGATCCCCCCCACCCCCACTACATCTTCCCCAGCAACTTGTGCCCACACTTATCCCTTTTCTCTCTTATCATGAATCTTTCCCTATCCATTGGTTTCTTCCCTGGCGCCTACAAATACGAACAAGGCTTTTTCATCTTTCAAAAGTCCTTTTTTGCATTATGACTTTCTCTCAACCTGTCATCCTACATGTTTTCTTCCTTTTTTAACCAAATTTTTGTTTTAAAAAAAAGCCTGTCTAAATTTCTTTGCTTACTTCCTCTCCTCAATTCTTTGTAATCTGACTTCTTGTCTCATTTCTCGACTGAAAGTACTCACTTTTTCCAAAATTACCAGGAACTTTTAATTGCCAAATCTGATTGTCTTTTCTTAATCTTCACCCCTTTGGATTTCTTCTCTGCACGTGGCACAGCCCACACTGTTCTCCAAGATATTCTCTGTTCTCTGAGTTTTTCTGACACTGCTGTGTCTTGGTTCTCCTACCCATATGGCTACTCTTTCTCAGACTGATGCAGTCTCTTTTCCTGGATTATTAGCCATATCTCACATATAGATGTAATGTGTGGATATGTGTATACCAGAAATCTCTTTCCTAGACGTTCTTCTCTTCTCCTTCTTCTCTTTCTTCTTCTTCACCTTCTTCTTCTCCCTCTCTCTCTCTCTCTCTCTCTCTCTCTCCCTGTCTGTCCCTCTCCCTCTCTCTCCACTCATTCCGAATGACCTCATCAGTTCACTTGGATTTAAGTATTATTTCCATGTTGATACTTAGACCTATAGTCTAGCTGCTTTCCTGAGCTCCAACCACACATTACAAACTAGTAGACATCTTGGAGATATCTCCCTTCTTTGCCAAATGTCCTTATTTCTTTTGACAGTAGCATTATCGTTCCAGTCACCTAAGCTTTCAACCTCAGCTTCACGCTTTACTCCTCATTCTCTCTCAATCCATATATCCTCTCAGTTACCAAATCTTGCTTCTACCACCACAGCTCTCATATCCATCCTCTTCTGCTCACTCATATAATCACTACCCTTCCCTAAATGTTTGCAATAGCTTCTTAATTGGTCTCTTTGCTTCAAGGCCCCCTCCATTACAAAACATCCCACAAATAATTGCCAAAATGATTTTCCAAAAAACACAGTTTTTAGCATGTCACTCAAAAACTGTTATATGTTTATTGATTGATATGTAAAAGCCTTGTAAAACTTCAAAATGCTATATAAATGAGCTGCTATGAACATAGAGCATAATTTGCTCAGCTATTCCCCAAATGTTATGTTCATATTTTGTTTCTAGCTTTTTGTTATCACAAATTATGCTGCTAGGCACATTTTTGTCCATGTGGGCCTTTTCTGGCTGTCATAATCTTGCAAAATAAGACCAGTAGTAGAATCTTTGGGTCAAAGGATATGAAAAATTTTGCAACTTTTCTTTCACAATTCAAGACCAATTTGTAGAGTAGTTGAACAAAGTCATAGTTCTACAGCAGTGAATTAAAAAGGATCCTTCAAAAATTATTTCTTTTACCATTTTATATTAGTTTAGTGGGTGTGAGGTGATACTTGATATTGTTTTAATCAGCATTTTTCCAACTACTAGTGATTCTGAATATTTTTTCAGGTGGCCTGCATTTCTACTTTTGAAAACTACCTTGTAGTTACTCTGTAACCACTTGTCTATCAGAGAACGGCTCAAATTTATATGATTGCTTAAATTGTCCATAAATTTTACAGTTAGAAAATTGTATCTGCTACATATAATGCAAATTGTATCACAATCTGCATCTTTTCTCTTGTTTCTAACTTATGTGTTTTTATTTCCATATGACAGAGATTCTCTATTTTGCTTTTTTAGGTTCCCTTCTGTCGTATACCTCTTTATGAATTTCCCTTACCTAGAATTGCAAATCACTGTAATTTTCTATTCTCCTCCCATTTATTTATGAGAGGACTTTTTACATTTTGTTTATGTATGGATTTGAAATTTATTGGGAAATGAGGTGTTCTGATTTTTATCTTTTTTCTAGACTGTTTTAGTTTTCTCAACAGTTCTTGTTGAATAAAGAATCCCTTTCCTAATTTACATTCTAAGGTGTCTCAAATGTGGCATTATTGTATTTGTTCACTTATACGTTTTATTTTCTTAGTTTGTTCTACTGATCTACTTTTTATTTTTAACAGCAAGCTCTAAATAATTTTACATGTATTTGGCTTTATAAGGTATATTTTTATTATGTCCTTTGATATATGTGACTTTTTGTTTTTAATCATCTCTTTTGCCCTTTGATAGGTATAATAGTAATTCTGTAGATGTAGATAGTAATTTTCCCCTTGTTGGTGCTGCTCAAATGTGCACATTGAATATCTCTCCAATTACTTGTATATGTGTTTTTTTCTTTATGCAAATTCATCTTCTAATTGTATTTATATAAGTCCTGTATGTCTTGGTAGATTACCTCCCAGATGTTAAATGCATCATTATATCCTTTGACATGCCTGACCTTTAATTTCTTTAGTTATCTCTTTGGTAATTTGATGAATATGATGGTAATTCTGTAGTGAAAATAGCCACATTTTTCCTCTGCTGGTAAAACCCAGTCATGAACATTGACTATCTCTCCAACTATTTAGATAGTCTTATTTATGTAAATTTTGTTTTGTAGTCATAGTAACATAAGCCCCATCTGTCTTGGTAGATTAATTCCTAGATATTTAATGAATTTACGGTTATCTTAAATTAAGCTTCTTTTCCCATCTCTATGAATACTGAATGTCTCTCCAATTAATTAGATATATTTTAAGAAAACTTTTGTAATTTTAACTTTTTATACTTCAATAAATTTTATCTTTAAAATTTCATTGATGAATTTTGTTTTAACATAACAATCCCTTTCAAATAAACCTTTCCCATTCTTAGAAACTTCACTTTAAAAAATTTAGCAAAATTATCTCATGGTTCAATTGCAATGGACATAATATCTAATACTCTATAATATTCTATCATTCTTAACAGAGTGAAAGAAGCATGTTTTCACTCCAGGTATCTGGAAACAACAACATTCATTGCATTTTGATTCTGTTACAATTTAGTGCTCATTTTAAAAGTTTACATGATTATAGTCACCATGAACATTGATCTCCTTTTTCTGATTTCTTCAAAACACGTCAATTCACATAAATTTTCTCACATTTCTTTGAGTGTAATAATGGACTGGCCAATGAGACTCTAGTCGTGGGAGCATACACAATGGACCCATGTGAACATACGGAGTGTCTGCCCTTCTCTTTAGAGCATGTACAATTTTTATGACTGTTTCTGGTCTGCTTACTTTTCAATTGGGTGCTGAGTTGGAAATCAATGTGCAAAAAACAGACTCCTACAGGAATAAATCTATCTTTCTTTCTTGGCGGTGATTGAGACAAGGCCTACTGTAAACCTCTACAGAGTAGGAGTGGGAACAGTGTCCTCCTGGTGCCAGCTTCCTATTTTACCACCTGAGTCAAAACACGGGCAAGAACATAGCACCTCTGTTTCTTTACCTCTTTGGGTCCATTCTTTCCTTCTCTTGGGTGAAGAACTGATGAAGGTAGAACAGATTAGGCTGTAACCTTGTGAGATTAAAGAAGGTCAAGAGAGACACCTCTGTCCAATGATGGGTTATACCAGATCCCAGCTTAGTGAGGAGTAAAACCCCAACTGGCCTGTTAGACACAGCACAGAATTGAATTAATGGCTTCCAAGAAATTGTTTTCTCCTGAAACAAAGTAATGTACTAAAGCAAGAATCTTATCAGTCTCTTTGCAAGGTTGTAAACTCTAGAAGACAACATGTTGTTAGGCATCTGGCTTCTCTGACATGTCAGAGGCTTCAAGGGTCTCCTTAGTCATTCAAATGTTTATATTTGTGCTCCTACCTTTGCTCAATGCTCTTCGGTTCTGGGATCTGACCTGCCTCCACTCTACTTCCCGTCACAAAACCATGCCAACACAGGACATATGGCTGAGATGGCTCTTGGTAAGAAAGGAGAACAATGTGATAGACCTGATGTTGGATGTGGAAGTTGCCCATCAATCTAGGCCATTTCCACACTCTGATTTCAAACTGAGCTGTGAATTCTTTATTTTTTGTTGGATACATATAATTTGCTAGGGGTGAGAAGATTAGTATAAAAACTCCTGAAAAATATGACATTATCTTATTTTAGCCAAATTCATCTAATAGATGTAGACACTATAGACATTTTCAATCTAATAAATTTTGTTTAGGTCTAGAAATGTTGAAAGACCTAAAACTTCAGAATTTCTAAATGACAGAATTCCTAATTGCTCTGTAGTTCCACATTTCAACAAGATTCATAATTTTGATAACACTTCTTACAGACAACTTCATGTCATTGCATATGGTCTAGACTCCATCATCTTAGAAGATGGATAAATGGTATGCTGATATCACTCCTAAATTACAAATATAGTATATTAGAGCCAAACTCCACTGTTATTTTGGTAGATGGAGAAATAAGAAATTCTAAAGGATGATTCTCCTCAAAATAGCAGCTAGTAATGAGTTTACCTAAAAGTTTACCTCAAGTTCTTTTTCCTCTACACATTATTCCATCTATGTCCAGGCTACCAAAACATTGTATCGAGTTATGCAAGAATATTGCAATGACCTAAGATGCAGTTTTCTAGAGAGGAGGTTATATTTTGTATGGAGATGATCCTGATCATATTCAATGAATTTTTCCAAAATCTTTATGGAGAATATCACAATTTAACATTAAAGTTGTTATATATAGATTAACTCAAAGGGAGGTAAAAAGAATCATTCCAGCAGTGGCTTCCACAAACGCTGTCACATTGCAGCTGAGTGTATCATTAACATTTTTAAAATAATAATGAGTGAATATATTCCCTTTAATCATTACTTGGTAGTCATTGATGTAGATGGGCTATACACACATACATATTTGAAGCAGATAGAAAAGAGAATTGTCCAGATTGTAGTCAGCTTCCCCAGAATATAGTTTCCTTCATCTGTTAAAGGTTTTACATTATCTTATTAATAATGTCTCATTGCAAATAAAA
The DNA here is from genome assembly GCA_028627135.1 of Pseudochirops cupreus. Classification (NCBI taxonomy): domain Eukaryota; kingdom Metazoa; phylum Chordata; class Mammalia; order Diprotodontia; family Pseudocheiridae; genus Pseudochirops; species Pseudochirops cupreus. Next base: position 445,821,253 of record CM053581.1, read on the forward strand.
TCACCAACCATCAGATCCACATTAGAGGAAAAGGAGAGAATATTTTCCTTACAGATGATAATTTCTATTGAAGAATGAACAATGCAAAGTGTTTCCAAGATGTTGAAAACATTGGGACTCATTAATAGACAGGAACTTGCAACTGCCAATTTTACTATGCCATATACTATACTGTTCAAACTTCATTTTTCCACTTGAGAACAATAAATGTATGGATAAAATAGGATAAATTCCACTGAAAAACTGTGCCCTGTGTTAATGCTCAGAATAACCTAATTGATATCCCTTTTAGTATTAGCATTGATGGAATTTTACTTTTATAATGAATTACTGTTTCTTCCAAACTACCCCTGTAAACCATAATTTAGTTGATGATTATACATTTGTATCAATGTGTAAATTAAGAATCAAAGAGATAATAGGGAGGGAAAAAATGAGGGAGAGGGAAAGAGAGAGAGGCAGAGATAGACAGACAGAGACACAGAGAGAAAGAGACTGAGATGGGGAGACAGAGAGAGAGTCAGAGAGAGAAGAGAGAGAAAGGGGAGAGGAAGAGAGACAGAGACAGAGACAGAGACAGAGAGAGAGAGAGCACAATTATATTATTTCTATTTAACTTTAGGAAGCAAAGGCTCTCTTGTATGTGAGGGTTTATGAATGGTCTAACTGTCAAACTGTAATTTTCAATGTTCAGTTGAACAAATATATATATATATATATATAATATGTATATGTATATATATATATATATACACACACAACAAATATACTTTAAAAATTAGGCTTTAAATACCATTTTGTAAGTCATATAAATAGACCCTTTGAATACTTAGATACCTATAATGTATTGGATCTGGAATGTTTCCTGCTTGAATTAATATTCAATTAATTTCACTTATCTAAATAAATACTAAATATTACAGATTGCTTTGACTATGACATTTTATAAACAGTATTTAATTTGACATTCATGCATGAAAATTGATAATATTATCACATATATTTACCATACTAATGTAGCTTATACGCATAATGTTGGAGTCAAAAGCTCACTGACGTTCCATAACAGAACTTAATGTTTGAACAATTTGATACTATTATTTACTAATAAAACTATATCTTGTCTATAAACAACCCTGAAAGACAGAAGTTTACACTTGCATTTTGTGACTGCTTCTCCCAAAGTCTTCCAACCATCTCAACAATGCAGATATACTACAGGAGACATGTCTCCCTCTACTTAAGAAGCACTCAGGTCATAGTGCTGTCCCTCAGAAAAACTGCCTCAGGTGTGGCTGGAAGTGAAGTTACACCAACGTCCAACATTACTCATGATGTAGAAATTTCTATTGCACCTAATCCATAAGCATTTACATGCCTACCAGGTGTAAAGTATAGTGTATGAGAGATACAATGAAAAGATTTTTTTTTAATTATTACATTTGTCACAGTTTATCCAACCATTTCTCAATTTATGTATATATAATTCATTTCCAGTTTTATATTACTGTGAAGAGCTAGCACATATGGGACCTTTATGTAATATATGCACTTGATGGTAGAGACTCAATAGAGATATCATTGAACAGTAAAATAATATGAACATTTAGTGACTTTTTTTTTACATAGTTCCTAATTATTTTCCCAAAAATGCACAGTTCCATAGACAATAAATTAATGTGCCTATTTTCCCACAGTATTCACTAGCCAATGTTGAATATTTTAACTTTTTCTAATTTTTGGAAGTTTAATGGGCATGAAGTGAAGTCTCAGGGTTGTTTTTTTTTAATGTTCATGTCTCTTATTACTAGTGACTTGGAGCATTAACAGAAGATTTGGTTGTCTATAGTTTGTATCTCTTCTTTTGAAAACTGTTTCTTTATAACTTTGATCTCTTATAGGTTGAAGGACAGTTAAAAATATTTCCCCTCCACATGATTGTGAAAGCTGTAATTTTCAATTCATCTCTAATTTTTTTATTGGTATCACCATATCTAGATGGCATAAGAAACTAATTCCAATCTATTTCTTAGTAGATTACTCTCCAGTTTTCCCAGCAGTTCCTGTACAGTGCCATTACCTCTCCCAATAGTTTACGTTCTTGGATTTAGCAATCACTGAATGCTGTATTCATTTACTTCTGGGTCTTGCTCATGTAGTCTATTCCACTAATCTGCTTTTCTATGTTTTAAAATCATTACCTAATACTTCGATAATTACTGTTCTTAAATAATTTGAAATGTGGAGCTCTAAGCTCCTTTTGTTCTATCTTTATTCATAATTTTTCTTGGTGTTCTTGAACTGTTCTTCCTTCCAGTGCAGTTTGTTATTATGTAAACTACTCTTGATAGTTTTGTTGGTATAACATGAACTTTTCTGGCTAGATTTCTTTCTTAAAGACCAAACTTGAAACCCAATTCCCTCTGGAACTCATAGATTGGACAACGAGTCCCTACCCAAGCACCACTTAATGGCTATTTTGGGGGGACCCTCCTAGCTCTCAGTGAATGTAAGTAGTAACTGTTTCCCTTTTGGCCATCAACCCTAAGGGTCTTCCCCTCCCAGTTGTTGTTGGTGGGTATTTTGTTTGTTTGTTTGTTTTTATTAAAGGAGCCATCCCTTGACTCACCTCTTAAAGAGGACTATTCACTGAATAGACATTACCTCACTCAAAGTGAGAACCTGAAAAGATTTTAACTCAAAAGGGTCAGGGGCTCCCATTTTATCCCAAGCCATCTCCAATGCTCCTGATGAATATCTGGCACTGAACCCAGATGGCTCTGTAGGAGAAAATGAGGCTGGTGATCTTGCACAGCAACCCCCCTCACTCAAACCAAAGTCAACTGCAAGTCATGGCATCATCTCCCTGATGTTACAGTCCTCTTCAAGAACAAAGTACAAACACAACAAATTAGTTTAGTTATTCTCATCATTTTTATATTAGAGAATTATATGATTATTGAATATATCTCTTTATATCTTCTGTTAAAGATTGTTTTGCTTTGTAGTTATATTGTACAAGTTTATTAGTTTAACTCCAAGATAATGTATGGATTTTTATGGTTATTTTAGTGGAATTTCTTTTTCTATTTTTTTCCTCTTGTTTTTTTTTCCTTTTTTTTTTTTGGTTAGAAATTTCAAAGAAATACTATACTGATGAGTTTTATGAATTGATCTATTCTGCTACTTTAATGAAGCTGCTCATCATATTGATTAGTCTTTGTTGACTTTCTAGAGTTTTCAAAGTAAGCCTGATGACATTATCTGACTGGGAGAACCCTCAGTCCTCTTCTATATTGCAATATTGCGTGAACAATATTGACTCATAAACTAGAAAAAAGCGGTGGAGGATAATATTATTTTTAAAAATGTTTGGCAAGAGACTCAAATAAGTGAGTTCATTTTGAAGAATTAAAAATATATATAGAAAAAATAGAAGAAAAATGGAAAAGACTTTTAAGATTTTTTAAAATAAAAATAAACCTTTTTTCACCATCAAGGACAGTTGATTCATCACACCTAGATTCTTAACAGTCTTAGATATGCTTATATAGAAGGTAAAAACGGTTCTAAAAAGAATAAAGATAAGACAAGACAAGACAACAAATATTCTTACATCTGTGTTTGATGTAGAAGAATTATGAAGGCAATGAGGAATTAATTCACAGTGTATCTGAAAGGAGAAAACATGGAAAAACTTCAGAAAGGTGACTGAGAAAACATCAAATATGTACGTCTATTTGAACATCTATTTGCAATTTTCATGAGAATAATTATACAAACATCTAGGGTATCCTTGATGAGTGCCCTTCTAATAGGATGTCTCTCATGCACACATAAGAATTATGGAACAATTCCATGAAAGATAACATAAGAGAAATAACTTTGTTCAGCAATCTTCTGTTCATTAATATTAAAAAGGCAATATAACTGGGAGATGTAGACTCATCAAAGGAATTTTGTCACTGTGATAGAGGAATGCAGTGTCGAGTCCAAGTTTAAAAGGGATTCCTTACAGATGGTGAGGTCTTCTAAGATATTCTTTTTCATAGGTGACATGTTGATCATTAAGCCCTGGGAACTGAAAAGATTCTTAAATGGGATCTGAAACCATTCAAAAGAGCTGCCTAATCTTCCACATAGGAAAAATCAAGTAGAAAAAAATATGCTTATTTTCAAGACCAGTGCTCTTCAAATGTGGTATGCAAGTCAACCCATTGGAGTGTATTCTGTAGGATCAATAACTCCGAAGATGTTTCCTCTTCATGAGAGCCAGTTGTGGAAAATATCTCAACTGTAACCTCATTATTCTTCCACTAGGGTACTGTGATATGTTCTGGGGAAAGGGTGTGCATAAACTGGGGGATATGGAGGAAGATTTTCCCAGTAGTGTTTGAGCAATTACTGTAGGTAACTGAGTCATAGTTATAATTGCCCTGAGAGACCCCTGCCTTCACTACTGGTTTTCTACCCTATCACAAATGACTTGTTAACTTAAATTATTATTCTTTTAGTCTATCTATCTCTCTATCTATTTATCTACCTGCCTACCTACCTACATTTAGCATGGTTCAGAATCTTCCTTAGTCACTTCTTTCTTACCATTTCAACCTCTTGAGTAAAATCTATTTATGGTACCCCTCTCTCATCGCCTATTATGATTCCTTCTATTTCTTTTTCTCCTCTTATTGTTATTGCTAGGATTTCCAGTACAATATTGAATAATATTGGTGACAGTGGGCATCCTTGTTTCACACCTGATCTCACTGAAAGGGCTTCTGGATCATCCCCATGACAAATAATGCTTGCTAATGGTTTTCGGTAAATGTTTCTTATCGATTTAAGGATAAATTCACTTATGCCTGTATTTTCAAGTGGTTTTTAAAGATAGAAAAATAGAAAATAAAAACAGAAATGCTTTTTTCTGGCTGTTGATATTATCATGTGACTTTTGTTATTGATATAATTATGTTAATAGTTTTCCTTATGTTAAACCATCCCTGTCTTTCTCATACGAATCTTGTTTAGTCATGATGTATAATCTTTGGGATATATTGTTGTAATCTTTTAGGTAGTATTTTATTTGGGATTTTTGCATCCATATTCATTAATGAAATTGGTCTATAATTTTCTTTATCTGTTTTTACTGTTCCTGGTTTAGGTATTAGTATCATATTTGTTTTATTAAAGGAGTTTGATGGGACCCCTTTTTTGTCTATTATTCCAAATAATTTATTTAATATTAGAATTAGTTGGTCCTTAAGTGTTTGATAAAATTCACTTGTAAATTCATCTGGGCCTAGTCCTTTTTTTCTTAGGAAGCTCATTTATGGACCGCTCAATTTCTTTTTCTAAAATAGATCTATTTTTTTCTTCCTTTTTTTATTGCTTTTTGGAGGGCAACTGGGATTAAGTGACCTGCCCAAAGTCACATGGCTAGTATGTGTCAAGTGTCTGAGGCTGGATTTGAACTCAGGTCCTCCTGGCTCCAGGGCCAGTGCTCTATTCACTGTGCCACCTAGCCACCCCTAAAATATATCTATTTAGATATTCTATTTTCTCTTCTGCTAATCTGGGCAGTTTGTATCTTTGTAAATGTTCTTCCATTTCACTTTAAGTTGTTAGATTTATTGACACATAATTGGGCAAAAAACTTTGCTTTGATTTCATCTTCTTTGGCAATATATTCCCCTTTCTTGTGATACTAGTCATTTGTTTTTCTTCTCTTTTTTTAAAAATCATATTAACCAGTAGCTTATTGATTTTACTGATTTTTTTGTAATACCAACTCCTAGTTTTATTTATTAGTTCAATAGTCTTCTTTTTTTTTTCCATTAAATTTTTATTAAAATTTTTTTTGAGTTACATATTTTCTCCCTGTCTTTCCCCTGCCCACCACCCCAAAACAGCCATCCCAGTGTGGCCCCCCTCCCCCAGTCTATTCTCTCCTATGTCACTTTTCGGTAGGGCGGGATGGATCTACCAACTGCAGTGCCTGTGTATCTCAAGTTCCAGTTGGATGTAGTCAATAATAATAATAATAATAATTGCGTATATATATATATATATATATACACATACATACATATATAT
>CM053581.1:445827845-445875694 GCA_028627135.1 Pseudochirops cupreus
GCTGACTTTAGTGGGAAGTATCTTTGTGTGCATTTTGGAGTTCCAGGATTGGTTTAGAGTCCTATTTTATGGGTATTTTGGGGTGGCTATGTGAGAGCTGCGATGTGTTGCTGCTGCTACGCCGCCATCTTGGCTCCGCCCCCCGTTCAATAGTCTTCTTAAACCCACTTTTTGTTAATTTGACCTTTAATTTTTAGGATTTCCAATTTAGTGCTTAATTGGAAAATTTAATTTGTTCATTTTCTAGTTTTTTTTAACTGCATACCCTGTTCATTGAACTGCTCTTTCTCTTTTTTATTGATATAAGCATTTAGAGATATAAATTTTTCTCTGGTTGCTACTTTTGCTGTATTCCATAGGTTTTGATATGCTGTTTTCTTATTGTCATTTTCTTTAATGAATTACCAATTCTTTTATTTGTTTTTTCACCCATACTTTCTTTAAAATTGGGTTGTTCAGTCTCCCATTAGTTTTTTATGTGTTTGCACGGTCTCTTATTAAATATAATTTTTATTGCATTGTGGTCAGTAAAGAAAATGTTTAATATTTTTGCTTTTCTGCTTTTAGCTATAAAATTTTTGTGCCTAAGATATGGTCAGTCTTTGTAAAGGTATCATGTACCTCTGAGAAAAAGGTATTTCCATTGAATTCTCTCCAGATATCTATCATATCTAGCTTATCTAAAATTTTATTCACTTTCTTTACTTCTTTCTTCTTCTTCTTATTTTTTTTGGTAAATTTGTCTAAATCTGACAGGGGAAGATTTAAGTCCCCCATTATTATAGTACTACTATCTATTTCTGTCTATAATTCATTTAAATTTCTTTTAAAAATTTAGATGCTATCATATTTGGTGCATATAAGTTTAGTATTGATATTGCTTCATTATTTATGGTACCTTTTATGATAATGTAGTTTCCCTGTTTATCTCTTTTAATCACTATTTTAGCTTTTACTTTGATATGATTGCTACCCCTGCTTTTTTGGCATTTGTTGAGGCATAATATGTTCTACTCTCACCCTTTATTTTAGCTCTGAGTCTATCTCTCATTTTTAAATATTTTTAGATTCTAATTTTTAATACATTTTGCCATTTGTTTCCATTTTATGGAAATCAAAATTATAATTACTATTTGTGTATTTCCCTGTAAAGCCAAGCATGAGCAGCTCTCCAGAGGATTGCCATTGTAAATAGCTATAAGGTTCTGATCACATAGTACAGCGAACTCTCTATTTATTCAGCAGTAAACTAAAATGAAACATTAACAGAAACCAAAGTACAGCATTCACAATGATATAACATGACAACTTATTGCTAAAGTGGTCATATAGTTTTAAACAAAAGATATCATTCAGGATACGAAGTACACAGGTCTCCCACACCTAGGTCACATGGTCTTAATCTCTCAGTCAGAAAGTCTTGTTTCTTCTTGATTGTAGACTAGCTTCCAATCATCCTAAACTCAATCATCCTTAAGGGGTACAAGGTACAAAGTACAAAGTTCTCCTACCCCTAGGTCACAGTAAATCATGATCTTGTCAGTCAGCACTAAGTACCCAAGGAGAAGTCCTTTCATCTTAGCTCAAGGCTGGCTCCCAAATTCCATGCTTCCTCTTTCATGGTTCCAGCTCTTGCCTGAATTCACCCAACTGTCACCTGGATTTACAGGCACACAGCTCTCAGCTCCTCGTCCAGTTCCCATTCCATATTGAACTTCACAGTGACCAGTCCGCCTCAAGTCCTTTGCAGTTTCTGTTTTTGGGAAGACAAACCTTAACAGAGCCAAAACAACATTTATACACATTGCTGGTACCATCATCAATTCACTTTCTGCCTGTGAAATCAACACAGTCCCACAAACAAGGTCTGAGAAATCAACACAAAAATCATCACTATATTCCCAGGACCTCTGAAAATATCAGTAAAACCCTCCTTCAGGACTTCTGTAAACAGACAATCAGAAAATCCTCCTTCAGGGCTTCTCAACCAGCAGTAAGGTCCCAGGGCTTCTGTAACAACAGCAACATCCTCTATCAGCAGACAGATATGAAAAAGTAACACAAATAACAGACAGAAGGCTTCTGTCTGACAAAGTAACACAGTTCAACAGACAGAAAGTCTCTGTCTGACAAATTAACAAACACATATCAACACAGACAGAACAGACAAACAGAGTGCCAGCCACCATACGTGTTCTCCTAAGTTCTACTCTGTCCCAGTTTGTGCTCCTCCTTTTATATGGTCGTTCTCCTTACTGTCCCACCCTTCCTGTTGTCAGCAAGTTCCTCCCACCTTCAAATCACAAGGGGGGTTCAAACAAGGTGCTAAATACTTAATTAACTGAAACAAAGTGCTAAGCACCCTTTTGCTCACCATTGCATTCACTCCATCCTAGTTTTCCTCACTATTGTCCTTCTCAGTCTCTCTTTTTACCCTATTTCTCCTCTAGTATATTTCTAATCACTACCATCCTATTGCATACCACTTTAGAGAATCTCTCCCTTATGCTCCCCCCTTACCCTCTTTTTCCTTGTTCTACCCACTCCTGTAAGGGCCCTCTCTTTTATTCTTCCCCACTCTCCTAAATCTTACTCTATATACCCTTCTAAACCCCACCTTATTGTGTTCTCTCAAACTCTTATTTCTTTATAAATTTAGAAGACATTTATGTCCTTCTAGATCAGTGGTTCTCAACCTTCCTAATGCAGTGACCCTTTAATACAGTTCCTCATGCTGTGGTGACCTTCAACCATAAAATTATTTTCATTGCTACTTCATAAATGTAATTTTGCTACTGTCATGAATCTATCTGATATGCAGGATGTATTTTCATCATTACAAATTGAATATAACCCACATGTTCAGAACTGCTGTTCTAGATGTATATGTTCTCTCTTTAACCCAGATCTGATGAGAGTAGGGTTCCACCACAATCAACCCTTCACCCTGACCTAATTTCTCTCTATCAGTTGTTCCATTCATGCTTCATTTATATGAGATAATTGCTCTTTTTGCTTTTTCCTATACAATTTTGCTTTTTAGAATCATCACATCATACTCAGCTCTTCCCAATCTTTCTCTTGAACTACCTAATTACTAATGACAATCTTAAGCATACAGATTATATTTCCACGTATAAAAAGTAAACAAGTTGTCCTTATTGAGTCCCTTGTAATTGATCTTTGATGTTTACCTTATATTTTGCCTGGATTCTTTTTGCAACAAAATCCTGAAAGTCTATCAATTCACTGAATGTTCATTTTTTTTTCATTCAGGATTATATTTAACTTTGTTGGGCAAGTCATTTTTGGCCACAACTCCAGTTCTTTTACTCCTTGATATACAATGTTCCAAGACTTGTGATCTTTTAGTGTAGCAGCTGCTAAGTCTTATATAATTCTAATTGTGGCTCCATGGTATATGAATTTTTTCCCTTGTTGCTCTTAATATTTTCCCCTTAACCTAGAGGTTTTGAAATTTGGCTCTGATATTCCTGTGGGTTTTCATCCTGGGATCTCTTTCAGGTGGTGATTGGTGGATTTTTTCTATTTCTACTTTCCCTGCTTGTTCCAACATTTCAGGACAATTTTCTTTAATTATTTGTTGTGTCAAGATTCTTTTTTTTTTATCATAGCTTTCAGGTAGTCCAAATATTCTTATGTTTTCTCTTCTTGATCTATTTTTCAGATTAATTGCTCTTTTAACATGATATTTCACACTTTATTTTTCCTTCTTTTTATTTTGTTTTTATTATTTCTTGGTCTCTTATATCATTTGCTTGCCCTTGCCCAATTTTAGTTTTCAAGGAGTTGTTTTCTCCCTTAAGATTTAGGATCTCCTTTTCCAGTTGGTTGACTTTCTTTTCTAATTTTCTTAGTTTTCTTGGATTGTTCTTATTTTCTTTTCTAATTTTTCCTCAATCTCTCTTATTTGATTTTTGAAGTCCTTTTTAAGTTCTTCTAATATCTTTTGGGGGACAGGTAACCATTTTCTATTACTCTTTGGGATAGTAGAGGCTGTTTTTGTTTCAGTGTCCTCCTCTAAAAAGGAACTCCTGTCTTCTCTATTCCCATAGTAGCTATCTATGATTGGGTTCTTCTCCTTTGTTTGTTCATTTTTATTGTATTTTATTTTTATTTTTAGTAGCATGTTGCTATAATCCTAGTCCTAGAGTATGGGGAATGGTGCCTCTGGCCTCAGGTTTTTCTTACTGTAATTTTTTTTACCTTTGTCCAGGGCTCAACCACAGCAAGCCTTTCCCCCTCTAAGACACAGCTTGCACCCCTAGACACACTATGTTGGAAATGTTCTTGCTCCCTGAGGACCCTTCAGTAATTGTAACCTTCAGTTCTTCCCTCTGGCCTGGAACCAAAACCAAAAACTCAGCTCTCTTATAAATGCACATAGCCAGCAGTGTCCCTACCCCACTGCTTCTTCACTCACCCAGTGTGTACCAGTTCCTTCTCACTTTCAGCTCTAGCCTGGAACACACGTAGGCAGCACAGCTGGGTTTGGCTTCCATTGGCAGCAGAGGGTCCTTCAATCTTCCTCTGCTCAGATGTCTGGCCCCCCATACTGTCTCTGAGGCAAGAATTCCCATGGCTGAGGCTGAGGCTAGGTTCCAACCCAGTTGCCCCCCGGGCTTATTGGTTGTTGTTTCAGCAGAGATAGCCTAGAGTTGTTTGTACTTCACTCAGGCTGAACCTCCATCCTGGGGTCTTTTCTCTAGTCCAGCAGTTCTCATCCTGCGTGTTGTGACCCCTTTTAGGGTCAAACTACCCTTTCACAGGGGTCACAGGGGTCGCCCAAGACCATTGGAAAACACATATTTCTGATGGTCTTAGGAACCAAGACACCGCTCCTCTATCTGTCTCCAGGCAGGTCTGCCCACAAGCAGATACGCCCACGTATGAGTATTAAAGGCTAGCAGCATTAGGAAGGTTGAGAACCACTGCTCTAGTCTTTTCCAGTTGTCCCAGGAGGACTACTTCTCTTCCCCAACCCTTGTTTATTTTTGCTGCTCTACATTTGCCCTGAGGCACTATTTTGTCTTGTTTGTGAAGAAAATCTAGAGCTTGGAATGTTCTGATCTACTCCACCATCTTCCTAGAATCCCTCTATGGTACCCTTTTCTAAGAAGTGTTAATTTATTTTTACTCCTTCTTTATTTTTCTATTTTGATATCCATTCTTTTATACATGCAAGTGAATTTGTGTTAGAATGAAATCTAAAGGAAAGAACCAAGATCTTTACTTTATACTCCTCCAGATAATATTTCTATCTTAGGGATTAATTTTTTTTTCAACTAAGATACGAAAAAAAGTACATTCCCATGCAAAGAGAACCCCAAAAAATGAATTCCATTTGAAATTATGATTGTCCATATCAACCCATTTGTTTTCTTTTTTAAAGCATAAAATAACTTCTATATATTACTTTCAAATCTGACTTCCTTCTGAACTTTATTTTATTCTCTTTTGTGCTTTTAAAAATTGTTTTAACAACATTTTTTGGCATCACCATTTCTCTCTCCCCCTTTATGCCTTAACTCCTTGAATTGATCAAGAGAAAGAAAGAAAAAAAGACTTGTAAAAATATAGAATAGACAAGCAAAACCAATCCATTGGAAACAGTTTGTTATTGCATTGATCAGAGTTCTTAAGTCTTTTAAAACTTTTTTAAAAAGCGTCATTGCTGCCTTTGTATAAATTGTTCACCTGGTTCACTCTGTGTCTCTTCATATTACTTAGAAGTCTTTGAAGTTATCTTTTTTCATCATTTATTAGAGCACAATAATATTCCATTACAACCTTACAGCACGGTTTGTCCAGTTATTCCTTTAGGGTTGTATTTTGACCAGTGAAAAACCTCCCTTTTTCCTAGGACAAGATGGTTGTGTTTTTGTCTCTGTATTGTAATTTAAATTCTGTATCTTTTTCTTTTCCTGACCCTTTAATCTATATTAAGCCATTAGCCCTTAGACCTTTTGTTCCTTGATCCTTTCTCTGTTTTTTTTTTCTGTATGTTCATCAAGGTAAGGATGTTTTCCGAAACACTAGCATTGTGGGTTGATTTGTTTAGACATTTCTTTTTAATTTTACTTATTAACCTTATATTTCTTAGTGTTATATGGCAATTTTCCCCCTCTTTTCCTTGCTTGATGCTTTATCACATGTCCCAAAACATCTATTTCAAACTTTCTCTTCCTCTTCTCAAGCTATGAACACTCCTGCCCTCAGCAAATGACCTGACTTCACACTTTACTGAGAAAATTGAGACCATCCATTAAGAGCTTCCTATTTTTGCCAATTTATCTCAAATCCCCTCAACATCACCCCCTCTTATTCTAGTCTCTTTTGTTGTTTGTTCATTCAATGAGTCTTTGACAAAGTAGGACTTGAAATCAGTGGATAATTATCTAGCCTCTTTGAACTATTCACACTTGTTTACCCCAATTAAATTTGTTCCTATTACATTTGAAATATGCTGCTCATTCTGCTTTCTCAAAAAAAAGAATGTTTAGAAGTCATAAATTCATTTTCAATTTCATTTTTTCCCTTGTAGTACTATACCCCTTTCGTACAATAAGCTATTCTTGGGTTCAAATTCTTTTCATTTGCTTTTCTGTATACAGACAGTTCTCACTTTATACATTATGATAATTTGACTTCCCTCCCAGACCTGGCTCCAACTCCTGGCAGGCTGTGGCAGGGTCAGCAGCATTAGCAACACTGGTACAACCTCCCATTCCCCCAAGGGTCCTCTTTTTCTTGAGTTGCTATGGCTGTGAGGCCTCAGGCTGCCAGTTAAAGAGCTACAAAGGGGGAAGAGGGAGGGGCATGAGTCCCACCAATGGGGAAGCCTGCTGAACTGTCCACATATTAAGTAAGAACTGATTGTATTATATTCTGTATTTTTTTAAATTTCCTTTTATCATGAGCAGTCTTGTATGATTTTTACTAGAATTCCTTTTGTATAGAATCTTTTATTTTCCCCCTTGGTCACTTGAAATATTTTCTCTTTGACTTAGGAGATCCGGAGCTTCTCAATCATATTTCTAGATGAATTAAACCTGTTGGTTATCTAACACCTGTACTTTGCCCTTAGGTTCCAGGAAATTTTCACCTATGAAACCCTGAAACACAGCATTAATTTTTAAATTAATTACATTTTCAGGGGAACCCAACAATTCTAAATTTATTTCACTAAACTTTGGTTTCTAGGTTATTTGGTTTTAAAAAAGTTTATCTATTTCATCTGTCCTTCCAAATATGCTGTCTTTTGTTCTAACTTTTAAAAAATTTTATGCCATTGAATTTTTGAGTCATTGCATTGATTCTGTTTTTCAGAATGTATATTGCTTTGCCAAACTGTTTCAGCTTCTATTCTAAGCCATAGATTCTCGTTTCATGTTTTTCTCAGGGCTCTAATTTCTTGCTCTTTTTTTTCAGACATTTTATTAGATCTTCCATCCACTTAAAGGTTACTTGTGGCTATTCAACTTGTTCATGTTCTAATTGCCATTATTGAAGAATCAGTAAATTCTTGGCAATTATTCTCTTACCCTATAATATTTTTTAGTTGTATGAGAAATTTTTCTTTACTTGCCTATGTCCTAAGTTTTATTGCTGAACCTTTTTTTCCCTTAGGGGGTTTTCTTTGTAAGGATTTCTTTCCTTTCCTTTATAGAAGGCCTTTCCTAGATACCACCTTAGCCCTTCCCCCAGCACTAGTGTATTCTCATTCCCTCAAATAACAATGTATTTACTTTTTTTGTACAAAAATGTCATCACATTGAGTATATAATGTTGGCATAGTTATAATTACATAAATGATATACAGACAAATATTGAACAAGAAAAAATTTACAATATGATAAAATATAGTTACATAGCTTGGGGTTAACATTTTCCTTTTTAAAAAATTAGTTGATTAATTTATTTTTAGTTTTCAACATTCACTTTTATAAAATTTTGAGTTCCATATTTTTCCTCCTCCCTTCCTTCCCCCTTCTCAAGATGTCAAGCAATGTGATATGGGTTATACATGTACAATCATGCTAACCATATTTCAACATTAGTCATGTCATGTTGTGAAAGAACCAAAAGGGAAAAACCATGAGAAAGAACAAAACAAAACAAAAAAGAGAGAAAATAGTATGCTTCAATCTGCATTCAGATTCCATAATTCTTTCTCTGGATGTGATTAGTATTTTCCAACATGAGTCTTTTGGAATTGTCTTGGATTGGATTGCAGAGAAGAGCTAAGTCTATCAAAGCTGATTATTGCGCAATGTTGCTGTAACTATGTCATATTTATTTTCATTTAATACTAATGCTTCTAAAATATTAATTCTGAATTTTGTTCCTTACTAATTGTTAAATGTTGGATCAGGCATTTGCAAACACTAAGCACTTAGTAGCCTATGAGAACTTTGTAAAATACACTTGAATACAAGTGTAATGGTTTACCTCAATACATTGCAAATCCCTTAAGGACAGAGATGATTTTATTTTGTCTTTATACTCCCAGGGTCAAGTGCAGTGTCTGGTACACAGCAGGAATTTCATAAATGAATGTTGATTGATTGTTCATGCATTTCTAGTTATTTTGAAGTGATGAGGTAGAGATCAGCTTATAAAAGGTTTGTGAATAGGGGAATGTTGTAGCCAGAACTGTGCATTAGAAAGAGTAATTTGGCAGCGCTAGGACAAGAAATTTGAATTGGAGGAAAGACCAGAGGCTGGGAGACCAATTTGCCGTCTATTACATTTGCCTGGGTGTGAAATGATAAGGTCCTAAAACTATTTGGTGTCAGTATGAGTTTGGTGTTATTCATCCTTCCTTCTTAAGGAGGATCAATGACATCAGGAGGGTGATATCTTAACTTGCAAATGAATTGGATTTAAGTGAGGAAGGGCTGTGCAAAGTCATTAGACTCCCTCTCTCAAAGTCATGGGAATCCAGTGATGTGGCATAGGTTAGGATGACTGGAGATGGCCCATGATGCCGTGGGAGACCCTGGCCTTTGTCAGCTAAGGTCATTCCCAGGTCTCAAGTATCAGTGCAAGTAAAGAAGAAGGGATAGATATGAACAATATTGTAGAGAGAGAATTAGTAGGACTTGGCAAATGACTGGGTCTGGCTCCTTTTTGAGAGAAGCAGTAGTGCAATGGGCAAAAATACTGGACTTGGAGACAGGAAAGACCTTGGTTCAAATCCTGAATCTTCCATTTAATAGTGGTGTGACCTTGGGCAAGGAATTGACCTATCAGGGTTCATCTTCTGAATCTACAAAATGGAGGTGAATATGATTACACCAGTTATTTCACTAGGATGTAAAGAAGGAAGTTACAGATCTTAAAGTAATATATAAATGTGAGTTGGTATTATTATTTTAAAAAATGCCCTTGGCACATGGAGCTTGCAGGATATGAAATACTCTTTATGCCTTTGATTGTTTTAAAGCTTCAGAAGTACTATGGCTTGATGTTTTGTTTCCAGATGTATTTCCTAAAGAAACTTAAGTTTCAAAGGACCCCTAGGTTCCTCTGGCCTGGATCCCTAAAGGATAAATGTTTCAAAACAATGTAACTTCAAGATAGCTTTAGACAATAATGATGCAAAGATCGATTTTTAGTTATTTCCCCTCAAAATAATCCAAGACCTTTTACAAATTACTAGGCACTTCAATTTAATTGAAAAAAAATGGCAGTTCTGAACTATGTGATCAGCTTATCACACCTGTCTGATTAAGGAGGTTCAAGATTCATGTGAACAGAACACTCAGCACTTCAAAAGATCCAGTATAGTTTATTCAGAATATAGGAGAATGGGAAGGAAGCCAGAGATAAAGAGTAAAGGCTTAGGAATAGTAAAATAAGAACAACTATGATTAATATATGGATATATACATACATATATGGATATATATACATACATACACACACACACACACACACACACATATATATATATATATATATATAATATACACACACACACACACACACACACACATTTACAATCATCACCAATGTGGGGAAGCACCAACACCTGACCACACAAGCTGGGGAATCCTGGGTACAGCCATCACAGTCCCGCTTGGGAGGGTCCCAGGCAGGATGTCTCCTCCATGGGTAAGATTCCAATTTGGGGTCTGAATCTTACAGTTTAAGTAGTGCTGAGAACAAAGAAGGCATACTGCCAGGTGTTTTTTTAGCAAGCATCGTATCTTGTGTGAGGCTGGGGAGGCAGGCCAAACCCTTCAAGGCCCCCCCAGCCCCACCAGAGCAATGTTTCCTTGGAATGGCTAGTTCCAGGAGTTGGGCAGTTAACCATATCTCCTCTCAAGGTCCTGGCTGGGGTCCCAGGAGAAGAGAAGCCTTCACATTCTCAGGATTCTCTGTTCCAAAACAACTCAGGGTAATAGAAAGGTCATATTGAGTTGGGGCCTGGGTTTGTATAATCTTATTCCTCACAGAGGGGCTTACCTTGCCCCTTCAACATCTTCATTTCAACTTTGTCTTTTTTCCCCCAGTAACATATATTCGGAGGTAATTGCGGAACTTATAAAGACAATGGTGTTATTATTCATTAATCATAAACAACCTTTATTAATCATTAAAATTCTGTTAAACTATGTAAATAGCTGGGTTTTTTTTTAACATATGTTGCCAACATGTTAAAGCCTTTCCCACAATTTCTTCAATATTGGTCAAATCTCTTTTTCCTTTGGTAAGGTAGGCTATTCTCTTCCCATCACTTACCATTTGGCACAGACTTAAGCTATTGTTTTCCCAGGAGCAATGTGTGGCTGTGAGAGTTAGACTCTAAGGCAAGTTGAGTGCTAGCAAATCAAGGCTTTACAATTGTGGTGCTGGAGAAAACTTTTGAATGTTCCTTGGATAGCAAGGAGGTCAAATCAGTCAATACTTAAAGAAATTAATTCAGACTATTCACTGGAAGGTTAAATACTGAAGCTTAAATTCTTTGGCCACGTAATGAGAAGACAGGACTCACTGGAAAAGACCTTTATGTTGGGAAAGATTGAAAGCAAAAGGAAAAGGGGATGGCAGAAGATGAGATGGATAGATAGTAGATACAAGAAACATGAACTTGGACAGACTTCAAGAGACAGCGGGGGCTAGAAGGGCCTATTGTGCTATGACCCATGGAAACATTAAGTGTCCAACACAACTGTACAACAAAAACAGTATATTCTCCCATGTCCCACAGTTTCTATTATTATGAATATGAAAATACCACCCTCATCACTGTTAGCAAGTAATGTGTGACAATAGCCATTGAGAAGATTCATCTGTTTAATGAGAAATCTTCTAGCTCATATAAGGCTGCCTCAACTAATAATTCATGATTTAAAGACTGAAGGATAAAATAGGCGAGTGTAATCAGATAAAAACAATTAGCTTGTAATTTGGTCATTCACCTAGGGGGACTATAATCTAGTTGGGATGAGTTCACCCTTACTAATTCAGTTTCTAATGTCTCAAACAGCCAGTTCAAAATGAAATCTCATTATAGGTATTTTATGCATGCAAATCAATGTTCCCATGATTCCAAGAGCTCCCTCTCCCACTGAGGACTCTAGCTCTGGAGTTACATGCATTCTGACTCCACAGAGAGGGGATCAGACTTGTGTCCTCATCTTCAAATCCCAGATAAAAATTTCTCAAATAAAGTTCAGATTAGCATTTAGAGTCTCCTAAAAAAGGAGTAGTAGAGTCCCTTCTACAAATCTTACTCAATGGACAAAAGAGGTATCAGATATAAATTATATATTTCCTTCACCAGAAAAGAAACATTTAAACACAAAAGACTCCTTAAAAAGTATTGATAAATATTTAAAATATGAAATAGTTATTAGTCACTTCAGTTACACTCTCCTAGCAGATAGGAAAGACTTGTGGAATTGCTGAACAAATTTCATTTTCATTTCAGCTTTCACGGTCTGCGTAGCTATTCAAGGTGCAGGTATTCTGGTTGGTCAGGTCATGGCATGGGATTTTAGGTGCCAAGATGACTTATTCAGTAGTCATCCCCTCCTCTGAGAAGCAGCACAATCCCAGGAAGCACCTCACACTACCAATCAGTATCCAAGAAGTCCCAAATTATCATACTCACAAATTGGGCACCAAGGTGTCCAACTCTCAGGACCACTGTTCAATCACTGTCACATAAAGCAGAAGAGGTAGCCAACAACATGAGCTTCTATCTCAGGCTCAGTTAGGCCATGTATTCTTGCTGCTAGAGGTATTTAGCTCCCATTTTTGCAGTTGGGAAGGTGGAAGGGACAGAAATCTCATTTCTCTCCTTATTGTCCAAAGGAGAATTAGAAGAAACTCAAACACCATACTCTAAGCAAATTTTTCTGTATTCCCAGTTCTAGATAATTCTCTATAGACCTGGAGAGGCTCCAGCACTGTCTTTCTGAACATCTCCCCCCAGTGTACTGTGCTAAGTCATCTCAGAAATGTCCATGTGGCACTATTTTTAATCATCTTTTGATTGCTAGGCAATGAATCCCAGCAGTCCATTAAACACAGATCTTAGACTATCCCCAAATTAACAGTCTTTTGTCAGATTCCAGGCCTACCCTAACTGGTGGATTTGGAAATTACAATTATCTCTGAATGTAGGCTTATATGAATTCAACAAGAAGGCAATATTTTCCAAGGCTGTCAAAGGCTACCATCTGCCTGGTATGTGGAAATGCTTACTCAAACCCTCCAACCCAAAACAATTTGGAAGAATTAAATTTAGAATTAAAATGAAGCAAACAATGCTACAAAAATAATTAAAGGGAAGGAAATAACATCAATTTTCTCTTTTCAGATTAAAGACTAGTCCCAATTGAGCTCCCAGAATATAAAGGTCTCTTCCAACAGGGAATAAAGACTGGGTGGAGGTAGGGGATTGGGAGGTGACTAGAAGTCATATTTTCATCCTTCTGATAAGAAACTGAACTTTACTGGGGGAAAGTTTCTACTATGGTTCTCTTTAACTCATAGATAGTAGAAAGCCTCCCGCCTTCCCCTTATGCTCCCTGGTTCACTATGACTTGTAGTTCCAGGAGAAATATCATAAGCAAAGCTTAAATATGGCTCATATCTAAGGTCTCCCCTAAAAGGCCTTAAAGGGTTAATTTCTAGAAAATGGTACTCAGTGTACAAATTAGATATTAGGCATAGGATACCTATTTCCTTCCTTGCTTCTTTCTTCTTTCCTTCTTTCTTTCCTTCTTACCTTCTTTACTTCCTTCTCTCTTAACTTCTTTCCTTTCTTCTTTCCTTCTTACCTTCTTTACTTCCTTCTCTTTTAACTTCTTTCCTTTCTTCTTTTCTACTTACCTTCTTTTTTACCTTCTTTCTTTCCTTCATTCTTTCTTCCTCCCCTTTCCTTCTCTTTCTCCCTCCCTCCCTCCCTTCCTTCCTCCTATTGTTTTCCTTCCCTCTTTCTCTTCCTCCTAATCTTCTTCCTCCTCCTCATTTCCCTGGTTGCAAATGCAGCAGCCACTCACACACCCAATCCCAATCCTTATCAGCATGGAAGCTTAGACCTACTTCAATTTTCCAACCAGGACTGTTTCACCCAACCTCTTGGCCTTCCATTCCCAGAGGCTCACTCACCATGTTTATGCCAGAGAGTGTGGCCTCCTGATTGGTGTTAGCCTTCCAGTGGCTCAGAACTCTTAAACTTCAGTGATCCCCCAGCAGAAGCCTCTACCACTAGGAGAGATTTTTAGGCATGTGTTACCATGCCAGGCTATTTATTTCCTCCACCACAAAAGAAATGCCACAAATGACGCAATCATAAATTTAAAATATGTAAAACATGAAATGGGCCTGATGAACAGGTTTCATTTTCACCTCTGATCTGTACTGCCTGTACAAATCACACATCTAGACTTACTGGCAGGCCAGGATAAGACTTGGGCTTTAGTCCTTCCTTTGCAAAATCTGTTGATTGGTGGTACTCTTCTCCCCTGGGGAAACAAACTCTGATTGGAGATCCCCACTCTTGATTCTGGAACTCCTGAAGTCTCAAGTACATCAAGGCTAGAAACATTCTTCTCCATAATAGTGTTTAGTCATTTGTACTCAGAGATAGATAGGTAGGTAGATAGATAGATAGATGATAGATAGATAGATAGATAAATAGATAGATATGCATTTATTAAGTACTTGGTATGTGTCAGATACTTTGTTAGGCACTGAGGAATCAAATAAAAGCAAGTAAGACAATCCCTGCCCTTAAGGAGCTAACATTCTTACGGGGAAAGGCAACACATAAAGGGGAATTGGGAGAGGCAGGGGTGTCCACAGGAGATGTCATGAACGCAGATGTCCAGAAAGTGCTATGGATGCTTGGAACAGAGCAAGATGAGGCCAAAGGTGGTCTATTAAAGCCCAGAGTGATTCCAGAGTGAAAAACAAACAAAAAATATCCAGCAATCTGAGGTATAGTCTTAGGTTGACTTAAACAAATACAAGTTCTCATTTCCATGTGTGAAGTTGCCGTGGCTGCCCTTGGATAAGGAAGGATAATCCTTCCCTCCCACACACCAGAAGTCCCAGGGAAAGTTATCAGAGTACCAGAATTAAAGTCCCAAAGTGCAAGTTCTTTATCTCTGAGCTCTCTGATCACAAAGATGAATGAGGCTCTTGCATGCTTAAGCAAAAGGTGAAAGCATGTGTCCTAATGGGAGGAGCCAGAACAAAGTTCCACCTCCGTGCACATGGAGAATAACTCCTGCTACACATACGCTGTTGAAAAGCTTTATGGGAGTTCATTTCCATTCAGTCCTTTGTGAGTTTGTCCAATTTGTCCTTTCTTCCTTCTCTCATTCATTTTCTTTTTAAAAAATAAATGTTTATTGCTATGTTCAACATTGCCAATATTTCCCATTCATTTTCTCTTTCATTCTCTATTTGTACTTTCTCCACTGCCTACAAACATGAAGACATCACCCTCATCTTTAAAAAAAAGAACCCTCAGGTGACAATCTACATCTCTCCTCTCTTTCATTATCAAATGACTAATAAGCATTTCTATCCACTGCCTCTATTTATTCACCACTTGCTTCTCAACATCTTGAAATCTGATTGTGATCTCAGCACTCTGATGAAATTGTTCTCTCAAAGATTGCCAAAGATTCACTTCAATTCAGCAACCAACTATGTACAAGGCACTGTTCTAAGCACTGGTGCTATTACTTGTCAATTAAGTATTATTCAAGTATTTATTAAAGAAATTATTTTAATGTTATTCATTATTTTGATTATTTTAATTAATCAAACTGCTTAATTAATTATTTATTAATTTGCTGTTAAACATGAAGGCCTTTTCTCAGTCCAAATCTTCTTTGACCTCCTTTTGACACTATCAACCCATCCTCCCTTGGTTTTCATGACAGTGCTTCTTCCTGATTCTCATCCAACACATCTGGTTACTTTTTCTCTAATATATGTTGCTGGATCATTATCCCTTGTTCTCTAAACATGGGAGTTACCCAAGGCCCTATTCCCTTCTCAGTATGCTCTTTCCTCTGGTGATTTCAATTGTTTCTGTAGTTTCAATTATCATCTCTACATAGATGACTCCAGAATCGATATATCTAGCTTTTATCTCACTAATTTTTCTCCTGAATTCCAGTCCCACATCAACACATATCTGTTAGACATTTCTATCTGAATCTTCTGCCAGCACCTTAACGAAAGGTTTCAAACAGAGCTCAACTTGTAAACCCACCCTTCCTTAAAATTTCTTTACTTCTGTTGAAGGCACCACTACCTTTCCATTCACCAAGGTTAATTACCTGGGAGTAGCCTTTGATTCTTTTCTTTCTCCCACCCTACCCTTTACCTAATCAGTTCCTAAATTCTACAGAATCTTCCTCTATATCATCTTTCATATCTATCTCTCTTCCTCTCCATTCAAACTGCCACCACCCTAGTTTCACTCTGAGTTTGGTCCAACCAACTAGCTCTGAATCTATCTAATCATGTTATCACCTAGCCCATATATGTCTTTTCCATAAGAATAGCATCAGAGACTTTGGCAACTACTTCTAGGTAAACTATATCTAAAGTTAATATTCCCTTGGCCTATTGGGCTAGTAACCCTGTGAAAAAAAAGGAAAGGAGGGATTTCTAGAGGGGTGGGTGAGGGAATAGGTCAAAGGGGAGTACAGGAGGGTATTTAGATTTATGGGCATGGGAGGATAGGGGAGGGATGTGTTTATGTCTATATATATGCATATATCTATATCTGCATATAAATATATATGCATTTAATTGTAGCCTGGAGGGGTTAGGAAAGCAAGGGGGAAAAAAGAACAAAGTAAAAAGTGCACAGTAGAGAACAAAAAAAAAACCTTAAAAGGGAGCAAAGATGGACAGCTCTCAACATAACGAGTAGTACAGGCTCTCTTGATACAGAAATTTATTGCTCTTTATCTTCTGCTGTGCACGTGACCTGCTTTTTTCTTACTTTGAATTTTTTTCAATATTTAATTTTATGATATGTTGCTTTTTCTTTATTGTGTATTTGAGTTTTGGTGTTTGAGTCAAAAATAAAAATAAAAAAAAATAATAACAAAGCCAAATTAATCTGAAATAATAAATAAGAATATTTACCAAAAAAAAAGGAAATGAAGTTAATCTGGCATCACCTGTTCTTCTTGATCATTGCCTCTTTTCTAGAGGTTTACCACGAGATGCTTTCTAGATGGTTTTTTAAAAAAATGATTACCTAATAATCCTTTCTAGAAATCTGCATGGAATTCAAATCAAGCTCACGTACTTGTGATTTTTCCTCTTCCATTTTCTGAAAACTTGGATAACTCTATTCCTGTGGTATCTCTCCTGTCCTCCATGATCTTTGAAATATAGCTGACAGAGGCTTAGTGATTATATCATTTCAATTCTATTGCTCAAGGCTTTTCCACAATCTGTTTCCAATCTAAGTTTCCAGACTTTGTCTATATTGCTCCCATTAATACAAACTATATTCTAGCCAAACTGGACCACCAGCTGTTTCCCAAAGTCAGCATTCCCTCTTCTGAATCTCTGAATTCTTACAAGCTGGGCCCCATGCCTTGCTCCCCAGCAAGATTCTTTTGAGAATCTTCTTTCAAAGCTCTCCTGAGATGCTATGTCCTCTGTGAAGTCTTCTCTAATCCTGCCCCCCCCTTCTGCCTACTCTTTAGAACTCTTTCCTAAGACCCAAATTTTCCTACAGCACTTTGTGTGAGCTCTACTTAGCACTTCTCAGTTGCCATCTTGTATTTATTTGCATTCGTTTCATCTGACCATCACTTACACAGACACCGTAATAACTGATCTCAGCAGAGATCAGGCAGATGGCCTGGAAGGCTGGCTGTGATCCAGAGGCCATATTTCCCTCCCTCATCTATTTACATGTTGTCTCTATTAGAATGTAAACTCCTTGAGGGCAAGGACAATGGTTTTGCATTTCTTCATTTCCTTAGAGCTTAACACAATATCTAGAACATAGTAAATGCCTACTAAATGCTTGTTGGCTAACTAAGTGCTCCAGGAGAAAGGTATAAATTAGTATATACAAAATACAAAAATAGAACATTTCTAGGACTTTTTTGTCACAAATGCTGCCTTTAAAATTTTATCTGATTTACTAATAAGTAATATTTCACTTCTACTTTTAAAAAATGGATGTATAATATACATATGAGAGAGTGATGATGATGATGATAAAAGAAGGTGATTGTTGGTAGCATATCTTTTCTTGAGTTGACTGAGAAAGTTGTAACTAGAATTTCTTTAATCTGAGGCAAAAAAAAAGCCCAACAGAGTAATGCTGTCACTGCACCTGGAAGGAAAGGAGTCTACCCTCATCACTACCCCCATCCCCTATCACCCATGAAGGCTGAAGAGAAAGGAGAGTCTGGGAGAAGTAACCTTGCAAATGGTATTATAGGAATGGCAAGTGTACTATGCGGAATCTTTGGAAATGGGAGCCTGGAGGTGGCAACTGCAGTGATATGGGCCTCAGGATCCTACAGAAGCAGCAGTCCAGTGTAGGACTATGAGGTAAGGCATGGAGAGAGGAGTGAACAGGGAAAGGAAGCATGCCACCCTGGGAAGGAAATGCCCTTCCTCCAAATCAAGATATCCTGGGACAGTCTCATTCACTCTGTACTATTTAAGGATTTAGAAGAAGCTAGACCAAGATCACAGAATCAAAGGACTTTTGCAGCAGACACCATCTAATTCAACCTTCTCATTTTACAAATGAGCAAACTGAAGGTTGTGAGGGTCATAAGGAGGCTTGAACTCAGATCTTCTGACTCCAAATATAGTCTGTGAGAAGGGATTGTTTTCCTCCCACCTCTCAGCAATGTAGAAAACATCATGATGAGATTTCTTAGTATTCTCATCAAAAACATATGCTTCTAGTCCTGAAATTCCACGTGCCTCTGTTGTCTATGTTTTCTTTGGCACTAAATTTTTGACTAGTGGTTATATGACAAGAATAATGAATTAGTGTTTGGCACAGCATACAAATCCCAGATTCCACTTTCAGTTCCTCACTGATGCACTGTGCAATCATTTGTACCTCAGTTTCTTATTTGTGATGAGGATAATATTCCTTACAGAGAGATTGTAAAGAGTGTTTAGGTCAGTGGTTCTCAACCTTCCTAATGCCTCGACCCTTTAATACAGTTCCTCATGTTGTGGTGACCCCCAACCATAAAATTATTTTTGTTGCTACTTCATAACTGTAATTTTGCTATTGTTATGAATAATAATGTAAATATCTGATATGAAGGATGTATTTTCATTGTTACAAACTGAACATAACCCACAGGTTGAGAACCACTGGTTTAGGTGATGAGGTATATATGATCAGGTCACTACAAAGTATTATAACTGTTTTAAAAATATTGCCCAGCCTCTGGAAATATGAAATAGTTTATGCTTAGTATAATAGTTTTACAGATGTTTAACATCTAATAATACGTGTCAATCAATCAATCAACATGAATTTATTAAGTACCTGCTATGTGTCTGTCACTATGCTAAGCACTAGTGTGTGTGTGTACACATACACATATTTGGATGAGACCTATGATTTCATTGGTGTAGAGAACTCTCAACGAGGAAACCCACTGTACCAAAGAAGGTGTCTGTCTCCTGTACAACATCCAGTCTAGCCTAGTCTTAGAGTAACCACTAAGAGGCTAAGTGTCTTGCCCAGGGTTACATAACCAGTATGTATCCTGACTCCCAAGCCAGCTATGTTTTGTTAAATTGCACCTTGGTCCTTCTCTGGAGCTGAGGAGTCAAAGACAAGGAACGAAACTGTCCTTATCCTGAAGGAGTTTATATTCTTCTGAAGGGGGGAATATATGGGGAATTCTTTCATTCAGTAGTGGAGAACTGAACCTAATAAATATTTCAATATATTCCCAAAACATTGCAACACAGCCAGCTTTGTCTAATCTTCATAACTATTCTTAGTCATTAAAAGCAATGGAAGAGTATCAACATATGCCTTTAATTTTTCAATTTCAGGACTGAAAGGGAACCTAAAGGCCATCCAGTCCAAACCCTCGTTTTTACACATGAGGAAATTTAAGCCCAATGGAATGTATTGGTTTCCCAAGGTCACCCAGCAAGCTGGTGGCAAAGCAGGGACCAGAACTCAAGTCGGAGTCTTGGGCAAGAGCTCTTTCCACTATACCAGTGACCAGATGTTGTCCCATTTTAAAAACCAAAACAAAAGCCCTGGAAACTGCCTGATCCCCCTCTCCCTACTCCCAGAAGTCCAGACTCAGATTAACCACCTATTAACTGAACTACGATTGAATTTTTTTTTTTATAATTAACCATTTATTCTCTCTCTCTCACTTCTCCATCTCTATCAGGCACAGATGCTCAAATATTCACAGTCTACCCCATTCATTACATGAGCCCTTTGAGTGCAGGGCCCTTGTGTTTGTTTGTTTGTGGGTTTTGTTGTTGTTGTTCTTTTCAAGTTGTGCCTTTCTTTGTGTCACCAATGCTTAGCACAGTGCCTGGCACTTGGTGAGCCTTTAATAAATGCTTGTGGACTGACTGATGCAAAGTGAAGGAAGTAGAAGCAGAATTCTTTAGATATAATAACAGCATTGTAAAGGCAAACAAGTTTGAAAGACTTGAGAACTACAAGGATTTTAGCATTCCTCATTCTTGTTGGTGTCTTTTACCCAAAAGCCCCTCTCACCGTGTCCAGCTGCAACAGATTCTCTCTCTCTCTCTCTCTCTCTCTCTCTCTCTCTCTCTCTCTCTCTCTCTCTCTCTCTCTCTCTCTCTCTCTCTCTCTCTCACACACACACACACACACACACACACACACACACACACACACACACACACACACACACACACACACACACACACCCTCCCACTCCCCTATTGCATGTCAGAAGCAGCACACGCTGTTCCTGCCCGGGGGCTCCCAGGACCCCTACACTGGCTCCTGCGCGTGTGCCCGCTCGGGTTTCCCTGCAGCCCCACACAGACGCTGCGTCCCCTCTCGTTGGCAGTTCGCTATCCCCCTCGATTCCCCCTCTCCTCCGGGCTCCCTGTGGCATTTGGAGGCTCCCACCGTCCGCTCCAAATGTTTTCCATATTTGTTCAGCCTCCGTGATTCAAATACCGGGAGCGGCTCAGCCTGCGCCCAGCCCAGTGAGTTCCTGGGGGCCCCGCAGCCCACCCACCCACCGGCCATGGGCCAGAACGAGCAACCACCAGCCCCCAACGCTCCCCAAGGCAAACCGAGGCAGGGGCCATCGGCGCCCGCCGGGGAGCGAGGCACCGCCTCAGGGGCCTCCAGCGACCCGGGGCCGAAGAAAGGCAAAGGGGACCCCAAAGCGTGCCGGGAGGAGGAAGCCCGGACTTGCTGTGGCTGCCGTTTCCCGCTGCTGCTCGCCCTGTTGCAGCTGGCCTTAGGCATCGCTGTGACAACTGTGGGCTTTGTTATGGCAGGCATCAGCCCTTCCTTGCTAGTCAGAGAAACTCCATTTTGGGCTGGGATCATTGTAAGCATACAGTCTGTTTTCCCTAAGTGCGTTTGCCAAACATGAATGCAAACCTGCATGGTACATTTCAGACTAACTAACCCAAACTTGCATGCCCTCTGCTGCCCCAAATCTGAGCTATTCTAACTCGCATCCCGCCTTGTGATTAGAACGTGATTGACTTTTTCGTGGGGAAGCTGCCGGGGGTCCAATCTCTGGCTGGTATCCCTGAGCGTCAACAAGATGCCAGAACAGAATGTCGGGAAGCTGTGCGTATAGCTGACATCCAGTGGGGCATATCGATTGATCACACTGAATCTTCTCAACAGCTACAGCAAGTTGGTTTTTTTGTTGTGCTCCTTTCTTCCCTCCCTAATGGGAGTCAGATCACCCAGGCAAAAACAATTCTAATAAGTACATTTAGTAGAGGCAGGTCCAGAAAAGGACTGTACTCCTTCGATCTTCGACAGCGGGTAACAATCCAATTTTTAAAAAGCCCCAAACTTGAGATGAAGTTACATCAAGTTAGCTTGTTTAAAATATTGTCGGCCTACGTAAGAGTATGTTGTAGCTCAGAGGAATACAGCCACATTTCGTTGAGGGACCAAAGCCTCTTGGATGAATCATGGGTGGAGTTACTGACAGAAGTATATTTGGGACTTCGTATGTATGTTATGCATGTGTGTTGAGCTAAATACTACACAGCCATTATTAGAATATTGTCTTGCTTAAATGCACATGCCTGGCATGGCTAAGTTGTGACTTCATTTCTAATTGGTGGTCTTTTCTAATCACATTTTTCAATCTGTTTTTTAAACCAGTAGTTCATATTAAACAGATAAGTTAATTTTTATATGTAATAAATTTGAAAAGTCTTACTAAACCCAATCAGCTAAATATGACCCATTTAGAGCCCTAATAGTAATCTAGTAGGAATAGATTATTAAAGATGCGGATGATGTAAATCATTACTGTTTGCAAGACGATTTGAATTTATGAACTGTTAGTTTTCTTTAGTAAATCAGCTAGGGCTGATAAATATTCAACTTGTGTGCTAATAGTTCCTCCCAAAGAAGTTTTTAAAGTAAAGTGGCTTTTAGAAACTAGACTTTGTACCAATATGCATAGTAGATCCAATAACTTCATTACTTATTCAAAATACTAAGAAAAAAAAAGCCTTTGCAATTGGATTTTGGAAGTATTTAAAAATAATATACAAGAGACTGTAAATAGAGGTGTGAATTCTACTCTTGGTTCTGTCCCTAAATTTGCAATATTTGGCAAGTCATCTGTCCTCTATGAGCCTCAGTTTCCTTATTTTAAAATGAGGAGATGACATCAGAATATTTCTAAGGTCCTTTTTAGGTCTCAAGTCCTATGATTCTGTGGATGAAGGATATCTGAGGGCACAATTTCCAACCTCTTTTTTTTTTCAGCACTACTTAAGAAAGCTCAGTCCTCAGAAACTGAAAAAAAATGAGAAGAGATATCTAGTATCAAGTCACACTCTCTAAAGTGTGCATTACAACATTCTAAGATTTTGGCAATTTTCTCAACCACAACTGTCATCATTTTAAAAAGCACATATTTAGCTATTAATTGCATGGAATTGTAATAGATGTGGTCAAATAATTTTTCAACTTTGGTTCTTTCAAAATGTGCATCTCTAGTGATATTGTTTTAGATGAAAATGGCTTATTTTCAAAAGAATGTATTTTAAGCAGAATATTGTACTGGTTATACTTAGAAATTGATGAAGATCACTTTGGGGGCAGCTAGGTGGAGCAGTGAATAGAGACTCTGGCCCTGGAGTCAGGAGGACAGGAGTTCAAATCCAGCCTGACACTTACTAGCCATGTGACCTTGGGCAAGTCATTTAACCCAAATTGCCTTGTCTTAGCCCTCAAAAAAAAAAAAAGATCACTTTGAGAGCATTTTGGCAACAAAGATAGCCTGACCTTGGGGTGTAATGTTTATAGGTACCTCAGCCCAAATATGCTTGTAACAGACCTTGCAGCATTGCTGCCATGGCTTCACCTTTCCTTACACCCTTGCAACCACTACTCCTGGCTTTCCAGGAAGGAAGAAGGATGGAAGGTTATTAGTGTACATTTCCTGGGAGTAGAGCTCTGAGAGTGAGTTATTGCTAGATAAATTGTAAGTGGCACCACCTCATCACTGGTCCTATGGAAGTCATTAAACTTGCTCCATTCCTGAGATTGGTCTGAATCAGAGAAAAATGTTTTAGTTTAGTCCTCTCTACTACCTTTACTTTATTTTCAGGCCAGATTTTATTTTACCGTTCGCTAAAATGTGAGGGGGAAGGTCAAGCAGGTTATGTATTGCTTTTCAGTTGTGTGTGTGTCTGGTTGTGTTGTTGTGTTTGGTTGTGTTTGGTTGTATCTGATTCTTTGTGACCCCATACACCATAGCATGCCAGGCCCTTCACTGTCCATGGGGTTTTCCTGGCAAAGATACTGGAGTGGTTTGCCATTTTCTTCTCCAGTGGATCACCTTTTGTCAGAACTCTCTGCTATGACCTGTCTATCTTGAGTAACCCTGCACAATGTAACTCATAATTACATAGAGTTATGCAAGCCCCTCTGCCACAAAAAGGCAGTGATCTGAGTGGGGAAGTTATGTATAGGACTCCCTAAATCTATCCTGGGATGATACAACAATGAATTGAGGAGAGAATCATCTCTACCATCTTAGGAAAATGAGCTGGCCTAAATTTCTAGGGAACATAGGTCTAGACCAGACCAGAGCTAATAAACTCGGGTTTAAGACAGATCATTCTCAAGAGTTGAAGCTTTTGACCTGTCAGCTTAAGGCATCCCTAAGCCCTAGTTTATGAGTTCTTACGTCTTACCTTCTGTCTTTCATGTACCCATTTTTTTTTTTGCTGCAAACAGGTTACCATAACTCTAAAGATATCCTTGTATAGAATTTCTACAATGAACCATGTCTGTCCAGGTGTACGACTGTAACCATGTGTGGGAACCTGCCCCCAGTGGTGCAAATCAGCAATTCAGCTGTGCCTTATAGTATAATTGAGTACCTGAGATATGAAATGACTCACTTGTGCTCACACAGCCAGTATGTTTCTGAAACAAGACTTGAACCCAGGTCTTTCTGACTCTAACACCAACTTTCCCTCTACTATGCCAGGCTGCCTCACACAAACTTTGTATTCATTCAAAAATTTCACTTCAGTTGACTTCAGTCTTTGGAGGACTCAGTGTGCAATCATCAATCTGACTACATCAGATCTTTGTAAGGTGAAATTAGATATGTAAACATAGAACATAACATGTAGGAGCATTATGTGTAATTATTGGGCTCCCTTGACAGTTATAGTAAATGGCTTTTTTAGATTAAGCTATATATACAACTATTCCCCACTCCTAATTTGTAAGATATTATCACAGAGATAGCAGAAATCATTTGACTTCACAATTTCTAAAATATGCCTTTGAGAGACTAGAACTGGGGGGCTGGGGGACACCACAGAGAATAGCAGCTGTGCAGGAGATAGAATAAAAGCTTTTGTATGATCTTCTTTATTCGCTATCCATTTTATGGGTAAAAACTCATTTACATGGATTCTGATTCAGACCATGATGACAATGTAAAAAGGAGATAAGCCCTTTTGAAGATAAACTTGATACAACCAGAGAATCATAGAAAATCAAGGTTTCCTTAGCATTTCATGCTATTAATAAATTAAGTGGGTGGGTCCAACAGAGTACACAGTGAAGTTCACTTACCATTCAGAAGTTTATTGGATAAAAGCACATCTGGATTGTGCTCTCTTTTATGACAGTGTGACCTGAAGTCAAAAGAAGTGGGAATTCCAAGAATTTTGAAACTGTTCACTTCTTATTCTGAGAGTTCAGTGTTTGAGGATACATTTAGTATAGGGCCATTAATACTTCAGAAGGTTTCTAGAATAACCTATTAGTGTTCTAAAATAGAATCACAGAACTGAAAAAAAAAATTCCAAAGAGATCATCAGTCTTCTTTAGTTATATGTCCTTATCACATCTGTCAGAAGTGAATACTTCTAATTAGACATTTTCACCCATACAAATATTTTAAAAGCCCATTTACCTTTCATAATCACTTAAAATGATGTATTTTCTTTGGTATCTCCACATTAAATCATTTTCAGAGCACATTTGTATTTCTTAGCCCCAGGCTAAGAATGGTGGTGGATTTTTAGTGCATGTCAGTCTCTTGCACCAAAAGGTGAACTTCCGTGAGAAGAAAGAAATTCCTTAGGCCTAAGGTGAAATATCTTAGGTATTTTTCATCCTCACAAAACCACACCATATAATAACAACATTATTTCTTCTTTATGCCATTCCTTAAACTTATTATCTAAGTCTATAAAACTTAGGAGTCCAGTTAAGAGTTATAATGTTTGGTTTTTTTGATATAGCAACATATTACACTTCAAGAGGCAGATATAGCCTCCTTTAAAGAAAGTCAAATATGTGAAATCTGAACTTACAGAATTACCAGCCTCCTTATAAAAAGAATCACCATAGATAACTTTAAGTAGCAACCAATCCCAATTCATTTAAAATTACTTCAAAAATTAAATATCTATGCCACTTTTCAGGTACATTTTTATTCATAAAACAAGTATCTCTATGCAGTCTACATGACCTGGCTAAGGATGGGTCACATAAATTATCTACAATTTTGAAAAGATTAAGCTATATTTCTTGGTTAAGTGACTTGGTCACTGTCAGTCAGAGGTGAGAGAAACAGGGAAGGATTGCATGGAAGTTGAGGGTTGGTCCTTTGGCAAGTCAATAACCTATTCTAAAGAGTCAAAGATGGCCCTTAGGTTGTATACATCCCTCACTGGGAGAATTGTGGTGTCTTGGTCAGAATTTGGGGAGTTTCAAGGAAAAGTAGATCTTGAGGAAAGACAATGAATGCTGTTTTGGACATGCTGGATTTAAGACATCTATGGGACATCTAGGAAGAGATATGTAGCAAACAGTTGACAATGTGACATGGAAGTTCAAGATAAAAATTAGGGTTGGATTTAGGAATCGCCCAAATAGGGATCATATTTGAATCCATGTAAGTTGGTAAGAGCTCCCCAAGAGTTCTTCCTTTGGTATCTTCCCAAGAGAGTGAATATAAAGAAAGGAGGAAAATCCAAGAAAAAGGTCTAGAGAACACCCACACATAGGAGATAAGAGATGAATAATGAACAAAGGATATTGAGGAATAGTTTTACAATTAGGAGAACTGGGAGAGTGTAGGATCATGGAAGCCAAGTGGGTCCAGGAGGAAAAGGTGCACAATAATGTTAAACAAGGTCATAGAGGCTAACAATTTTTTAAAGACCATCATATTGACTAGTTAAATTGTTGGTAACCTCTGAAAAAGCTGTTTAAATAGAGAGTCTGAAACAGAAGCTAGATTGCAAGAGAATGAGACGTGGTAAGGAAATTAAGGCAGCAAAGCAAGATGATTCTTTTTTTTTTTCAAGTTTGGCAGTAATAAGAGAGGAAAACAATAGCTTGAGGAGGTAGCAGGGTCAAGTAAAATTTGTTGTTGTTTTTAATGAGGCAGAAGGGAAAGGCAGAAGGGAAAAACTTGAACTCATGGAGAAATGTAAAGATTAGGGAGAAGGGATATCTTGAAGTAAATGGGAGGGGATGGGATTGAGGATACAGGAAAAGAAGTTTGTCTTCGCAGGAGCAGTGAAGTAATGGGTGGATGAAGATAGAAAGGTTTTTTTGAAGTAAGGTATTGAGGAGAGAGAGAGAGAGTTTAAGGCAAAGAGCCTCTATATTCTCAATAAAATAGAAAGTAAAGATTTCTGCTGAGAGAACTTGATATGAAGTAGCCATGACAGGCTTGAAAAGAGAAGAGAAGGGGGGTGGCTAGGTGGCACAGTGAAAAGAGCATCAGCCCTGGAGTCAGGAGGATCTGAGCTCAAGTTCAGCCTCAGACACTTAACACAAAAAAACTAGCTGTGTGACCTTGGGCAAGTCACTTAACCCCAATTGCCCTATTTTCCCCATTCCCCCCCCCCCAAAAAAAAACAAAAAAGAGAAGAGAAGAGAAGGTTTGGAACAATTGCTTTTCAAAAGGTGACAAAGTCTAGGATGAATACAAATTTTTGCTGTACAGCAGTAAGCACCCAGTTGACATTAGACAACATTAATTTGTAGTGGATCCAGCTGACATGATGTAACTTCCTGCAGTAGTACTCAGAAGCATTTTAGTAGGAACAGGGAATCAATAAGTCATTCATTTATATAATCAATAAAGATCTATTAAGTACCTACTAAGGGTTAAGCACTAGGGATGCAAAGACAAAAATGAAATGTTCGTGCTTTTGAGAGCTTTAGGGATAGTATAGGGGAGAGGCGGATCCAGAGTTCAGGATTGGCTACACATGAATGGCAAAGGGATAAACAGGTAAGGAAATAAGGCACTGAGGAAAGTGTATGGTTGAAATGGTGAACTACCGGGTCAAGATTGGGAAGAGAAGAAAGCGATAGAAGAACAGGAGTGCTAGTTTTATAAGAGTACAGAAGAATGGATAGGCTGAAAATTGTAATGAGAGAAATGAATAGGTTTTGAAAGATTGGGGCACAAGGAGAAATAGGAAAGGAGAGAGATTATCCCAGTCACAGTAGAATTGCTCATTTCAGAATCATAGAGTTGGCATAGTTATAGGTGATGGGGAAATATAAGATGTGACTATGCCTGGTGGTTGCTGTAGGTCACAGGAGTTGAAGAGATCATTAAATTAGAAAGCCAGAGAGTTGGAAGGGGCATTAATGTATATATGGAAATCAAGTGCAAACAATGTGGTAGTAGTCAACAGAACTTGGCAACTAGTTGGGGATGGGGGATGAAAGAATGGGAAAAATGAAAGATAACAGGGTTTTGAACTTGGATGACTGAGAGGATTGTGGTGACTAAAACATCAGAGATGTTGGATGGAGGGGCAATTTGGTGAGGAATATTATAAACTTAACATTGATTATGTTGTCTGAAGTGCTGGCTGATGATGCAGGTAGAGCTGTCAAACAAGCAAATGAAAATGGCCAGGAATACTTTAAAGAAAATTATCTTACCATTGGATGAAGTTTTTAAATTGGTAATGAGAATATATTAGAAGGTATTCAAAGTAGATGTCCAGTCCTTAAGTGCATTTAGTAAAGATTTATACTGAGTTATATGGGCAATGAGGTGGCACAGTGGATATGGTGTTAACCCTGGAGTGAGAGGACCTGAGTTCAAATCTGACATCAGATACTAGTTATATGACCCTGGGCAAGTCACTTAACTTAATTTTTACCCTATAGTAGAGCAGTATATTATACAGGATAGAGATACAGATAAGAAGCCAGGAAAATGTGGGTTCATATATCTATCTGACACATAAAGGTTGTGTGGTCCTGAAAATGTCATTTAACCTTAGAAATTTGGACCACTCTATAAGCCTATCACAGAAAAAGTATTAACTTTCATAAATGGAGAGAATCTTTCTCTACTAATTAAATCACAGGTCTAGTTCCCTAGCCTTAGCACAGATATCTGACATTTGAGAGGTTAACTTGAAGAACTGATCTTGAAAAATTTTGAGGCTATTATACATAATTTTTATTTTTATATTAAAATACTAATACAAAGAATTGAGAGCTAAGAAAAATAATGCAAAATGCTCTGTAACTCCCAAACATAATTGTAAACCTATTTATGCCTCATAGCTCCCATTGAAGTAATCATGTCTTATATGATGATTTTTGGAGAAATAAAGTTAAGTTTATTGAAAATGCTTTTAAAGATCCCTTTTGGTAGATGTCTATTATTTTGTTAACCAATTGGGCATTTGTTGTAAGTAATTTCCAATAATGTTTAGAGAACATGACTGTGTTATGCTGAGATTTTTGGTTTCTAATTGTAAAGTGGGTAGCCCTCCACTGAAATTCTGCTTTGATGCTTCAGTGCGACACAGTGGAGAATTTGGGTCCTCAAAGGTTGTGCCAGTGGAACCCAAACTCTGATGGGACCTACAAAGCTACAAAAAAATCAAATGCAAGACTTAGGATGGATTGACATCCAAAGACAAGCACAGCTATGTGTAGAGATGCTCATTACCTAAAAGTAAGCCAACATGGTGAATTTCTTTTAAAAGAATTGTTAGGCACTCAGCATGGTGCTTGGCACATAGTAGGCACTTAATGCTTCTTTCCCTCCCTCCCCTGCCCATTTTTAAGGTCACAGCAATGCGTAGACAAACAATTTTACTAAGCTGTGGAGAGTTTGCATTGAGAGCTAGTTGGTAGAAGAAATATTCACATGGATTCACATAGGTATTTTGCAGTATTGAGAATATAATGTAGGGTGTTCTCAAAAGTGACTTCAGGGAAAAAGAAAGCAAGAAGATATTTTGAGTGTATTTTGCTTTTGCCTAATTAAGGTCTTTTGAGACTTTTGTGGATTAACAATTGGGGTCAAGTAGGTGCCAACTTTTTCTCCCTCTGCAGTGAAAACAAGAACGTGCATTTCCCATAGTGCAGCAGTACCTTGGACTATCAGGACTGTGTCTGCTTTAAATTTGGTCTGAGAAAAACAATTATATAGGCAGCGTGGTGGTACATTGGAAAGAGAGTGGAACTGGAATCAGAAAGACCTGAGTTCAAATGATGCTTTCTTAGCTGTGTGGTCTCAGGGAAGTCACTTAGCATTTCTTTTCTTTTCTCTTCTTTTCTCTTCTCCTCTTTTTTTGCTTTTTGGAGGGGCAATTGGGGGTTAAGTGACTTGCCGGAAGTCACACGGCTAGTAAGTGTTGAGTGTCTGAGGTCAGATTTGAACTCAGGTCCTCCTGACTCCAGGGCCAGTGCTCTATTCACTGTGCCACCTAGCCACCCCCATCATTTAGCATTTCTAAGCCTCCATTTCCTCATTTGTAAAATGAGGGACCAGACTCAGTGGCATGATTCTAGGCTTAGAGTTTCCTTGCTGTTGGCTTTGACAGGATCCTTTCTGATGGGTATTTGCTACCTGGCTACATCATATATTTCAGGGTTAGCATCAACTTTGAAGAAATCTATATGATAAATCAGGGTCAACATGCATGGTTCTATATTGCTATAGGAAAGAAATGGATTAGTAATTAAACTCTAACTTGTATCATTTCTCTCTGAAATGAAGTTCATTTTTAGGTGTGGTGCTTGGCAAGCTGAAGGGGTCCTGGCCATAAGAGGTCATTGTAAAATTATTCTTCAAGATGTCTCTTAACTGGTTAATTCTCATTGGGAATAGTACCAGTTCTTAGAGCCAGGTTCCCCCACAGACTCAATCATCACAGAAAAAGTGTTTTTATCCAAATAAAATTTAATATCAAAAGTAAAGATTTGTAGTACATAAAATATTCAAGTCTGTTGCAAAGACACACCCTGTTTCAGCTGGTTGGAGAAAGATTCAGTTCTCTGGGGACTGAGATTAAACTTGGCAGTGGTAACTGTCGGATGCCTGAGAGAGGAGGTTCAGTGGCTCACAGTGGTTAATTTTAAAGTATGATGCTTGGTTTTAGGATATATGTGAAAGAGTCCACCTACATGCATGGAAATAACTGATTTTTCCTTCTGTGTAAAAGGTATGAATATAGGAGCTACATCATTTTTTCCCTGAGCTCTTTCTCTAGCATGTTTATTAAAGTATTAGAATCCTTGGTGAATGGCATAAGCAAGCTAAAAGTCCCCTATTCTCTTAAAATTAAGAAACAGGGCTGGTAAGCTGATATATCAAAGTATTGTTGTTCAGTCAGTTTTCTGTTGTGTCCAACTCTCTCTTGACCCCATTTGGAGTTTTCTTGACTGGAGTGGTTTGCTATGTCCTTCTCCAACTCATTTTACATTTGAGAAAATTGAGTCAAACATGACTAAGTGACTTGCCTGGGCTCACACAGATAGTAGCTGTCTATAGATGAGTCTTCCTGTCTCCAAGCCTGACACTCTATCTATCCACTGTGCCACCTAACTGCTCCATATCAAAGTATAATGAACTGTTAATGTTCAGAGTTTGTGTCAGTAATAAAATATTCTTTATTCCATTTACAATTATAGTTTGGACAAATTTATATAATAGTAACAATAGCTGATAATTATAGCTTAAAATTTACAAAGTGCTTTAATAGATCATTTCATTTGAACATCACAACTCTGTAGCTTAGGTCCAGTTACCATCTCCTGCTACAGATGAGGAAACTGAGGCTATGGGAGGTTAAGTAACTTGTCTAGATTCACATAACTCACAAGTGTGTGAGGTAGGATTCAAACTCGGGTCTATCTGACTCCAAGTTCAGCACTATAATTGCTTTGCATGGATTAGATTTTTTAAAAAATATACAATAGTAGCTTAGGCTACTATTAGGTTAGCCAGTGCATAAAGTCTTTTAAGACTCCTATGATGTCATTAAATTATTTATCCAATATGTTAGCCCATTCATTAATCACATGCAGTTAAAAACTGGAACTATAAAAAAGTGGAATGGATAGTCTTGTTTTCCGCTGCACTTTAGGTCTTTACACACAGGCTAGATGACCATAGTTCAAGTACATTGGAGTCTTTGGGGATCCTTTTTTAATTGTAGTTTATACTGAAGTCTGTTGCAGTTTGAATTATATGGTTTTTGTTTTGACAAGACCACTTCTGGAAGGTTATGCATAGTTCCGGACAGTGCAGTTTAGAAAGGACATTGTGAAGCACACAGACAGTGCTGAAACCATTGATACCTGGAGATGACTGTATCCCAAAGGGAGATGAGTCAGGAAGGATAGAGTTGTCCCTCTGTGGAGGTATTGTGGATGTTGTAGGGATAATTCTTGTTCTGGCTTATTTGGGGAGAAGATGACCTTCCTCAGAGATTTTGTGGACTGTCCTCTCACCCTCTCACCTCCAGGTTAAATATTCCCATTTCTTTCAACTGAAACTCATATGACACGAACTTAAGGACCTTTACTACGTTAGTTGCCCTCTCCTGGACACTTTTTGGCTTACCAATGTCTTCATTAAACTATAATGCCCAGAACTGAACAAAATACTCCAGGTACGGTCTGATTGGGCAGCAAGATGGCACAGGGTGACCTGGACTAAGGGAGACTCATCTTTATGAGTTCAAATCTGGCCTCAGACACTTCCTTGCTGTGTGACCCTAAGCAAGTCACTTAACCCTGCTTGCCTCATTTCCTTATCTGTAAAACGAAATGGAGAAGGAAATGGCAAACCACTCCAGTATCTTTGCCAAGAAAATCCCAAATGGGGTCATAGTCAATCATGACTTAAAAACAACCCAGCAACAACAAAAATGATCTATTACCTCCTTATTCCTGTATCTCTCAATGCAGCCAAAGCTTTTTGGGGCTGCCATTGCCTACTGCTGACTTATATTGAGTTTACATTCCACTAAAATCCCCAGATCTTTTCAGACAAACTACTTTTTACCCATGTCTCCCCTGATTCTGAGGTTCCTTCCAGATTTAGATTTAAAATTCTATGATTTCATAGCTATGTAGTGGAGTTTATAATAATAAGCTATGTAGAGTTTATAATCATCTCTATTTGTGTTCTATCATCCACTGTGCTCATTTTCTCTCCCTGATTTGTGTCATTTGAAAATCTAATAAATTTAGATTTTAGACATCATAGTGTTATTTAAGTCATTGATAAAAATGTTAAACAGCACATGGCCAAATGGATGTCTAGGACATTCCACTGCAGACCTCCTGCTATGTTGACCTCAGACCATTAATGACCAACCATTGTTTTGAAGGAGCTTCTTACGGAATCCTCATTAAGCAGTTGGATAATAAACTGGCTGAAGACAATGCATTAAAGGGCAGTGACCTCTTCACCCACAGTGGTTTTTGAAGTTCAAGGGAATCCATTTCTCATGTTTTCTTCGTTTATGATCCTTGGCCATAGTATTTTTTTTTTTAAATAATGATTCCAAGTACCAGGTTACTGTTACTTACTCTAAGCAACAGCTTTGGGTAAAACTCCAGAAAGTTTCATTGAATGTATTTCATTGTGGCAACTGTTCTGCACATATTACATTTTCTCTCTAGTTTATAACTTTCCCCCAGTTACTTATCCACTCTTCGTACTTCATCTGTAAAATGAATAATCTAAATAGAGAGCTGGTTTCTCCTTTCTCTTTTCATCAATTTCTGAACAAATTTGAAATACTGGAGGGTGAGGGTGCAGGAGAGAATTGAGTAAAAAAATTGTCTGATTTCCTACCTCTCTGTACTATTTAATCTCAGCTCCCCATGAATATTATGGGGGAAAGCATTCTGCTCTTAAAAGAAAATTGGGGTGCCATATATCAGGGCTACTGTAATGTTTTCATGTCAATTTTAGGAACATATTTATTTAGGTTAGATATTCTCTTAGCTAAACATTGCTAGAGACACAAGAACTGGGCATCTGTCTTCCTCCTAGTATAATTAGGCTAAAAAAGGATAATGTATTCTGGGGCCGAGTTTCATGTGGGCTGGCAAAAAGCCACTAAGATGACTAGACTCCAGGCCAATGGACCAGAGATGATGTATCCTTGTTCACAAATAAACCTGCCCACTTTTTTTGTGGAAGATCCGTGGGGACTGTATCAACCTAGAAATAAGCACTTCCCTGCTTGGTTGTCAATGCAGCAGTATTAAAAGAGATAGAACACAAGACCGCCAGGATTCTTGTTTCAGTCACATCCCACTCAAGTACTGTTTTTAAAGGGTTTGATTCAGCATTCATTGTAGTGAACAGTTTAACGAACTTTGAAGATACTTTATTCTAATAGAAACCTTTCTGTTATGTGAAAGATAAGAACAGGTGACAAGGAAAGAAGAACAATGACTAATGTGCTAGGTAGACCCTGACTGGTGAGAGAATTTTAGTTGTATTACTAGAAAAACCACCCCACCCATCATTTTGTGATTGTCAGGTGTATCACGTTCGATTTGGCAGAGAGACCTTATCTCACAGCAAACTCTGCCAGTAAAGCTGCGTCAGGCACTCTTCCAAGGCAGGATAGTGTTTCCTTCCTTCTCATTTCAGTTGAGTGGGTACCTTCCTTTAGGGAAAGAAAATATCACATTTAGCTAGAGCTCCCTAGACAAGAAAAGCACCTACCCCGGTGACATGTACACAGTGGGGTATCCATAAATACTTTGATGGTGACAAACTGATTTAAATAGACTAAAAAACAATTTTCTTCCCACCCCAATCCAAAACCTTGAATCAGAACATTATATTTTTACAGATTAGGCATTCAGATATATTTTTACACATTCCTCTCATGTTCCTACACAGCCAAGCTCTGAGGTAAAAACAGTCTACGAGTTGATACATACCAAACCTTCTCAAGTTAGTTTGCTCTTTTCATTAACAAAGTTTCAGGTTTGGGGTGGCTTATAAATTGAAATGTTACTTTGAAAAATTAAGATCTGATTATAGTGATTTTGTTATTTTATATAGCCCCACATAAATTGCTCTTATAATGAAATTATGTAAATGGATTGACTCTCATTTAATTAAATTCAACAGCCATTTATTAAGCGTGAAGAAGACAGTTCTATATTGTGGGTGCGATATTATATTCTAGATAAGGATTTAGATCTAGGTACCAAGTCAAAAGAAGAGGTGGTACCTGACCTTGTGGAGCTCATAGTAAGAGGATATGGGTAGGCACAGGAATGATGATTTATTTTATTGGCATAGGCAGCTCATTTGGTGAGGAAATTCCATCTACCAGTGCAGGTTGACACTTTCTCTACAACTTATGGAGAGTTGCCTAGCGCACAGAGAGGTGAGGTGAAATCGGTCACACAACCTGTACAGGTCAGAAAAAGGACTTAAACTCAGCTCTTCAGGGTTCCAAGGCCAGCTTTCTACCCACTATACCTTACTGCTAAAAACAACCTAAACCATGGTAAGTACACAAGAGAGGTATAGATACACTGTTAAATAAAGTGTGAGTGGAATGCTTTGTTAAAGAGGTGGCATATGCGTTGAATTTTAAAGTATAGGTAGGAATTCAGCAAAGGGAAAGGGGAAGGGCACTTCCAGAACAGGGAATATGGTGAGTGAAACTCAGAGCATATACAAGGGACTCCAGTTTGACTGGGATTTAGAGCATGTGGAGTGGAATAATATGAGAGAAGGCTAGAAAGCTAGTGTGGTTCTGGACTATCTACCAAAGACATCTAAACTCCTCCCCATCCAAGTCCCAATTCACTGCTATCTGCTCCACCTCCTCCTGTTCCTCTGTCCAATATACAGATGCCATAAAAATCAGGATATCAAATCCATATTGTCATGAAAACAAGAGCAAGCAAGATATGAAGTTTCTTCCCCTGGCTACCCTGCTCCTTTCCCTGATACTCATCCATGTCAAACCTATAGATTCTATGCCTCTATCCCACACTCTAACCTCCCCTTTCATTATACCATGTGGAACCATCATTTTGTCGTTTTTAACTGTCCTTCATACTAGACTTCTCACACTTTTTCCATTTTCTTGCAATTAAGGGAAACTAGCTTCCCCCAGAAAATACTGCTCTCCAGATTACTCTTCCCATAACAGATGTGGCTTTCATTGTTGCTCTTAGGTTAAGGAGGGGTTTCCCCTACCTTTCACATTCAATGACCAATCCTCCCTTGAGGTTTACTCCATTCAGATTTATTATCCTATTAGATCCCAGGACTCTTAACCTGGAGAGAAGAGTCCTGGAGATCATTCATTCATTCTTTCTCCTTTCTCAAGTAGTTCAGTATCTTGCTCACAGTATTCTTGTCTATCCCAAACCCTGCCCTTTTATTTGGAGACTTTAATTTTTAGATGATCCCTTCGTACATATTTGTGTCCTAGTTAATCAATATCAACTCCCATGATCTGCATTTCCCCTCCACTTCAGCCACATACAGGGCTGGTCACACACTTGATATTATTAGTTAAAAAATGTTTCACTTCCACAAGTTGAAACTATAATCTCCTTCCCTACCTCCATACTGCTCCTAAATCTATTTTTCATTCTCTCTACAACCCTCAGTTACTTCATCTTTTCCAGTTTTCTTAGAACATCACTCCAGCTCAGGCTTCAGTTTCCTCTTAAAATCTTTCTCTCACAGTTAATGAGTGCCACTTCACATTGTCCTCTACTCTCAAATTTCTTGATCTGTTGTCCTATGGCCACTTATTCTTTCAAAATCTCAACTCTGAATCACTCCCACTATCTTCAGCCTTGTTGTTGAATTCTGATGGAAGAAGTTACGGAATCCTGTTGACTGGATCCACTACAAAATCCATTCTCAACTGGAACCTCATAACTACCTGCCGACACTTGTATCCTTTGTGACTATCACACTCTCTAAATCTACAGCATCTGTTCTAAGCCTCCTCTTCTTTACTCATGCCATCTGTAACACTACTCCCCCTTTCTCACTTCAGAGAACCTAGCCTTAACTGAAACAAAATAAAACAATTAAGGCCACACCTTGGAAGTTTCTTTGTCTTCCTAATTCCATACTTCAAATCACCTCAACATCAGTCCCCTTTCTCTCCCCCTTCTTCCCGGTCTTGAAGACTTGAGAGGTTGTACTTCTTGCCAATGCCAAGCCTTTTTCCTGTATACTCCAATAGTCCATCTCTTCAATTACTAATTTTGTAATCACTAGCTTCTTGCCTCTATCTAAAATAATTTCATGGTTATTTTATAATTCACCTCTCTAATTTTCTACCTCTCTGTGCTGCTCCCAAATGCATTCAGATCTCTCCCAGTCTTAAAAAATCCTTAACTATCATACCCCCAACTATCTTCCTATATCTCCTTTATTGCATATGCAAACTCTTAAGAGGAGCCCTCTATATCTGCTTACTTACTTTTCCAACCATTCAAATCTCTAACTGCCCATCGTACTTCCCACCTGAATGTCCTATAGGTATCTCAGATTCAGTCAGAAACTGAACTTGTTATCTTTTCCCCTGAAAAACAGTCCTTCTTCTAACTTCCTTAATAGGGTTCAGATCAGCATTCTTCCTGTCTTCCAGGTTTGCACCCTACCATTTGCCCTGACCTATAGTAGGTCCATCAATTCATACTCGACTCTCCATTGTCACGCCCTACATCTATCAGCTTCCAAGTTTTGTTTATTCTGTGTCTCCAATAGTTCTTGAAAATGTCCCATTTACCCCTCCCACACAATAACCATGCTAGTTCAGGTTCCCATCATCTTTTGCCTGGACTGTCATACCTACCTTCTAAATGGACTGCTTGGATTTCACCTGTATTCCATCTTCAATACATATGCCAAATTGATATTCTTAAAGCATAGGCCTGACTATGTCACTTCTCTTTTCCAGAAGTTTTAGTGAAGCCTTATCACATTTAGTATAATACACAAACTGCTATGGATTGGCATGTAGAGTCCTTCACAATCTGGCTCCAGCCTACTTTTTCAGGTTAAGTACACATTATTTCCCCTTATGTGCCCCATGGTCTTCACTGAATATTCACTAGTCTTACTATTTCCCTCATACAACATTACATCTTTCACTTCTGTCCCTTCACAAGGGTTGTCTTTTATGATTAAAATGCCCTCCTTCATCTCCACATTTTCGAACTTCTACCTTTCTTCAGGGCGCATCTTAAATACCAACTCCCTTAGGAAACCTTTCTTGATTCACCCAGTTGTTAGTCTCCTTATCCCCCACCTAAAATTTCATGGTTATTTTGTAAATATCATTTTTGAATTTGCCTGTGAATATGATGTATCCCCCTAGTAGAATGTCAGCTCCTTGAAGGCACATTGTCTTTCTTTTTCTTTCTCTCCTCAATGCCTGGCACATGCGTTCAGTACATAATGTTTGATCAATTGTGAAAGAGTTGGAAAGCAAGGGTAGTGATGGATTATAGGGGTTCGTGAAGTTTTCCTCTTGGATAACTATTTTCTCCTTCAATACCCAAAGACCCGGTTAGTCATTCGTTGCTCATATTTTTCTGTGTCCAACATACATACTCATACATACATCACACACAAAAAAAATCAGAATGCTTTACCCATGTTGGAGACAGCAGGTTGGATGCATGACGTTTTGTCAATAGTAACTTACCTACTTTGAAAATCACAAAGCACTCTACAAATGCAAAGATATTAGTATGATTCTATTGTTATTTAATACTGAATTCATAAAAATCTTAAGAAATTAATTTTTTAAAATTAGTGATCTGCTGGGTATTTTGAAAAAATAAAGTAGAATGATTCTTTACT
Source organism: Pseudochirops cupreus (assembly GCA_028627135.1). NCBI lineage: Eukaryota > Metazoa > Chordata > Mammalia > Diprotodontia > Pseudocheiridae > Pseudochirops > Pseudochirops cupreus. Next base: position 445,866,224 of record CM053581.1, read on the forward strand.
TCTTTACTCTGTTATATTATAATGTTATGTTTGAATTGACATTAATTAGCCTCTTTAATGAAGAAAGGAGTTGGATATAGTTTGAGGTTCTAATCAACTGAGCCTAAGAAATGTAACATACCCTGCACCTATAGCTACCAGAATTTGCTAACATTTACTAGTTTTTCTTCCAAGTTTTTAGGGAAGGAATAGCCACAAGAATGTCATAAATGAACTATAAATTTACAATACATACGTTAAAATTCTAGCTCATTGTGAATTCATAAAAAACACTAGAACAAAATATTCATTACTTTTACATTTTGATGATTTTTTTCAAGTGTTGTTATATCTAATATTTGTTCTTTTATGGAGATTTATGATTGATTATTGCAAAAATCATAATAATGTATGATAAAGTGGTAAATAATCATTACTCCATTTAGATCAGTTAAGTAGTGCCAGAAATTAACTGATTTTCCCAATGTCAGAGAGCATGTAAATCTAAAAACAAGTGTTAAAGCTTTCAACTTTACACTTGTTCTACTAGGTTAATCTGTCTCAGCATTACAGAATGTTAGACCAGTAAGGTGTTTGCCAAGCTCTTTCCCCTCTCACATCACAGAACTTCACTGAAATTTTAAGCTAGCAACCAAGAGGGCTTCTAAAATAGTCCTCTACTTCTCCTTACTGTCTCTCCCTAAAATTTTCTTTCTTTTCTTCCCAGTATTGTAAGTGGAAGCAGAGGGAGTGTCAGTTACTTGGATAGAGTTTCTATTGGGACCTTCCCAACATCAAGCCAGGAGGAACAGGCAGCAATCTGAACCTGGGTATAGTGGTGGGGGAACATGGAAGCCTTGGGATATGAAGAGAAATTTTGTGTGTACTAGTGAGACACAGTACAGCTTTTGCAAACCACTGATCTAGTTTAATGCTGTCATGTTATAGATCAGGAGAGTAAGACACAGAGAGGTAAAATAACTTGCCTAGGGTCATATAACTAATATGTTAAGACCTGGGATTCAAACCCAGGTCTTCTAATCATAAGTTAGGGTCTCTTTCTACTATATCACCCTCCCTTGAGACACATTATCTTACTTAAGTATTTAGTGAAGACTAATCTAGTTTTCACATTTAAGAGGTGCCTTATTTCTTGGGTTGATTCACCCAATCTTGAAGACTTGGATAGTGAGTGTGACAATGAATACAAGGCACTATGCAAAGAGAATAGAAGTATCTTAGTGGAAATGGGCTTTCTTTTTGAATAGGATCAGGATAGTGGCTAATTATGCCACCTGATGGTTAAATCCATATATAACACCAGTCTTATAAAATTCTGTTCTTAAAAATACTTCTATGGATTGCACTGCAGAATTTACAGCAATTTATCTAAAATAGTAAGCCAGGATTGGTGTGGATTCATTGCAGGTATATAAAATTAGATTATATTAAAATCCCCAATTGCTACTTTAACCAAAGAGATTGTGTCTAAATCACCCTCCATGAGAACACACAGGTTAACAGCAGGATTTTTTGTATTAAAGACGTTCATAAATAAATTAACGAAACACTCAGTTACAGGATTGCCAGTTTACAATGATCTTTTGATTCTCTGAATAATTTTCAGTGTGTTTTTTCATATTACTTAGGAAACTCTTTGTTGTCACAACTTTTATGGAGTTCCTTTATTTCCTATTGCTTTACTAGTAAACTCTGAAAGAAACGTCATGGAAAGCCATAGCAAGATATAAGGTTTGGGGCACTCAAATGTCCCTCCTGATGTTGTCAGTTTGACTCCTAAATTTCAATTTATTTCTCTCCCTGTCATTGGGATAGCATTTCTAAATATCTTTAAAAAGTAACTTGTAAAGATGCAAGTGGATATCTCCAAAGCACAATGTGTTCTCAGAAGCAGAGCAATCACTTCACTGGCACTTTTCATTGCCATTTATTTCTGTGCTTTTGCAACAGATTTGGCTAACCTACACAGGAATGCAAATTATAAAGCCACAGTGAAAGTGACTTTTCAGTTAGTTAATGATTTCCACCCATGATAAAAATCTAACAATTTGAGTCACGAAAAGTGAGTTCTCACTATACCAAACACCTAGACCAGCATAGAAGGATGGTAGTAGAAAATTGTAAGCAAAGTGTTTTGTAAATATTAAAGTACTATATGTGTTATTATTTCCTATTATTATATTACATATAATAATGTAATGCAATAATATACTACGATAAACATAAATAGTAACACATTGATAGCACATGTAATACGAGTTGTGTAAGAACACATAATTACAGTTGGAAGGAATTGTAAATGTTACATAGTCTAACCTGCCCCTGAAGTATCCAGTCTGTTTGTTAAGATCAATAGTGAATGGAAGTTCTCTCATAAACAATGAATCCCATTCCATTATTGGGTACCTCTAATTGCTAGAAAGTTTGCCCTTATACCAAACTTAAATCTGTCTGCAACTTTCCCTTCTGACTCTGGGGTCAAGCAAAATTACAACAACAATGATGATGATGATAAATAATCTTACATTTATGTTTTAGTTTAAGGTATTTTGCTAAAATTATGGTAAACTATTTTTAGTGCATTCATCAGCACTATTTTATAGTTAAGGAAATGGAACACAGCTAGTAATATAAAAGCCTAAGACTTCCTGACTCCAACTTAAGTACTTTTTCTATCATACCAGACTCTATTTTAGATTTCTTCTGGATCTTGCTTAATTTATTACACTGATAACTTGTCTATGTGGGTTTTTTTTTCAACTGGTAGGAAAGAGTTTTGTTTTTTATTCCATTATACATATATTGAGATCTGATAATGCTTCATTACCATTCTCATTATTTCCTTTGAAATACCTGACATATTCTTCCAAATATATTTTGTAGTTATTTTGTCTAGTTCCATAAAGAAACTCCTTGATAGTTAGATAAATTTGAAATTAATTTATGTAGTATTCTGATTTTTATGATATTGGTGCATCCCAGTAAAGGACAATGAATATTGTTCCAATTGTTTATCTTCATTTCTTTTAAAAATGTTTTATTGATACTTTTTCCTTCCTTCCTTCCTTCCTTTCTTTTTTCCTTCCTTCCTTTCATTCTTTTCTTTCTTTCTTTCTTAAAGCAGTTACCATTTTCCAATGATTTCCTCCTCTCTACCCCAGGAAGCCTTTCCTTGTGACAAATAAATATAATTAAGCAAAGTAAATCAGCAAATTGGTGATTTATGAAAATGTATACCTCATTCTTTACCTATTGTTCACCATCTCTTTGTTGATAGGCAGGACACATACTTCACCATCAATTCTTCTGTAGTCATTATTAGTTAATGTATTGATCAGAGTTGTGAAGCCTTCCAATATCTTTATGTATTCTGTAGTTGTTTTTTTTAAATGTAACTTGTCTTCCTATCTTTTTCCTGATGGGTTTCCTTAGTAATAAATATGAAGGCTTACAATTTTTTTGTTTTATTTTATGACTTGTTTTTTTTAGTGATGTTATTAATTGTTTTAAGTTTCTTTTTTATCAGATCTCTAGGATTCCTTAAGCAGGCATTGAGGTCTTGCTCACTGTCAGGCAAGCTCTCTGTCCACTGTACCTTGCTGCCCCCTGTCCAAATTTCCACTGTCTTAAAAATCATTGACAGTAGTTTAACAACAGCACTTGCCTTTTCTTTCAGAAGTCTGAGAGATAACGTTTCTGGGCCTGCTGACTTGAACCCATCAAGAGCAGCCAGATGCTATCTTCTAATCTTCTAATTGGGATAATGGAGAAATAATAGAGTTTTAACCCCCTATTAACTATTGATGCTGTTCTTAGTCCAAACTGAAGCAAAATAAAAGTTCAATAGTTTTCCTTTCTTTTCATTATTCATTATCATCATCTCAACCATGCCAACTAACAATCCTTTTGGTTCTTTGATCGTTCACTTTCCTTCAACAGAGTTTTAAAATATTGTTTTTCTTGTCCCTAGCCAGACTTAGGTCATCCTCATTTTTATACCCCTAATATTGTGCCACACTTATATTTACTGTCTCTAAAGTCACAGGAGCTAGGTTAAAATTATTATTCAAATCATCTAACTTCTCTCATCCTCAGTTTCCTAGTCTTCAAAATGGGAATATTTATATTCATACCATATACCTTACAGGATTGTTGTGAGGATCAAATGAGAAACTGTATATGAAGTATTGTAAAGTGGAACTTCTTTATCCCACATACAAGTATAACCTATTTTTGCTCCAATATCTCAAGAGATCTATGATTTCAAATTTGTGGATATTCCCCCGACTAAAACAGATCACAGCCTCTCCTGGGTTTAGTAGATTGTCTTCAGGAGTTGCTCTGGTGAAGAGATTATCAACTAGTGACCCATCTTTTGGTGATCAAAATCAATTTTTACCATTATTTGGTGCCTATGATACATCAGGAATAACCAAGAATATTTGGCCAAGTTGAAACTCAGCACCTGGAAACCTCTTTGATGTAATATTTAAGTGAAGAACATTAATAACAGTTATTCTGATGTGTGTGTAGGGGGGGGTATGGTTTTACTAGAAAACCAGCTAAGATTTTGAATAAAAATTCAGAAAGCCAATTAGAAAATGTTTTTTTAAACACATTTCTAATTAGCATATTTCAAAGCTGAAGGGCATTAATGTATAGAGAAATAAATTTGTCATTTTATTTTCTTGACATAAATTCTTCCATAAACGACTTGTCAAAAAAAATCTTTTAAAATTCTACTTCTTGATTTAATTGATTTCAGTGCCTTCTATGGGCTGCCAGGAGTGGGAACGTGCAGACTCAAAACCACATGTGACCTTCTAGGTAGGTCCTTGGGTGTAACCTTTTGAATGAGCTTAAGTTTTACAGAACAAATCTTTTTTATTAAGGGAATTTGTTCTGTGAAATTTGTATTCAATCAAAGAGCTGCACTTGAGAACCTGGAAGGCCACACATTGTGCTGAGTATACAAGGATAAAAGCAACTGGTCCTTACCTTAAGAGAGCTCACATTGAGGTGGGGACCAGAAAATAACATAATATGTTTGCTGGTAAGTAAGTTCAAGGAACTTTTTGGAAGGAGATGGCATTGAATAAAAGGATTGGAGAAGGCTTTGCAGAAGAAAGGTGATATATGATCTAAACCTTTAAGGAATATAGAGATTCTGAAAAAACAAAGATGATGGAGAAGAACTTTCAGAGAAGGAGGTGGATTTCTGATCCTGGGGACTAAAATTTGTGGAAACACAAAGTACATGGGGGGGGGGGGTAGCAATACTAAAGAAAACCTGGAAAGATGGGATAGAATCGTATTGTGGAAGGTCTCAAATGAAATGCTGAAAACTTTGTATTTTACCCTGACAGAGCTTTTTAAGTAACCTTCGAGCAGGAGAGTGACATTATTTGAACTTGTGCCTTGGGAACTTGTGCTGGGAAGAAGATAGAGTAGATAAGAAAAGGCTAGAGATTAGTGAGGAAACAATTGTAATAGAACAGATAAGATGAGATAAAGGTCTGAATTAGGATAGTGTACATGTAAGTAGATAGGAGAAGAGAGATGTGAGAAATGTGATGGAAGTGGAATTGACAAGACATGACAGCTAACTAAATGTGGGAGGCAAGGGAGAAGATGGAGTTAAAGTTGATTTTTGAGGTTTTGAATAAGAGTAACTGACAAATATAAGTAATGTTGAATGAAATAGGGGGATTTTCAGTAAATGTGGGTGTAGGGGATAAGATGATGAGTAGTACTCATCAGGAACATGTTGAAATGCTGATGGGACACCTAGGTTTGTATGTCTAGTAAGAAGTTAGCGATGGGGCAACTAGGTGGTGCAGTGAATTTAGCCCAGGCACTTAACACTTACTAGGTGTGTGACCTTGGGCAAGTCACTTAACCCCAATTGCCTTGCATTTCCTCCTCAGGAAAAAAGTTAGTGTTGTAGGACTTGAGCTCAGGAGAGAGATTGAGACTGGAATAGAGATTTGGGAGTCATTTCCTTTTTTTTTTTTTTTTTGCTTTTTGGAGAGGAGAAGGTAGGGCCATTAGGGTTAAATGACTTGCCCAAAGTCACATGGCTAGTTTTGTGTTAAGTGTCTGAGGCCGGATTTGATCTCAGGTCCCCCTACTCCAGGGCAGGTGTTCTACTCACTGCGCCACCTAGCCACCCCCATTTCTATAGAGATGATAATTGAATTGTGGTTTTTATCAAGGCTAGAGACAGTAGAATAAAAAGAGAAGAGGGTAAAGGCTAGATATGTTACAGACACATATTTTGGGAGACATGAGTAAGATGATGATGCAGGAAACCCAGAAATGAGACTAAAAGGAACATTCAGATAACTACATGCATTCATTTTCCATAGATCTGGAGTAGCTCATTAATACTTGTGGACAAAAACAATTCAGTTTTTCTAACATTAATTTTTGGATCTGTAGCAGCAAGATGGTATTTTAAATTGAGCATCAGTTTTCAAAAATAAAATGTTCATTTCTGAAATATTTAAATAACCTAATCAGAGGAACATACAGCGTGGCTACCACAATTTGCATTTCCTAGGTAGTAAATAATAAAGCAATTTTAGAATGATTTTTATTAAAGAAAAAATAGGGCTGTAATTCTTAGATTTTTAAAAGTATATGTCTGAATAGTATAGTCATATAAGCTCTGAGGGTCCTTGTTCCAACTACCACTCCTACAGAGAAGTCATGTCCCTGAGTCACACTACATCTCTCCCTCAGGATTCTGAGGATACCAGAGGGATTGAGAATGCCTTTCTCTAATGCCATCAGCTTGGGTCCCCACTGGTGCACTTCTCCCTCAGATTATCAGTTGAGGATCATTAATTAGCCAACTTTAAGCAGGTTTTAGAAAGAGGTATTTACTAAGATACTAAAATAAGAACATTTGGTCTAAAGCATGTTCCCCAGGGCTGTGATGCACTCTCTCATGAACTCATAAAAAGAATCCCAGGAAAAGTAGTCTCAAGCACAGAGAGTACATGGGGCAAAGAGACACAACTTCTGGTTGCTGGAAATCTTTTTGCCCTATCCACAGAGTTCTTCTTAAGCCTGGTGAAATTGTGTGGTGACCTTGGCTCCCAACGTAGCCATGACCATTGACTAATCTGGGGATATTGCTACAATACCAATAGGAGAGTGGAAAACCCAACATTCTGTGGACTCAGCCTGACAATTTGAAAAGAAGTTGGGAAATTCTTCTTCTTCTTCTTCTTCTTCTTCTTCTTCTTCTTCTTCTTCTTCTTCTTCTTCTTCTTCTTCTTCTTCTTCTCCTTCTCCTTCTCCTTCTCCTTCTCCTTCTCCCTCTCCTTTGCCTTCTTCTCCTTCTTCACTTCCTCCTCCTCCCCTCTTTCTCCTCCTCTTTTCTGCCTTCTCTCATTTTCCTCATCCTTCTCTTCTTCCTCCTTCTCCTTCTTTCTTTTCTTCTTCCTCTTCTCAACAAATAATAAACATAAAAATATAAAATTTCTGATCTTTCAGTCATTTTTGTGATTCCAAAGATGTAATCTACCATAGCATATTGTTCATATTTCCAGCAAATAGATCCTTGATCCATATATACTTAATTCTTGCAAAGATTTTATAAGGATTAGAAAGTGGGCAAAGGGTTGGTTGTTCTTGATGTCCTCTAAATCACTTTTTTTCAGTATTTATATTATCTACAGGTTCCCTCCCCACATTCTTTTATTATCTTCCCTCCAGCCTCCATATATGTTATAAAATTATTAATGCTTTGAAGATGGTTTTATCTCTTGCACAAATTTGCCCTGTTCTAGTCTAGTCCAATCATTCTCCTTGACTCCATCTTTTGAAAGACCATTTCTATTCCCTTATTAGGGACCACAATGTTATATTCTAAATGTATTGGTTCCACTATCATCGGTAATGATACCAATTTGTTATTGAACTATTGATATATATGTATCATTTTCCTTTTACTTATTGTCTCATTAGCATTTTTTAAATGCCATTATTTAAAGATAGCTATTCCTTGCCTTTCTTCATTTAATAGGGCTAACTGTAAAATTAGCCTTGGGTTCTTAAAAATTGCTTAAGTACAGGATGGAAGGGGCATAGCTTTACAACACTGCATGAGAAAAACACCTGCTAGCTTGATATAAGTTAACAATGTGTTACAGTAGTGAAAAAAAATTGATGTGATCTTAGATGGCATTAACAGAAATTTGGAGTTTGGAAAATTGGATGGCTCCACTGCACTCCACCCTGCTCATACCACAACTGTACTATTGTTTTCAGTTCTAGGTGACACAGAACTGTTCCACCTTTCAGAGTTAAGTTGCCAGGATAGCGAGGGGACTCAAGACTGTATCATATCAGAGTCGATTAAAGGAACTCATTATGTTTAATTTAGAGGAGACTTGGGGGTGGAGGATGAGATATCTGAGTTTAACCCTATGGAAATTTGTCATTTCAAGACTTATTCCGTTTAGTCTCAGGGAGTAGAACTGATAGGGTAAAGCCAGAGGAAACCAGAAAAATGAGAGAGATGATGACAATAGTGATGTCAACTTGTACAATGTTCATTGGATGTGGCAAAATCATACATTAGATCACCTAAGAAATGACAGATTGCTCCCAAACTATCAATTAACTATGGTGAGCCTATTTATGTGTTTTGGTATTGAGCCCATCACTAACAGCAATAAAGACAAAAAGGTTCTTTTTTCCATTTTAAATGAGTAGAATTCAAATCCACTAAACAAAATAGTAAATTTCTACTTAGTGAGGCTTTTAGAGCTAAGATCACTAATTCAAGTTGTTATGCAAATGGCAAATTTGGGTAAAAGCTAAATGCATATATACCTCATGTCTTTTATAGCTGCAATAATTTCACTGACCAGGCAATTCCTTTGTAGGAAGTTTTTTTGATTTGGATTTGACTGACTGATCCCATCCTTTGGGCTAAACTACATGAGGGACTATAATAGCTCTGGGCACAGCCTGGACTGTGGTTTAATACTGCATAAAAACTGTAAAGTCCTATGGAGATGGCAAGAAGAACCCAAGAAAACTGCTTAAGTCACACTCAATTTTCCTCTCTGAATCCTACCAGAATCTTGAAGACCTGATTAAATCCAGTTTTTTTTTGTTCCATTTTGTTTTTGAAGCACCAATGAAATATATTACGGCATGTTATCTAAACCTCAAGCAAACAATATATGCAAAATGCCCTTCTCAGTGACTGCACTGCATTCAAAAAGTACCGAATATTTAATTTGTCATTTGTTAGTAAAGGATACCAAATTTGCCATGGAAATCCAGTTAAGTGGATGAGAGTTCAGAGAAATTTTTGAAAATTATCGTCCAACGGGGCGGAGCCAAGATGGCGGCGTAGAAGCAGCAACACATCGCAGCTCTCACATAGCCACCCCAAAATACCCATAAAATAGGACTCTAAACCAATCCTAGAACTCCAAAACGCACACA
>CM053581.1:445876194-445901298 GCA_028627135.1 Pseudochirops cupreus
ACAAGCCTGGCGCCACAGGCTCCACGTGACCACATTCAGCCTATTAGGGAACAGAGTATACTTTCAAATCTGGGAAGGTTCTCAGAGTCATGTAGCCACTTTAGCAAAGGGCCTGGGGGCAGGGAAGATCTTCAGATTCCCATAACAAATACAGTATTGTAATTAACAATATTTTTCTTCCTTTTATTGCCTATTTTTATTATTAATAACTTGCTTGAATAGGTTATGATTGAACCATTTAAGATTTGTGTTCTTATTTAAAATTTTTATCCTTTCCACTAACTTTGTTCTAAATTGATCTTTGCTCTAACAAGTCAGAGGTGCACAGCTGATTCATGGATAACTCCTAAATTAGTAATGAGTTATTTTCTTTGTGGGAAAATATAATAAATTTCATTTTTGTGACGTTATTCAGTGCTTATCAGTTCCAGCACCTATTGATTCTTTTCTTTAAAAATATTCATCATATAGAAGTAGGAAATTTCTGTGTAGTCTACAAGTTATTGGTCAATGTCTTTTCTTATTTCTGAATCATATTTTCACCTATTATTTCTCATCACCCTCACCTATTCCCCTTTGCACTGAAATCAAGTATTAAATGTATATTGATTTAATTTGGAAGGTCTTATTGTGCTCTTCACGGGGTCTTTTTTTTTTTTTTTTACCTCTGCATAGTTTGAAATAGATTTGGTAAGTAAATGTCAATCATTTTTATGGTTGTCTTTTTTCCAATTCTTTTCATGAGCACGAAGATACAAGATGAATAAATACGTCATGAAATGTTTTCTTTTGTCCCTTGGATGCACAACAAAACCAACCCCATCAATTCCCATATGTGACTCTCCAAGCGGTACCTGTGAACCATTCTTCCATTTAGTGACAACTTCCTTCTTGTGGTTTTATTTACAGCAAATATGTTAAGACTGACATGATCCTTTTTTTTATGAGTAATTAGACAAAGACCTTTTTTTTTTAGAATACTAATATATGTTAAAAAAAATGATCATCAGTCAATAAAAAATTATGGGATTCTTTGCATGTGCTACTCTTCTGAATCTTGGGTGGCCCCGTGCTTCTACATTAATAGCAACAAAGTAGCTATGGAGAAGATTAGCTATCTTTCATTAGCAATCTCATTAAATAGAGCAAGATTGAATTGTTGCAATTGCATATGCTATCTTTTTCTCATTTTCATTCTTTCTTCCAGTTTTGTAGTAATTTTGATCTTTGTTTTAAGAAGTGAGAAGAAAAAAATTTAAATAAATATTTTAATTACAAAAAAGAAAAAAATTAATTTTTTAAATAAAATTGAGAAAATTCAGAAATGATTTCCACATCAGTAACAAATTATTTTTGGTCCATTAATATATTATTAGTCAACTTCATCACATAGAATGGGATTGATATAGATAATCTTCTTCATAAAAGCACCAGGCATCATTTATAAATATATATGTATGTATAGGTTTTTTCAGTCTTATGCTTCCTAATTTCTTATTTAATTTCATGCTTTGTGACACCAACTGTTTGCCCCTAGGTCCTGGTTTCTGGTCAAATCAATAACTCATTGAAAGCATCACATAACTACTTTGTTCTGGTTCCAGAGGCCTCACCTCACCATATCTAATAGGAGTGCTGACCCAAACATTAGGAATGCTGATGGACATGGGCTTAGCATGCGTCATTGCTGATGAGAATGAGCACTTTCCTTCCCCTCCTGGGAAGTCAAGAGACTATGTCTTCCTGGCGCACACTTATGTCTTGCCAGCTTGGGAAATGAGACACTTAGTCTGGCATCTGAAATCTGGTTTCCTCCCAGTGGCTGGAAAGCCATTCCCATTTCCAAATTGGTGGTAATATAAATTCTACTTGCAAAATGCTTATACATAGGAGCAATAAAGGGTTCAATAAGAAAGCAGCACGATAGCATGCCTTGCTAATTTAACAAAATCTCCAGATTCCACCAAAATACCAAGGCAACAAATATCTCAAACAACTAACTCTAGTATTGTATATAAACTCTGTTACCTGTAATGACTACCCAAGGAAATATCACATTCCCTATTACCTTCACTATTGTCTCTACATTTTGTTGTTGTTCAGTTGTTTCAGTCGTGTCTTTATATAGCTCAACCTTAAACCTTCTCTGGTCAATTCTGTCAGTCTCCCCTCTCTACTAGTGGCTTCCATAGGGCCCAGTGGAATAACCATTCTATTGTAAGAAAACTTGTCTATATCCTTGACCTTTTCCATAAATGCTTCTTCCCCCTGTTGGCACTAAATCAAATCAAATTTGACTTTCCCCTGGTGGCACTATCACTAATGGTTCTGAACTCTCCAGTGAAGGTTGCTCTTTTTCTCAGCTCTCTCATTCAACTCACAAGAGGAGGAGGGATTGGCACGAGCCTGGCGCCCCACTGACTTTCTCAAATCATTACTTCACCTTTATCATTTGACAATCTCTCTTCTTTTTTTTTTTTAAAAAATCCCCCATTATCTACCTATACCATGCTTTCCCCATCCTTACCATTGTTTAGTCTACAGATCTCCATGCCAGTCCCTCCAAATTCCTTAATAACTTCAGTATCTGACTATTAATTCTTTCCACTCAATATTTTAATATAATTCTTAGTAATTTCAACATCTACCTCAATGACCATCTAACATGTTATCCCAGGTCCCTTATGTTCTCAAGTCTAGTACCATTGAATTCTACTTTATTTTAGCCACCTAGTCAATCATCAAATATTTATTAAGCATTTACTATGTGTCAGACCCAACTCTTTGAAGTTCTCTATCTTCAAAATATCAATCCTTAAAATTCTCTCCTAGCCACAAAGTATATATTCTTCCACTCACTTCATGCCTTCACTCCAACTCAATTTGCTCTTTGCTTTCATTGAAATGTATAGTCGCTCAACCTTTCCTAAATATTCTCAGCTACCCACTTGAATCAGGGAAGCGAGAGTTCATTTCAGTATAGTATCACAGCAAGCTAAAAACTCTTCTGACTTCATTTGCCTCCTTACCCAACATAGATCTCATAGTGAACTATTTCATGATTGGTATTTTAAAATATCTTCTCCATTCCCTCAAGACCTTTGTTGGACTTACTTTGTCAACCCCTATATTTCACTTCTTCTGCTTTCATTTATAACTTGATTAGGGTCACTTGAAAAAGGTGTAAAGCCATGTTGAAGATGGTTTCACTACATATGGTTCATTCATCTGAGCCCAACTGCTATTTGACAAAGTCTTCCTTCATCTTTTATTGATTCTCTATCATACTCCCCACAGTGAAAGTTCCAAGCCCTTCCTACTCTCCCCCCAGACCCTTCTCTCTTACTGCCTACTTTACTACAAGGATGAAGGCAATCTGAGGTAAGCTTTCTAATGTCTCCCCAACCCACCCACCCACAAACCTAAAAACTTTTTACTTTTGCTCTTGTATTAGAAGGAAAATTGGCCTTCTTTCTTGCTATTGCTTTGCAATTTCTCCATTAATTTGTTCATTAATCTCCATATCTTTGTTTGTCGTTGTTGTTGTTCTTTCATTTTCAGTCATGTCTGACTCTTTGTGACCCCCATTTGTGGTTTTCTTGACAAATATACTGGCATGGTTTGCCATTTCCTTCTCCAGCTCATTTTACAGATCGGAAAACTGAGGCAAACAGGTTCAGATGGCTCCTAATGCTCATCTCTAATGAAAGAAATTATTATTTCTTTCTCATATTAATAACTAATTGTTGAATCAGGTCTAAGGTTTTTCTCCTTTTCTACTTCCTCATCCAGAAATCAACCAGTGTGGGAAATCTTGGGCAAAGACTTAGCCAAGCTAAGATTTAATCAAAGACAGTAAAGAAAGCCTAATATTAGGCAAATGGGTGGAGTCCTGCTCATTGTGTTTACTCAGACAGGTCAGACAGGTGATATGGAAATTGATAGATTTCTTTCACCCACATTTGGGTGCTCAGTGTCATGTACCCAAAGACCTTCATAGGAATAAGCCCTTGTCTTGTTATAATATTCATTCTCTCTCATTACTTGTTAACTAATCAGAGTTGATTGGGAAACACCCACCCTTCTAAGGGCATATAAGTGTTGAGTGGGTTCTGTGGGGGTTCTTTGGCATCTGAGAGTATCACTGACCTTTTTATTAATAAAATTATTAATTACCCAGCAACTGTCTTTCAGACTTTTTGAATGTCACACTAACCCACATCTCTCAGCTGAATTCCAGATCAGCACTTTCTTCTACCTACCCAATAGTTTCACCTAAATGTTCTTCTGGGAGTTGTAGTTCAAAATAGACCAAACTGGACTCATCACCTTTCCCCACAAACCTTCTGCTATTGCTGACTTTTTTGGTTTTTGTTGTTGGCACCACCATTCTCTCAGTCTTGTGCTAGACACCTCATAGTCATCTTTGATTCCTCTTTTTTCATTGTTCCTCAATTTAATTACTGTCTCCTTACTGTCTCTGGGACTACTTCCCTAATTTCCATTACCTCCACAAAGACCTTATTTTAGTCACTAATTACATCTCACCTGGACTGTTGTGGTCTTCCTTTCTCTACTTTCCCCTCCACTCTATCATTGTAATCTTTTTTATTCGTAACATCAATTATGTTATTCCTCTACTCAAAAAACTTAAATGGCTCTCAACAGCAAACCAAATAAAGGCCAGACTCCTTAGATTATACTCACAACTCTCTTTGGTCTGACTCCAATTTACCTTTCCAGACCTCTCATATCACACCCTTTCACCTGGGATTCTGCCAAATTCACCACTCCACAAGCTTGTCCTATTCTTGTCTATCCCCAAGCATTTGCTCATGATACCCTGGTACCTAGAATTCTACTCCCCTGCCTGACCTACCTGTTTTCTTAAAATCTTACTCAGCTGAAATACTTCTTCCATGTCACTTTTCACTTATCACACTCTAAACCACTTTGTATATTTATTTGTGCACATTTCTACTAGAGTATGAGCTTCAAGAAGACAGAATTAGGTCTTAAATATCTTTTGATCTCACTGAATTCCAAGTACAGTGTTTCATAGAAGCACAGTAGAAACATAATAATGTTAAATGAATGAATGATACCATACAATAAATGTTTATTAAGTACCTACTATATATCAGGCACTGTGTAAGTGCTGGACATGCAAAATAAGAAAAAGACAGTTCCTGTCCTCAAAGAACTTACAAGTGAATGAAGAAGACAAAAAAAGAAGTCCAAAAGATGTGTGAGGAGTGCCATAGGGCAAAATGAAGATGGTGATGGAGTTGAACTAAGGAGAGCAGCAGGTGGCAAATGAAGAGATGCCTGGTCTTTTGAGTCCTCTTTAAAGGGAGATTAGGGGAGAATTATTTTTATAACACCTTCCGGTCCTCTAATCAGAAAGGCAGAAACTACAGAGGATATTGATGAAGCGGGAGTAGCAAAGCTGAAGTGGACTCTATAATGATGAGTTTCCTGGTGATTAATTTATCTGGTAGCAAACTATCTTCATTCTAGAATGAATCTGAGGTGGCAGAAAAAGTTACTTAATTTCATAATTTTTGCAAGAGTCAACATGTGTAATACATGTTTTTTACTTATATGGAGAGAAAGAGAGAGAGAGAGAGAGAGAGAGAGAGAGAGAGAGAGAGAGAGAGAGAGAAACTGTCTGCCTTTCCATTCAAATGCATTTTCTACAGAATGAGTGTGAGATGTGAGAGGCAAATTTATCGTTCCATCAGTTACAGAGTTAGAACATCTTCCCACACATAGAATGATTCTAGAATCTTCTTTTCATCACATCTACAATTTCTTCATTCTTTTTTAGAACTACTGATTGCCCTTAATTAGTGGATCTGTTGATTGGTCTAACCTGGCCTTTCAAGCATTGCTTGTTAGCCAGTTGGCCTCTGGTATGTTCTCTTTGATTTCTTTGTGTCTTCTTTTGATTCATGGCTAAGCAGGAAAGCAGGTGAAGCATAGGTTAAGAGGGACTGTGATAACTCGCTAATGTCATCACACTTAGGTGTGAAGTCTTTACAAGTATATTTTCCCCTCATCATCAGTATTCCTGCCTCCTAATCTTTACCTATTTTTATTTTCTTCCTTTTATAGTAGAAGTCTTAGTTTTCTCTCTATTGATCAATAGCTTACATGAAATATGAAAATAAAATTTACATCAGTTGTTTGCTGATCTGTCTGCTCTCTAATACAGACATTTCTTTTTAGGAGTCCCTTTGCAACAATAACAGTTTAAAGATACTTCATGGGTGATTTAAGAGATTTTTCAGGGGGTAATTTCCACTCTATGTGACTTCTGAGTTAAACACTGAGTTCAGAAGGTAATCAGTGTAAGATTCATTGTAAAACCATCATTTCTGGAATAAAATTTGACCTAGTATGGAAGTTGCAAACAAAGTTTCTTTGGAATGTTGTAGAAGGCAGAGACATGTTCACATAAACTTTCTTTTTAGTGATAAGAAAATTAGTTCTAAACAAAGTTACAGAGGATTATGTAATAGAAAGATTTGTTCAAGTGGAAGTACAAAATCAGATTTGTAAGGTGCTGCCAATTATACCGATTATTAAAATGTGAACTGGCAAAGGCAAAATAAAGTTTCTAATTTTTTGGCAGTGTCATCATTGGAAACTCTGGGCTATAGAAAATTATTTTATGGGAGAGAATGCAGCTGTATGGTCAAGGCATTAACACATGAATTTTCATTAGGAATATAGCCATTCCTAATAAATGCCTTAAAAGAGCCTGATTCTACAAAATTATAGAATGCTTCAATTGGAAGGGGCCTTGGAAGCCATTGAGTTTTACCCACTCCTGAAGACCACCCACAACATACTGAAGTGGTCAACCAGCTTTTGCTTGAAGACTTTTAGTAAAAGGGATCCTGGCATTTCCCAGAAATAGCAGGACATTTCACTTCAATACAGCTCTGATAATTCATAAGTTTTTTCCTCTATCAGGATAAAATTTTCCTCCTTCCAATGTCTGTCCACTATTCCTAGTTATGCCCTCTAGGGCCAAGGAGAACAAGTCAAATATTTCTTGTACATAACAACTCTTCAATTATTTGAAGATGGCTATATTGTCCCCTCAAAGCTTCTCTCATCCAATATAAAGATCCTCCATTCTTTCAATCAACCCTTATGTCATATGATTGAGGGCTCTTTCATCATCCTTTACATTAGTGGTTCTCAACCTGTGGGTCGCAACCCCTTTGGTGGTCGAATGACCCTTTCACAGGGTTGCCTAAGACCATCAGAAAACACATATTTCCAATGGTCTTAGGAACCGAGACACTGCTCCTCTATCCATCTCCAGGCAGGTCCGCCCACATGCAGATACACCCACATACAAGTATTAAAGGGACATGGCATTAGGAAGGTTGAGAACCACTGCTTTAGATGCTCCCTCAGTAGCACTAAAACAAACTCAAATAAGGTACTTATCTTCCAGTGTTATCATGTTGGTAAATCCTTAGACTTCATCAAATTTAGCTCTAATATATTCACTAAAAAAAATCTATAAATGACTTGTAAATGGCAGCCACACTGTAGTTCATCATCAGTATAAATAACTTAGGTACCATTACCTTGTATAACTCTCAGTCAGCTAGAGGATTTCTGTCTGTCCAAGCCCTCACCACTTTGTTTCCTATGCAAAGTCTTCTGATCTATTCCAATGTCATGTTTTAATGTAGACCTCTATACAGGAAATTTTATCTATTACTATTAAATCGTGCAGCTAACACTAATGATGCAAAAACCCAGGAAAGATCTTGGGATACAGAGAACATTTGGCATTTGGATTCATGAGCTAGTAGAAAGCTCAACTCACATTTTTTGGAGCTGATTGTGTGCATTACTTTGAAAGTTTAGAGCACCCTACAAAAAAATGTAATAAAGGAAAAGAAAAGGAAATTTGCATTCCCTTTAAAATGTCACATTTGTTTGTACTTTAGGAAGCTTTTTAACAGAACTGTTAACGTAATAGGAATTATGGTTAAGGTTTGAAAATAGCCCCAGGCATGAGGAATTCTGGGTATTATTAACTGAGATGCTGAATGATTTCATAGATGACTGTAGACGACTCATCCAAAATCTTTCTTCTAGTAGCACATTTGTCACAGAAGGCAGTTCTATTGTTCAATTTTTCTATTATAAAACTAGCTTTCATAAATGCTTTTTGGCAGAGTAGAGGGAAGTGCAATGTGGTGTAGAAGACAGAGAGTTGGCTTTAGAGCTAAGAATTCCCAGGTTCAAGTCCTGGATTCTATCATTAAGACAGCTATGATTCTAAAGGTTTCCTAAATCTCACATGGATAGATGCTAATTTCTTTGTAAATTCAAAGGTCTACAAAGTGCCACAGAAAGAATTGCTAAATATTTGCATATCATAGGATCATGGATTTAGAGCTAAAAGGGACCTCAAAGATCATTGTGGCCAACCCATTCATTTTACAAATGAGGAAACTGAGGCATGGAAAGGTTAAGGCATTTTCCCAGCATCATATGGCCAATTAATGCCTAAAGCAGGATTTGAACCCAGAGGTTACTGACTCCAACTCCAGTACAACCTCCTCCCCCTTTGAGGTTGATTTTATTTTGTTTCTAAACCAGTGTTCCCAAGTCAAGCTGAGGGGGGAAAGAAGTATAGATCATTAAATGAGGCAAATAGTTCCATTATAAAGATGCTGCTAGTGAAAAACATCCAGACATATGTCACTGGGGGTACATGACTTACGTTGACAATGTTCCTTTTCTATGTACTTTATTGCAGGTTTGTGTGGTATCCTATCTTGGTCTGTTTATGCTCTGTGTCTCATATCAAGTTGACGAACGGACATGCATCCAGTTTGCTATGAAAGTAAGTCACGGTTATTTTTTTCTCTTATAACATTGCTCAGAAGGAAACACATGAGTGGCTTCCTATGCAACAAAAGACCTGCCACAAATTGCATTTTCCAGCAGTCAACCAGCTAAAGAAATGTTTTGGGAGAGCACAGTTACATTTAGATCCAGTCTCCACAGGTTAAGGCTGGCTACCCAATCAATCGACCAATCAACACCCCCCCAGCAAAAACTGCAAAACAACAACTCGTCCCCCAAGCCCCGCCCACCAAATCTCAGACCGGATTAAAAAGTTATTAATAATTCCCAGCAATTAGGTAGATATGAAACAATTAGTCTCACTAAAAGAGCTGTGCATGTGCCTTCCTTTTTCTTCCCAAAAGTGGACTGTGGGTATGAAATATTGCACATATTGTTACATATGGTTAATGTGTTGTCTAGCTTTGTGGAACTGCTTTTCTTAAGTTCTTTGTGACAAGGGATAACTCATTGGATATGAGGAAAGATATATTTAGAAATGAAGGTGATCCATGTTATAAACAAAAGATGACAATAAGAAAGGAGAGGACCCTGGAGATTCACAGGCTCTACAACGTTGATCCAATAACGATAGGCTTTGCTAAGTTCCTTATTTCCGTGTGTGTGTGTGTGTGTGTGTGTGTGTGTGTGTACACATATGTGTTATATATACTATATATTTTTCATATATTCATTAAATGGAAGATTTATACAAATCTCCTCTTATGAAAGAGCCCTAGGGATAAAACCATATTGGGTACATGTATAGTAGTTTATTCCAAAACCCAAGTTTTAGAATTGAAGAGAGGATCTTACAAGATTTGGCAACTAGAAGTGTTTTCATCAGCTGAGTATATTTTTCCTCTGCCATGGAGAGTGTATTTGATTGGAGCAGAATCAAGTCCTTGGCATTTCCATTGCATAGTAGAATCTGTTCCAAAGGGTGATGCAGACACACCCTTTTAAAAGGCTTAACGGGACAGATACATAGCATTCAAAGTAAGGGGGGGAGAAATCAAATTCCTACATTTCCTCCACTCCTTTAGCAGCAGAGAACAAAAAGGTTTCTTGTACTGTTGTTTTCCCTCCTCTCATACTGTTCATTCTGCTGCTCTAAGAAAAACAGATATAAATATACTGAGTAATTTTTAAATCAAGAAAATTTCATAAATGCCTAATTTGAAAATGTCAGAATTTGAGGAAACAAAATGTACTAATACATAGTTACACAGATTATAATTGATCATGAAAGATGAAAGACAATGGACTGTCATACCTAGATTTTTTAATTTTATTTTCCCAGGGGTCTTTAGTTTGGGGTGTAGATAGACTGCAAGGGATTTCTGATCTTCAATGGGAAAAAAAATCACATCTTTATTTTCATTAACCTCTAATTTAAATTTAGCATTTTCTCAATTATTTAAAAATCTTATGCTAAGAAAAGGTCCCTAGGCTTCACCAGAGAGCCAGAGAGATCTGTGACACTAACAATGTCAGCAATCTGTGGTCTCTGCCATGATCCATCCCTCGGGGATCCACCCAGCACAGAGATATCAGAGTAGCTCATAGCTAGAAGAGACCTTCGTTCACCTATTTCAGCTTGCACTTTACAGATGAGGAAAGGGAGGCACATTAGAGCTAAATAACTTGTCCAAGCCCACAAACCAGACTTCAAACCCAAGTTTTTGGATTTTCATCCCAGTGGTCTTTCCATTACAAACCATGCTGTAGCAGCAGACTTTGGTCTTATTTTTTGTTTGTTTAATTGTTTTTCACTTGTGTCCAACTCTCCATGATGCCATTTGGAGTTTTCTTGGCAGAAATACTAAAGTGGTTTTGTCATTTCCTTTTCCAGCTTTTTTTTACAGATGAGGCAACTGAGGCAAACAAGGTTAAGTGACTTGCCCAGGGTCACACAGCTAGCAAATGTCTGAAGCCAGATTTGAACTCAGGAAGAGAGTCTGGCCTGGCCTGGCACTGGCCTGGCCTGGCACTCTACCCACTGCATTACCTAGCTGTCCCTGGTCCTTAACTGTTTCACCATAAAAGTTGACATGGATCCTTAGATGAGATGTACTAGAGCAGTGTTTCTCAAAATGGTCTACAAGGAACCCTAAAGCACCCCACTGTTGCTGTTGTTGTTTTAAATGAACTTTGTAGTTTTTTTTAATAGGTTAAAAATTATCATCTGAGAGGATTTTACTTATATAGTTTATACCAAAGTTTTGTTTAAAATAAAGGGTTCTACTATTGCTGTTTGTCCTTCATTCTTGAAGAGGACCATGCCATGACATGCAAGTGAATTGGATTTAAGTGAGGGAAGGCTGTGCCTCACTATCCTTCAGAGGCATATGGGTCCAATGGCGAGATACAGATCAGGATGACTGGAGATAGTCCCAGATGCAGTGGGCAAGCTTGGCCTTTTTTCTATGGAAGAAAGAGAAAACCACCACTCCAGAGTAGCTTATTGAAATGGGCTCAAATTGGTTTAAACAAATGCCTTGTACAGTGGACCAGCAAGTCAATTCAATAGATAAGCCTGTCAAATTACAGGAACCCACTTCAGCAAGGCATACATGATAGGCTAGCTTCACAATGGACTTTAATTGTTCTCACCATGACCCAGGGAGAGGGTAGAAACACTATCAGAGCCCTGAAAAACCACCCTGACATTTATGCAGCATTTGAAAGTAAGAGGTGAGGGGGGCGGGGCAGGACAAGTCCTCCAGTGTCAGCCAGGTGGAGAATTCCACACTCAGAAGAGCTCATTAGCTCACATTTTTCCGCTGTCGACAAGCATTGACAAATACTAAGGCTGCATTTCTCCACTCCTCAATGTGACTTTTAGTGGCACTCCTTGCCAGTTGTCTAAAATGCACACTGTATAAGCTTTAGGTTTAAAATAAAATAGAGGAACCCCCAGGTTTGAAGAAGTCTAGCAAATCCTACATGGTTTCTTTTGTGCTGGCACTCCTATGGTACAGAGGCTATAGGTAACAAAGGGCATCTTTCTTCCTAAGATATCTGATATCTGTAATGTCACAAGCAGAGCAGACTGGTCTTGAATAGTTTGAATATTTTTCTTCTCTTCCATTCCAAATAGTCATTCTTTGGGGTTGGGGACTGCTTGTGCCGCTCAATTGGAATTTATCATTTTCCTCTCCCCACTCCGTCTTCATTGTGTGTGTGTGTGTGTGTGTGTGTGTGTGTGCGTGTGTGTGTGTGTGTGCGTGTGTGTGTGTGTGTGTGTGTGTGTGTGTGTGTGTGATTGTCCTTGGACCTCCCTCTTTCTCTCAAATTTGGGGGGAAAAGGTCTTTTCTAGGAGGTACATTCTGGCTCCTTGACAGCATGTCCACACCATCACCAGGTTTGCCCTTTGCCAAGCTGCCTCTGGGGCTGTCATGGGATTTGTCTGCTGATGTCAGGCCTGCCTTCAGTTTCCAGCTTATTCTCTCTGGACTCCCCCCCTTGGTTTTAAGAAATGCATCCATTTTCATGTGGCTTGCAGACACATTCCCGGCAAATTCCACAGGAGGGTATATATGAGCAAATTACCTTGTGCCCACGTTTGGGAGATATTTTGGTAGCTCTGCCCTGGCTAAGGCTGAGTCTTCAGTTATGCTTTAGAGGAAGTCCCTTTACTATCCCAGCCAGAGGGGTAGGTAATTAAATTTAAATAGTACCACCCTTATCCTGAAGTCACCCTCATTGTAAAGCTGTAGTCAGGGTCTAATTAAATTCAGGGAGAGCTGTGGCTTCTAAACAGAGATGTACATTCTAAAATTCCTTTATAGCAGCAAGAGGGGAGGGAGCGACCACTATTCTCCAAATCTCCAAGAGACCATGCTCTTCTTCCCTCCACATCCCCTCCCCTCACACACACACACCCAGCTGACATGTGAATCGAAAGACTGACGTTTCTTACAAGTTGCAAGACAAATATGTCCTGAGTTTGGATTTTATCAAGATATATTTGCCTGGCTTTCCAAGGTCATTGCCAACACTTTTATTGATAGTTTACTCATGTTGTGTAGGTAAAACAAGTGGCTTGGTTTAAAATTGTAGATTTTAACCCAGAAGCTTGTTGCTGTCAAGCCAAAAGATAAATGTTCTAACACTAAGGAATATAGGCCACAGGCTTATTTTGATCAACTAAATATTTTTATTTTAAAAGCTTGATTCCATGGCTCCTATATGCAAGCAAATTGTGATGTATAGAATCAGATTCAATATATGTGACATGCATGGGCATAAATAAATTAGTTTTTAGGGGTTTTATAGCACATTGCATATTGAGGAAATTTACTACAAATTAAGCAATCAGTGATTTTATGTAACCACATTATTTCACATCACGTCTGTAAATGAAATATGAATGGTTACTTCACATATTATAAATACTTGAACAAGACAAAGATAATGTGGATCGGAGGGAAGAGCAGTGATATTAAGAACCAGATGCTGTTTCTACACACTGTGTGAACTTAATCTTAACCTCTCTCAGTTAAAATATCTTCATTAAAAAAAAAAAAGGAGACCATGCTAGTTTTTGTCTTACCACAGATATATATTGGAATGATTATAAGACAATAATCTGTGTAAAAACCCTGAATTACTTACAGATTGGACACTAGGGATAATTATCATTATGAATTGCTACAGGGTATGGTCCAAATGTGCATTTTAAGAGGTCTTATGCCTAAAGCAAGGGAATGGAGGGGGGGGGGGGTAGGGAAGTATAATTTTTACTATTTAAACTACAACCAAGGGTTGAAAATGAAAATGATTGGAAAGAGGTAGTTATGGCCAGAGACATACTTAGGAATTCTGGCACCTGGGGCAAATTCAGTGATTTTCTTTGTTTTGTTTTTGTTTGTTTGTTTTGGCTACAATCTAAGACTCTTGTGTATGTGATTGAGGTAGATTGGAAATAGAGGTTGAGGGTATTGAGAAGACCAAGGAACTGAAAGTTCAAGACATTTGAAGGGAATGATAGTTGGAGTCAGAAGACTATGAGCCAGTTACAGAACTAATTGGGAGTTAGAAGAGTGATCCAAATCACAAGGATAAAAAGGATTATGGAAAGATCTTTAAAGGAAGAGGAGTAGTTGCTGAATGCTAATGTATAAGGGAAGGTCTGAAAGTGAAAAGGGGAACAAGGAGAATGTGAGCTCCTCTTCCCAACCTTTCATGTTAACAAATGTGAAAGAAGGAACAGCTAGACTTAGAACAGGTTCCAA
Source organism: Pseudochirops cupreus (assembly GCA_028627135.1). Lineage (NCBI taxonomy): Eukaryota > Metazoa > Chordata > Mammalia > Diprotodontia > Pseudocheiridae > Pseudochirops > Pseudochirops cupreus. Next base: position 445,890,322 of record CM053581.1, read on the forward strand.
GAGACATATTATCTTCAGGAGAAATTGGCTTCAGCGAGCATAAGAAGATGAAAAGAGGATCATGGATTTAGACTTGAAAGAGACAGAGATGATCTTATCCAACCCTTTCACTTTGCAGATGAGGAAACTGAGGATTAGAAAAATACAGTAACTTGTTCTAGGTCATGGGCACAGTGACAGTGTGTGACATTTGAACCTCTGAATCTAAATCTAGTGACAGTTCCACTGCACTACAACAGTGTAAATTTCTGAGAGGGTAGAGCTGAAGAGGATGGTAACTGGAAAAAGGGCTAAAACTGAATTTACTGCTGTGGAGTGGTTGGAAGCTAATGGGCCATTAGTTAACTATCTTCTTCGTTTATCTCACAGCCCTGATTCTAGGAATCATGAATAGTAAGAGTGCCCAGGACAGGTAGGAGGCACCTTCTATCTAACTCCACTGGGAAGTGACTCTAGGCCCCCATGGGTATGGCAGCCCAAGGTGGTCAGTCTCCCCAGTCTCTCCAGTTCTAACTATGATTCCTTTCACCCCACTAGGAAGTATGGGAAGACAAGATGAGAAGTTGGTTATCTGATCCGAATCTTAATTGTTACTACTTCCATCAACACTCTTGGCTTTACAGAGAAACATATGGACAACATTCATACCCACATGTAGACAGCATAATCATTTGTATTCTTGGTGTCAAGAATTCATGGAACTGGAGCAGCTTGATATTTTCAGCCTGATGTCATAAAAGTAATATTCTGCCTCTTAGCATGTTAGCATCAAGTGCTTTGTATTTCTCTAGTATATATCTCTAAGAACTCCATAATGTAAATAATCTTGACTCCATCTAAAAGAAACAATAAGAAATTTTAGCAGGCTGTTTTATGGAACAGGCAACTTGGGCTGTATGCAGATGACAACCTCAAAATGTTTTGAAAATTGAAAATGATAGAGATGGTGATTCTGTGGTCATTCAGATGATCTCAAATATTTAGTTTTGGCCTCAGATGAATATACCAACTCCTGCGGTGTAGTCTCAGCCCCACTAAGACCACCAAAGTAGACTCTGAAAATATCGGTCCCTCCCCTCCCCCCACTCTTCTATTCCCCCAAACCCACATACTCCGGTCTTTAACCTGATTATCTAATGGATGGTACTAACCAGTAGAGGAAGTAATACAGATGCAAATACAAGCCCAGCTGGGGATTATGGCGCATCCCAGCTGCACTTGCACTTCAGTTTCAGTCTTCCTAGATGCTGGTCCAGGATATTTAGATATTAAGGAGGTGGGACAAGTAAGTAAAGTATTATGGCAGATGAGTCTAGCGCCTCAAAACGACAAAAAATTATCGTTTATTGTTGTTGCCATCTAGTTGGTCAAGGTTTTTATCAAAATTTTTTATGTAATGTAGAGCCCCCCCAGGCTAGACCCAGGCTAAATGAAAGAATGGTTCAGATAATAGGGTCTAGAAAAGAACTAGACACTAGACACTGAATAGTTCAAACCCCACCCTTCCCTTTTACAGAAGAAGAAAATAAGACTCCAAAGGTGTACATGATTTGTCCAAGATCACACAGTTCAGGGGTTGGGAACCTGTGGCCTTGAGATCACATGTGGCCCCCTAGGTCCTCAAGTGCAGCCCTTTGACTGAATTCAAGTTTGGGTTACAGTGGGAGGGTTAGAGTTGGGGTTAGGGTTAGCATTGGACTCTATCCAAGTTTGGATTCAGGCAAAGGGCTTCACTTGAGGACCTAGAGGGCCACATGTGGCCTAGAGGACACAGGTTCCCCGCCTTTGACATGGTTTGCATAATTAGCAGGAACAGGATTTCCTTATGCCTCACCATTGCTGCTGCTTCCCCTTAAATTTAAAAATTCTCCAGTGCCAAAACTAGGACCAGAGTCAAATTATTTTGTTTTGTTTTTTTCCAGTTCCAGGGCCAGCATTCTTTTCTCTAGGCTCATGGTTTTTAGATTTTTACTGGTTGAAGAATGCTTGCTCATTAATCTTTTGTACTCCCAGAATTGGGAACTCTATTGGAATAAAGCCCCAGAGGCGCTGGGGCAGACATAAATTAAGCGTGTCTGCTAGAACCATGTACTAAACCAAGCCTAGTTTCATTGATGTGGAGCTAGTGGCCTCATTATTATTGCTTTTGGCTGAAGCTCTGTTAGACCTGCAGAAACCACTACTGTATTTCCTAGTCTTGTTTCAGCCATAGTATCTGGGGTTCTTGAGGTTAGAAGGATGCTTTTACCCCTGAAAGAGACAATACGTCTTTAAGGGTGGCCAGCTTGTTTAATGTTTGCCCATCACAACAACTGCAGCATTCATACATGAACAACCCTGTCATAGATTAATGCTATTCATGAAATACTCCAGCCTCTGTTGAGCAAATACAGATGTGCACCAGGTCACAGACAATAATAACAAGCATTTATATAGCACTCTAAGGTTTGCGAAAGACTGTGCCTATGTTATTCTATTAGATCTACACTTAGCTTTTTTTGAAACGTGGTTATGTACTTCAGAGATATCAGGGAGTCACAGAATTACAGATTTAAAGGTAGAGTAGGGCTATAGAATAGCCAGACAGGTAGCACAGGGGACAGAGACATGCAGTCAGGGAGACTCCTCTTAGTGAGTTCAAATTCAGCTTCAGACACTTACTAGCTGTGTGACTCTGGTCAAGTCACTCAACCCTGTTTGCCTCAGTTTCTTCATCTATAAAATGAGCTAGAGAAGGAAATGGCAAGCCACTCCGGTATCTTTGCCAAGAAAGCCCCCCCCCCCAAAACGGGATCATGAAGAGTCAGACACAAAAGAAAAAGACTGACCAACAGAGTAGCCCACAAATCCACCCCCTTCATTTTACAGATGAGGAAACTGAGTTCCCAGTCTCACAGAACTTTTGGGAGGAGAAAATGACTTTCATGCTTTGTCTATAGGATGAATTGTTCCCTCTAACTGGAAATCTTTCCCACTTTCTTGCAGCTGTTCTATTTTCTGCTGAGCGCCCTGAGCCTGATCGTCTGTGTGCTGGCAGTGGCCTTTGCTGCCCATCATTACTCCCAGCTCACACAACTGATCTGCAAAAACACCCTCAATTCCTGCCAGTGCAAAATGCCCACGTCAGATCCACTCAGCAGGGCCTTTGTTTACCAGGATGTCAGTGACTGTACCAGCATCACCAGCACTTTCAAACTCTTCCTACTCATCCAGATGGTTCTCAATTTGCTCTGTGCCATGGTGTGCTTGCTGGCATGTTTCATGATGTGGAAACACAGATACCAAGTCTTTTATGTGGGCGTCCGCTTGTGCTCCCTAACTACTTCTGAAGGCCAACAGCAGAAAGTCTAATTTTTTTTTTCATTAAAGGTGGGGGGAGGAAGCAATAGTTTACCAATATTCTAGGCCACCTGAAGACCTAAGAGTTAAAAACAGTAACAATGACAACATTTTTTTGGCACTGATTAATGTGCATAGGATCTCAATGAATATATTTTTATATATTTCAGTAATACTATTTCTACTGCAGAAAATTTTGATGGGAAAAAAACCTAGAAAACTATAGGGTTGTAAAAGTATAGCTCAAAATATTATACCAATAAAGCCAATTCCCAATTATCCACAATGGGGAATGACAATAGCAATCATTGAAATCTGAATGTGGTCCCTAACTGTCATCTTACTTGCTAACTTTAGGCTTCTTAGGCAGCTAGGTGGCATAGTGTACAGAGTGCCAGGCATGAAGTCAGGAAATTCATCTTCCTGAGTTCAAATTTGGCCTCAGACACTTACTAGCTGTATGACCATGGGCAAGTCACTTAACCCTGCCTCAGTTTTTCATCTGTAAAATGAGCTGGAGAAGAAAATGGCAACCTATTCCAGTACCTTTGCCAAGAAAATCCTAAATGGAGTCACAAAGAGTTGAACATGACTGAAACAACTGAACAGCAACAACAAAAACTGGTATTTTAAGCCCCCAAACAAAGCCTTGCAAAAAGACCCACTCTCCAAATTCCAGAAATACCCTCAACATGCACTTTCCCCTCAGGAGCGGCTGCTTTTCCTGACTTCCCAAAGGGCCAAGAGCGGCTTGAGCAGGAGTTCACTGTTCCCTACAAATACGTTCACTTGTTTTTCATCTCCTGTCATCCAGTAGTGAAACAAATTCAAAGGTGGGCCTAGGAAGGGAGGGCAGGCAGGAAGAGATCGAGACAAACCACTGACAGAATTCTAAGAAAAGAGAGCACAAAAGCCTTATCAGTATAGGTGTCTGTTATCTAGTACTGGTGAGCACAAATGTTTGGTGAATTAAGTTACTATGAATTGCATAGCAAGCAGGTATGCACCTATTTAAAGGCCTCTACTGGTGACTAACTCCTGGAAAACTCAAAGGGGACAGTAGGACTACCTTTAACACAACAGAAATCATTTTTAATAATTACAACTTGCCGTCCATTGCATCAAGCAAATAGTTACAACTATTTTTTTTTCATAATTGTTACTTATATCAGAGGTCTACTTAATTAACCCTGGGATACAATAACCACGGCATTATTTATATTCCTATGAATTGTATTCATAAACAAAGAGGCTGAAAAGGGCTGTTTTTCCTGAGAGCCAAGCTTTACAAGGAAAGGAGATTTCTAACTGGGGTTAAAAAATATGTATGTATTTAAACACAAATAGAAAGGAATAACGATGAGAAATATTAATACTGCCAGTGCAATTGAAAATTATCTGTTTTGGTAACTATTCTTCTGAAGAATGAGGATTGCCAATATGTTCATAAAATACTTAATATGGGATTATCCATGTACTGACTGTCCCAAAAGTTTTAGTGCAGTTTTAAGCTACTAAAGCTACCCAAATTAAGCTTTAAACTGCATTAAGACTTTTGGGACACCCTCTATATTCGGTTACTTTTAGGAATCTGGGCAATATTCAAAATTCCTTATGCAAGCCCACTTATAGTAATGATGGTTGCATTTAGGTTTCTGTGACATTGTATACTATCAGTACTACATAGTGGCATTCATTCATCCAACAAGCTTTCATTGAACACCTACTGTGTGCAAAGTGGTATTAACATTCTGTAAGTTTCATGTACAAAACCCCTTTTGAAAATTGAATTCCATTCACTACTACAGTGTCATCATTTTCAGGAAGGCACTAAAAATGGGGAGTGAGTAGGCATAAATATAAAAGAACATTCCCCATGTAACACTTATGTTAGCATGAAAGTACACATTCAAGTTTTTCCTTCAGTAATCCCTACATACTCTTCCTGTTAATATTCTTAGCCAGCTACAAAATGGTGAACTCCCACAAAATCTTTTGTGACTTGGAAGACCAATAAATAATTCCAATATGATTGTGAAAACAAAGTCTCTTTCTAGATAATGCCAAATGTCTGGATGAAATATGGAAATTTCATTCAATCTCCAAGATGCATGCAAATATCTAGATTATTTTAACTGATAACACAATTTTTTTAAACTTTTCATCCAGATATTTTGACATTGTATAGATAGTGCTGAGATACAAAAGTAATAGGGAAGGGTGGAGTAAGAGAGGGAGAGAGAGAGAGAAAGAGAGAGAAAGAGAGAGAGAGAGAGAGAGGGATGGAGGGAGGGAGGGAAGGAGAGGGAGAGAGAGAGAGAAAGAGAGAGAGAGAGAGAGAGGGATGGAGGGAGGGAGGGAAGGAAAGGGAGAGAGAGATCAGAAACAATGGGAATAGTCTTCTAGAGATAGAAATTTGACAACTAAAACTGTATCTACACACCAAACATCTTCACAGTTAACTGAATAACAACTCAAATTTATGTGGCACTTTATGTTTTAAAAAAACGTTTCCTTACAATAATCTTGAGAGGGAAAAGGAAAATATTATTATTTACATTTTGCAAAAGAGAAACTGAGGCATAACATTATTCAATTGTCACACTCTTAGAGTTTGAAGAGACTTCAAAGACCATATATTTTCAACCTCAATCTGAAAAAAGAACCCCCTCTACGACATCTTTGTTTGGAAACCTTGAGTGGGGCAGAGGCAGGAATCAAGACTCCCCAAGGCAGTCTCTTCCACTATGGGACATCTAAATGGCTTCCTGCCGACTGTTACTGAATAACTGAGGAGACAATCCAAGCTATACAATTTATTAGAACAGGCATAATAAGTGGGTAAATAGATTCCTTAGTCAGTCCAAAGACCCTGACTATAGAGAGAGAAAGACTTTTATGTACTAGAAGCAAATAATCAAATAAGAATAATTAATTAAAAGAAAGCAATTAACCAGGATACAGAATTAGGTAATCTGATTTCTAACTGGAGGAAATATTAGGGACTTTCCAAGTTGGTAGGGGTGAGAACAAACAGGTACAATTCCCTGAAATTGTAAAAAGAGGTATCCCAGGAACTCAGAGTGTCTATATTCAATCAAAGGAATATAGAAACAGTAATTGATTGACTAACACACAGCCAGTTTTCAGGTAAGACATATGGGTTGCTTGAGATGCATAATTATGAGAAAACTCCTTGAATCAATCTTTGGATCTGACTGTGTTTTTTGGTCAGCAAAAACTGCATCCTTAGTTAGGGGTCTCTGAGCAACAGGTAGAGGTGCTCCAGCTTCCCAGCCATACAGGGCTGGATTAAAACCCTGCAATAAAGTTTTCTCACAATTCCCATAACTGATAAAGTTTACTCACAAGACAGAAATTGGGCTAGACCCATAATTGAATAGAAAGGGAACTGAAGACAATTCCAAAGGACCAATGATGAAGCATGCTATCCACCTCCAGAGAGAAAACTGATCCTGTCTGAATACAGACTGAAGCAGGCTATTTTTCACCTTCTTTCTTTTATTTTTTTTTCTCTTATTCAAGTCTCCTTGTACAAAATGACTAACATGCAAATGCTTTGCATAAAAGAGAGAGGAATAAAGAAAAAAGAAAAAAGAAGAAAGGAAGCAAGGAAAGAAGGAAAGAAGGAAGGAAGGAAGGATGGAAGGAAAGAAGGAAGGAAGGAAGGAAGGAAGGAAGGAAGGAAGGAAGGAAGGAAGGAAGGAATAAGGAAGAAAAGGGAACTGAGCTAGTTCCAGAATTGAGTCATAGGATGGAGTCAGAATTCACTCAATTCCCACACAACTTTTAAACTCTAAATCCAGCGTTCATGTCCCTCCTTCCTCCATTCCACTCCCCCCCCCCCCAAAAAAATCACACCTCTCCTCCTCAGGTCAGTCATCCTTACTTCTTTCAGGTGAGCCCCATAAGGCATGAACATGAATCCTTTCACTATACTCTGCCATTCCCTGAACAATTTCTAGTTTACCAATGTCTCTGCTACAATGTGGTACCCAGTACTGAACACAATACTGCAGATGTGTTGAGCAGGGGAGTGCCCTCAACACTGTACCTCTCTTCTTGAAAATTAAGATTGAAGGTCAGATCACAACATGGTCTAATACTGAGCTTGTATTCCACTATATCCTCCCAATGGTTTTCAGATGAACTGCTGTCTAGCCATACCTCTCATCTTCCTGTGTTATTTTAAACCTATAAAGTTGTTTTTTTTTAATGCAACTCTATGAAACTTTACATTCATCACTATTCAACTCTATCCTATTATATCCTGCCTGATGTTCTAAGCCTGTCAAGATCTTTCTGAATCCTTACTCTGTCATCCATCGTGTTAGCTCCCCTCCCAGCTTTGGGTCATTGGCAGATTAGATAAGCATGCCATCTTTGTGATTATCTAATATCATTAATAAAATGTTAAATTGCCCCAGGCCAGACACAAATGCTCAGGTCATCTTCTCAAGTTGACAGGAAACCATAAATAACTACTCTTTGTGTCTGGCCATTCAGTTAGTTCCAAACCCATTTACATTATTTTCTAGTCCGTGTTTCCATCTTTTTCACTGGAATAATGTTTGGCTACTCTCTAAAGAAAGCATATCTATAGCATTCTCTTGCATTGCCAATCTAGTAATTCTCTCAGAAATGGAACAGAGATCAGTCTGACTTGACTCCATAGAGCCTTAACTGGCTCTTCCTCTACTCTCTTTCCAATGTTCTCTCACCATCCCTTTAAGAAGATTAGGGGTTAGACCTGAAATTTCATTGGTAAGGGAGTTCTTACATGAAGAATTCCCTCTACCAATATAGATTGATGCCTTCTCTATAAGTTGTCATCTCAGAGGTTTGCCTACAGCACTAAGAGGAGCTTAAGGGACTTTCCCAGGGTGAAATAGCTGGTATGCACCAGGTGTTGCAATTATTCCTTCCACATTGTGACTTTCCCCAATACAATCTCAATATATTGTAGGTTGGCATAAAAAATTAAATGGGAATTTGGGGGGAAATTTTGCAGAAGCCACAGACAACACATGAAGTCTAGTGGATGACACAGAGTCTATGACCAAATACTTAATCCAAATTTTACAATAAGATACTGTAAACATCCCATAAAAGAAAAAAAGAAAAAATTCAGACTTCTACTCTGGTATGAAGAGAGGGCCAAAAATTTTACACAGATTTTGCAGATTGCAGAGGCACTGTGCCCCTAACCCTTTCAATGTGAAGAGACAACTGTACTTGATCCCAGGTCTTCTAGGCTCTGAGGCCTGTTCTCAGTGAACACACCAATGCCTCTTTTTACTGATAACATAGAATTCCTTTTTGGTGCTTCCCCATCTAGGCCCCCATTGGTTTAAGGGTTTGTCTCTGGAGAATTAAATCAATCTGAAAACTCCAAGTGAGTAAAGAAAAAAAATCTTATGTAAAAGAAGAGAAAGATTTCTGTGCTTGAAATCCTTTGTATATTGATAAATTTAAAAATCGTGTTGTATGAGTAACAAACTGCTTTGGTCTGTCTTTGAGATATTTTGATATTGTGTTTTGAAAATATTGAAGTTACAATAATGGCAACAGAAAAGGAACAGATACACAGCTTACACTCAGCAAAATGTCACATTTTTAAAATCTGGCAATAGGCCGAGATGGTGACTGTCTTTTCAAAGTCCTGTGATGTTAAGATTTGCACAGGCCTCCTCCTCCTCCTCCTCCACCTCCTTCAAGAGCATTAAATGAAACAAGACTTTAGAAAAAGGGAACAGCCGGGACTTGGCACTGGCTGAGATAGGAGGAATACAGCAGCCTAGATCTCCAGACTTTGTAAGTGAGCCCACTCGTTCAGACCGTGCCTTTTCACGTGATTACCATCTGTGCCTCCCCAGTTCCTTCCAACTCTGTGTGGGCAGCTCCTTGGATTCATGCCTGAAAGCATAGCTCCACCGGGGCCCTGGAAACTGTAGTCAAGTAACAAGCCTAACTTCTATTCCCTCCACTGGATTAAAAAAGTGGAGATGATCTATTCTGAAGGAAGATTCCAGCTACCGAAATCAGTGTGCTACCCAGACCAAGAGAAACCTTTATGGACTATTTTCCATTCCTGTACACATTAACATTTTCATATGTCTCCCCATAGATCATAAATTTGGAGCTGTAAGGGACCTTAAAAGTAATTTAGCTCAATCTCACTTCACAGATGGGGAAACTGAAGCTCCAGAGAGGTTAAGTGATTTGCCTACAGTCATTCGGGTAGCAAATGGCAAGAGCTGGGATTTGAAACAGGTCATTTGACTGTGACTCTAATGCAATGCCTCTTTATGCATGCTGTAAGTTTGGAAACTCATTACAGATTTTAGCAAAGGGCCTAGGCAGAAGATATACTAGGGAAACATTGAGGGACAATAGCTGAGTGGTTTTTACCGATATTCAAAAAAGGCCTTAAGGGACATCTTAAGAAACCATCATCTGTAAGACAAAATATACCTCGAGGCTTCCTATGATAGTCACTTTGAGCTACTACTTGATAGACACAAGTGACTGGAGATCATGGTTACCCAATTGCATTCAAAGAGATCTGCCTAGTTTCAGGTGTATGTGGACCATTTGTCCAGAGAACTTTTTGAAGAAAAGGTGAGGGGGGAGGGAAGAAATTATCCCATTCCACAAATTATATTAGTTCACATGAGAAATACTCATTTGGAAGTATTCTTGTATTCCCACCCATGCAATGAATACCTTAATCATTTTCTTTTGCTTTTCCAGTACCTTATTATCTCAATTGCTTAGTTCCACTGTAGTCTGCTAATTAAATACTGCAGAGGCACTTTCACGCTCTAAGTTTATACTTCTGGCATAGATGAAATGGTTAATAGAAATTCAAGCTCTTCCTACTTGTTTAAGGGGGTTGTTTTTGAAGGGGACACGTGTGATGCACATTTCCTTTGCTAATAAAACACTTTCATATTCTCTGAGGATATCCGTGTCTAAGTAAAGCTATTAAAACTGTGCTTAAAGTGACTATGCACAGGACATGAATTGATATACCTAAAACTATCAAATTAATTTCTTCTTCAAAATCTGAATCCTGAGCACACAAGATCTTATGCTCATTTCCACTCTTTTATTCCAGCTGCTATCTCTCTTTTGGCACATGTTCCCAAGGCAAATAAGGAAGAGTCTGCCAAAGGCACCTTGAACACCAGCTTTTCATTTAAACATCTCTAGGTGAGTTAGCAGTCTGGATAGGTAGTAGCTGGAAAAAGTAAGAGTGCACTGTATCTGAGGTGCTCTATAGTGAAAATAGTCCAGATTAGAGTTGGGAGACCTGGGTTCTACCTGTATGGTTTTAGTTAAATCACTTTAAGCTGTCCTGGCCTCAGTTTTCTCATCTGTAGGAGTAAAGAAAAGAAGGAAGGGAAGAAAGGAAGGAACGAAGGAAGAAAGGAAATGTTTTTCTTTCAATTTAGCTGGAGGCAACATGATGAAAAGAGAAGTTTTGCATGAGTGAGAGGGAGGGACAAATTGAAAAGGGAAAAGAATTTCTTTTTTTTTTTATTTTTTTTTATTTACTCATTTACTTTTAATTTACAAGATTCAGTTCCACAATCACTTGAGTTTCAGATTTTC
>CM053581.1:445901798-445932269 GCA_028627135.1 Pseudochirops cupreus
ACATAGTATTCCAGGGGAAAATATGGTCATTCAATGAGGTGGAGGACTTTCAAACATTCCTGCTGAAAAAACCAGAACTGAAAAGAAAGTTTGACACTTCAACACAAGAAGCATGAGAAGATAAACACGGAAAAGAAATCATAAGGTATGCAGTATTGATTGACGTCTGAGATCCCTCTGCTGATAAGAAGTCGTGCATGCCTCCACTTATGCAGCATCACAGGGCTGTCACTAAGGAAAACACACACTCATGCACACACATATGTATATGTATTTGTGTATTTGTATATACCCCTTGTTGGTGTTGGGCAAATCACTTTTATCATATCAGTATGACTTATTCAGCCTCCTAGAATATTATATGTTTACTGTTTACAGTAAGTACCTGGGAAATTGAATCACATTCAGAAGCCCATTCGCACCATACATGCTTCTCTTTTTCATGTGCTAACTGATGCTGCTTCTCGCCTGGGCTTGTAACTGTGGATGAAATAAAGGCTATTTACTACCCTGAAAAAAAAAACAACAGTTCAGTCAGGTTGAATAAGATGGAAGTCAGTCCTAAAGAACCCAGTAAGGAGTTGGAAAGAAAAGGAAGCCCAAAGAAAGCTATGTGAAACAGTACAATCTCCAGCAGAGACTCTAGACACCAAGAAAAGGGACAGGATTCAGCAAGTAGGCATAAGGGATATCAAGAGAAATGCTGCATTGCTACATAAAGTTTCACACTCCCCCAGACTACAGACCCCAATGTGGTAATTCTATATCTCCTTTCTCCCTTCAGATTACCTCATAGAACCTGAGAACCATTCCCGCTGAGCCCTGGGCAAGAGTATTTACCTCCCTATTTTAAACATGTACTTTATAAACAGTGTTTACCACAGATATTTGATACGTAGGGCGTATTTCTTAGAAATGAAGTTGGCTAGATACAATTGAGAGGGGAGCATCCCCAGAGAAAAGAAAGAAAAAGATTTATCACAAAGGAATTTTGTCCAAGGTGATTCCTCTAGCTGGTGGCTCAGAAGTTAAAAAAAAATAGAGAAATAGCAAACCTATTATACAACTCCCATTTAGGCAATGAGTTGTAGGATAAGGGAGAAAGGTAGGAATAGCTGAAAAACTCTACTCACTACACTACACTACCCCTTCTGCATTAATATAAGTTACACTGCCTTCCTCCCCCACCTACCCTCAACAGGATATACCACCCACCACCCAAATATATTCTGAAATGACTCAGGCTAAAGGCAGACCTAAACAGTATGAAACTTGTTTTTGATGAGAAGAGGAAGTTTGATGTCATAGAAGAAATGTGAACTTGAATTTAAAAACCTGGCTTAAAATGTAGGCGCCACCACGTGCTAGCAACATGACTGTGGGCTAGACACTTATCTCTGAGATTCATTTTCCTGATCTGTAAAAACAGGGATGATAATATTTGTATTTCCCAGGCTTTTGTGAGGAAAAATGTTAATTAAAGTTGTAAGCTTTTAGCTGTTCATGTTTGATTCTTCTCCATCTCCCCTTTCAGGGTCTCTTTCTTGCTTCTTGAACTTTTATCACTCTCTAAAGGAGGACCACCACTTCTCCTCCCTCCTCACCTCCAATCCCACCTATTCCTGTTAAGCTCTGACAAGAAATGAATCCCTGCTAAGAACCCTTAGAAACATTCATATGTTTTTGATTTTATGCAACTAAATTTAATTCAGTTACACAGATACTTACTTTTTTGTGTGTCTGCTAATTAGCACTGTGCTAATTCAGAGGAAAATACAAAGTTTAGATAAAACTTAATTCTAGTCCTCATGGAGTTTATGGTATAGTGATTTAGGAGGCAGCAAGGGACAGCAGGCAGGGTGCTAGAAATGTTGTCAAGAATACCTGCATTCAAATCCTCCCTTGGATACTTGCTAGCTATGTGACCCTGGGTAAGTGACAGTCTCTCCAAGCCTCAATTTCGTCATCTATAAAAGGGGAAAATAATAGTGCTTAACTCCCAAGGATGTTGTGAGGATAAATTGAGATAATATATGTAAAGTTCTTTGCAAACCTTTAAATGTGATGTAAATGTTATTATTAGCAGGATATGAAACATATAAAAATAACTCCCATAAAGTATAATATACAATGTGTTAGTCCACTTTTGCATCTCAAGGAATAGAAACAGTTACACTCACCTCTAAACTAACCATGGGGTTTATTAATCATATACAAACCAATGGTGGAACATCTCCTCATTATAAAAGGACAGAAGAAGACAAGTGTTTTTGCCCCACCACTATCCTTGGGTCCCAGTGTTGACTTGGTTTTGGGAAACAAAGCTTTGTCACTTAACTGCAACTACATGAATCCTGATTGTAGACTGATTCATAGAAGCCTAGGGGAAGATGGGAAGGAGCATGATCCTTGGAGTTTCACACTATGGCAGATAATTGGAGTCTCAAATCCTTTAAAAATGTAAAGGTCAGTAGTAGTTAGACCTCAGTATATCAATGAAGAGTCATTCAAATAAGAATAAACATTGTTTGGAAGTATCTACTAAAGATATGTATAGTTTCAGTCACTGGGGTTCCATTGATGGTCCTTCCATCAGGTTTTACCTAACAAACAAGTCTAAAACAATATTATTATAGACAGATCATGCTCATGAAATTCAAAATGAAAGCATAGAAAATATGCTGGAGATGAGATTAAATGTCTCTAGTGTACACAGAAAATGTTTCCCACCAGAAGCAAGAATTCAAAGTTGTGGTCTTGTCTGGTCGTTGATATCTGTTACTGCTAATAATGATTTATTAGTATCTGCTACTGGTGGAGAAAATGCCTCATATTGTCTATAGGCAGCTGGTGGTGATACTGAGGAAGAAATTCAATTGGTTGGTTCATCAGAGAAGTGTCAATGGATATCCCATCACTCAGTCTTTGGCTGTTTGTTACTCCTATTGGATTATTTATTGTTGTTTTTTGTTTTTTGTACTCTGGAATGATCATGCTTCTTAGAATGTCTAACAAAAAGAGAAAAGAGTGGTCTGGGAAATATCTGCCCTCTCATATTCCTATAGCAAGAGGGAAATCCTACACATGACCAAACCTTGCCTCACAGCAACAGCTACTGGTTACAGATATACATGTGTGTGTATGTGTGTATGCATGTATTCATATGAATACACAGAAATCTGGGCTTCTTGAGGGTAGAAACTGTTGTTGTTGCTGAGTTTGGGTTTTGTTTGTTTTTTTGGTATTCTCCTTGGCATATAGTGAATGGTTAATAAATGGTTGTTGTTTGATTGATTTGGAAAGGAATACCTTGATCAACGGCAATCAACTGTGGCGTCTTATTGGGAAAATCCATTTCTATTCATTCTGGGTGGGTCTTATTCAGGCCATTTCTCTGATAGTTTAGGTTCACTATCAGAACAAAATGAAATATTTGGAAATAATTCAACAGTTAACAAAAGGAGACTTACTAAGCCATAATAGGATGGGGATATTCAACAAGGTTAAGCACTGAAGACACCCAGAGTTGATTCAGTTGAGTGAATCTCCCTGGCGTGTGTTGCCCATGGTTCTCCACCAGTCTAGTATTGACTGTAATGAGATTCCTGGAGCTCTTTGGGGCTGTTTCATACTCAGGCAACTAGGAAGTAGCCTGAGCCGTTAGTCCTCTGAGCCAACCAAGTCTCAAAGATGGTCTCAATACTTTAAAGGAAATATTAGCCTAATTTTCATGGGTATGAGGGTTAGGATATTGCTCACACCACCTTGTTCAAGATTCTTTAATGATGAAGTTTGGGCCAGTTGGGCAAAGTAAAAATTAGTATAATTTGACAGAAGGCCCTGCTAAAGTCATCCCTCCATAAGGTGGCAGGGATATCTCCCTTCCATAAACCCTGTCCTTCACCATTACAGGGTTGAACACCCAGCAAGGCATGAGTGTTGCTATACCTGACACACTGTGATCTCAGTCTTACTGGCAGCATCTGATAGGTCCCTAGCCTCAGGCTGCTTAATATGTTTACCAGATGGCTGAAGATTTTTCTAAACTTGAAAAGCATAATGTGTTTCAAACAGTAGGACTTCTAGAAATCATCCTTCAAGCAAGGGTAAGAAAAATATGAAGAAATGAATAACACTAATAGCTTATAAAAATATGACACTAAAAGGTATAAAAAATGTCTCACATCATTTATTCTTCATAACAACCCTATGATGTAGGGATTAGAGGCAGCATTATTTTAATTTTGTAGATGAGGAAACCAAGGGACAAGGACATGAAGTAGTTTACCCATCATTATGCTGACAGTAAGTAGCAAAGTCAAGATTCAAGGCTGGGTCCTCTGGCTCAGAATCAAGAGCCTTTCATCACCCTTTACATTCCTATGGCCCAGCACATCTGGAACATTGTAGACACATAGTAAATGTTTGTTGGATTGGATTATAAATATTATTTCACATAAGTTCATTACTTCATGTAAATTCAGCTGGGCCTTTATCACTGCACAAGAGTTCATTCACTTCTGATGGACCTCTGTTCCTAACCTAACTTTCTACATCTTTGTCCCAAAGACTTTCTACATCTTTGCTTCAGTCTCTCTTCTTTTTGCCCAGACCAATCTTTCCAGTAATGCTGTTAATCTCTTTCCCTCTCTACTTATTACCTCTTTTCCTCTCTCCCACCTCCTCTCTCTGTCTTATTCCATCTCTCTGTCTCTCTCTTTGACCCTCTCATTCTTTTTGTCTCCCTTTCTCTGTTTCCTTTATTTACAGCTCTATCTGTGTCTGTCTGTCTGTCTCTGTCTCTCCTCTGTATGTCTGTTATGTGTGTGTCTGCCCCTGTATCTCTGTTTCTTTGTGTCTATCTCTGTATGCCTGCCCCAGTCTGTCTGCTCATCTGTCTCTGCCTATCTCTCTGTCTCTGTCTCTCTTTCTCTGTCTCATAGTAAACACATATATACAGTTGGTTATGGAAGTTCACCTTATCCAACAGGAAAACAGAAGTGAAAGTGTTTAAGAGAAAGGGGAGGGAGTGGAGAGTAAGAGTAGTTTCAGGGAGGCAGTGGTTAGAAGCAAAACAGGCTCTTGAGGAGAAGCAGGGTAAAAAAGAGAAGGATAAGTATAAGAAAATGGGATGGAGGGAAATACACAGTAATAATAACTGTGACTATGAATTGAATGAATTCACCCATGTACGGTTAAGAAATGGGCATACTCCTTTCTACCCCTTCAATAGTTTCCAGATATCTATCCCATCTAACTTTTCTAAATTTCTACTCATATTACCTTCACCCACAAAACAGAAGAGGCTTGCAGGATGGATTAGAAACCAGAATCCCATAATATGTTTTGTTTCTTGAAACAGAAAGACACACATAGAATTAAAATAAAGGACTGGAGCAGAATCTATTCTATTTCAGTTAAAAAGAAGTTTAAAAAAGAACCATGTGTGGCAATCATGCATGGGGGGGGAGGGGGAAGCAAAAATAAACATAATTAAACAAAAATTGACCATATATTAGGGCACTAAAAAACTCACATAGGCAGGTAAACAGAAATATTATGTACATTTTTCTGACCATGATACAATAAAAATTACATTGAATAAAGAGTCTTCAAAGCATAGATTAAAAGGTAATTGGAAACTAAATAATCTAATCCAAAAGAATGAATGGGTCAAAGAACAAATCATGGAAAAAAATCATTAATGATAATACCAACCATGAGGAAAAAAATGCCAAAATTTATAGGATGCAGCCAAAACAATACTTCAGGGAAACAATATCTCTAAACAAATACATGAACACAAGAGAGAAAAAACAGATAAACAAATTGGGCAAAGAATTTAAAAAACCTAGGAAAACAACAAATTTTAAACCCCCAACTAAATGTAAAAAATAGAAATCCTGAAAACTAAAGATGAGCAAAATTAAAAGTTAAAAAAATTAGCTAATAAATAAAACAGAAACCTTTTTTAGGGGGTAGGAATAAAATAGATAAACCATTGGCTAATTCTATTAAAGAAGTCTACCAATTTTCCAGCATCAAAAATGAAAAAGGTAAATTCACAACCAATGAAGAGAAAATAAAAGCAATAATTAGGAGGTATTTTGCTCAACTATATGCCAATAAAACCGGCCATTTAAATGAAATGGATGAATATTTATAAAAAATATAATTGCCCAGGTTAACAGAACAGGAAGTAGAATATTTAAATAACTCCATCTTAGAAAAAAGAAATTGAACAAACTATCAATGAGCTCCCTAAGGGAAAAAAAAATCCAGAACCAGTTGGATTTACAAGTGAATTTTACCAAATATTTTAAAAACAATTAATTCTAATATTATATAAACTGAAAAAATTGGTAAAGATGAAATCTTATCAAATTCCTTCTGTGACACAAATGTAGACTTGATACCTAAACCATGGAGAGCAAAAATTGAGAAAGAAAACTATAAACCAACTTCCCTAAGGAATATTGATCCAAAATTTTTAAGTAAAATGCTAGCAAGAAGACTGCAGAAATATATCACAAAGATTCAACACTATGACCAGGCTGGATTTATACCAGGAATGCAAAGCTAGGTCAAGATAGGAAAACTGTAAGCATATTTGACCATATAAATGACAAAACATCAAAAATCATATGTTTATATCAACCAATGCAGGAAAAGCTTATGACAAAATGCAATGCCCATTCCCTTTAAAAAAAATACTAAAAATACAGGAATAAATAGAGCTTTTTTAAAAATGATAAGTAATATTGACCTAAAACAAAGAGTGAGCCTTATAAATAAAAGCCAAACACCTTTCCAATAAGATTAGGGTGGAGAAAGGATGACATTATCACTACTATTATTCAATATTGCACTAAAAATGCCAGCTAAAGACAGACAAGAAAGAGAAATTGCAAATTGAACTTTAACATTTTCCAAACTGAAGTCTATCATATTTGATCATTGCAAAATATTGCTGTTACTAGTCCTCCTGGTTCTGCTTACTTCGCTCAGCATCAGTTCAAGTAACTCCAGGTTTTTCTGAAATCCACCTGCTCATTATTTTTTATAGCACAACAGTATTCTATTATTCACTTACCACAACTTTTTTTTTTAACCATTCCACAATTGATGGGTATCCCCTCAATTTCTGATTCTTTGGAAGTGGGAATATTCAAGAGACATTACAAAGTTGAAATTGACAGACCTTCACAAAAGATTGGATATAGGAGTGAGATAGAGTAAGTCATGACACCTAGGTAGTGAGTATAGGGGATGGAAAGGATGATGGTACCCCAGGTAGCAATAAGAATGTTTCGAAGAAGGGAGGATTTTAGGGGAAAGACAATGAGTTCAATTTCGGATATGTTGAGTTTAAGATGTCTACAGGCCATCCAATTTGAAATGTTTGAAAGGTAGTTGTGGATGCAAGACTGGAGGACAGTAAAAAGGTTAGGGCTGGAGAGGTATACTTGAGAATCATCAGAATAGAGATGGTAATTAAATCTACGGGAGTTGATGAGATTACCAAGTGACCCAGTATAAAGAGAGATGGGAAGAGGGCCCAGGACAGAACCCTGTGAGATACCCATCAGTAGTGGGCATATCTGAGATGAGGATCCAACAAGGGAGTAGCCAGAAAACCAAGAGAGAGTGGTATCCCAAAAACCCAGAGAGAAGAGAATATCCAAGAAAAGAAGGCAAATAACAGTGCAGTCAAAGGTTGCAGAGAGGTCAAGGAAAAGGAAAACACATGAATAACAGTGAAGATGGAAGTCAGATTGCAAAGAACTGGGAAAAGTGTATGGTGGAAAGTTGGAGGCTCTAGGTGCATACAAATTTTTCAAATTTTGCAGCAAAAGGAAGAAGGAAGATGGGAGAAAGTATATGGATGGGAATAGAAGAGTCAAAGGAACAGGGGTTTTTTGTTTGTTTTAGGAAGACTTGATCATGTTTATAGGCAGATAAGAAGGAGCCAATACCAAAGGAGAGAGAGACAGAGAGAGAGAGAGAGACAGAGAGAGAGACAGAGAGAGAGAGACAGAGAGAGAGATGGGTGAGAGGGTGCAATTGCTGGACCCCGATATTAATATATCAGGACATGGGTAGCAAGAATAGCCTGACCAAAGAATCCATCTGTGTCTCTTACCCAGACCCATAAAAAGAAGTAGGTGATGATGTTGAGCTTTGGTGAGAAGAAAATTTAAGGGGAAATCCATTATATGGATTTATGCGCAGCTAGATGGTGCTGTGGATAGAGTGCTGGGTCTGGAGTCAGGAAGACTTGAGACCAAATCTACTTTCAGATGCTTATTAACCATATGGTCCTGAGCAAGTCACTTAATCTTGTTTGCCTCAGTTTCCTCTTCTATAAAATGAGCTGAAGAAGGAAATTACAAACCGTTCCAGTATCTTTGCTAAGAAAACCCCAAATGGGGTCATGAAGAGTCAGACAGGACTAAAACAACTGAACAACCATCATATGGTCTCAGTCTTTTCTGTGAAGTAGAAAGCTAACTCATATGCAACTACAATTGGGGATTGGAAAAGAGGCTGAGTTTGGGGTTTTTGTTTTTGTTTTTTGAAGGGGGAGAATGCAGGGCAGTTGAGGTTAAGTGACTTGCCCAGGATCACACGACTAGTTTTTTGTGTTAAGTGTCTGAGGCCGGATTTGAACTCAGGTCCTCCCGATTGCAGGGCCAGTGCTCTATTCACTGTACCACCTAGCCCCCCAAAGAGGCTGAGTTTTAATCTACCCAAGTCCCCTTACATATTCCTTAAAGCCAGTGTAAGGACCCCTGACCCAGGAGGTGGAAAAACCCTCTCATTAAGGGACCTCAGTTCATCTTAAGCAGTCTGGGCTTATTTCTGCAGAGGACCTGACTTCTAAAAGAAGGGAATCTCATTATGGCTCATTATGTCTCCCTCCTGAAGCCCCAGGGAAAAATCATTGAAACCTAGATCTGGTTCAGGTCTAGGGTCTTCCCAAAAGTGATTAAGAGGACCCCAACTAGAAATATATGAAACGTACAAAGTAGGCCTGGTATAGAACCACTCTTTACTTCTACATCATTAAAAAAAATGTTAAAAATGCAAAAGATGGGGCAGCTAGGTGGTGCAGTAAATAGAACACTGGCCCTGGGGTCAAGAGGACCTGAGTTCAAATCCAGTCTCAGAAACTTAACACTTACTAGTTGTGTGACCTTGGGCAAGCCACTTAACCCCAATTGCCCTGCCTTCCCCCTCCAAAAAGACCAAAAAAAAAAAAAAAGAATTTGTCTGGTTTAGTGGTTCTAGAGGTCACAGGAATTGGTTGGAATGGAGGACCCCCAGATGCTGCAAAAGGAAGGGGTTTTTCTCTTCCCGCTGTTTCAGATATAATCATACACTCCTAAGGGTGGTAGATAAAACTGGGCAGAACTAGTAATAAAAAAATGAACGATTCAATCAGTCCTAAAGTTTCCACCGGTGCCAGGCCCCTGAGACTTCCTTGTGACAACTCACCAAGGTTGACTAACTTCTTCCTGATCCCCAGGCCTCTCTATTTATTTTCTGTCAAGTAATTTCAGACATTGAATTCACCTTCTTGTGGTGGTCAGATTAAGAAGTGTCTACCAAAAAGAAAAGGAAATGGTTCACTTCACGTTGAAAAATTCCCAAATTGTAATGTGTGGTGGGGTTTTTTTTCCCTTTCACAAAACTTTTTCTTCCCCTAGAGCCCATTGTTGTGGACTTGTGGTTTTTTGTCTTTTTTTCTCTCTCAGATTTTATAGCCCAACATGCCTAAAGCCAAGAGACTTGGCTTGGGGCCCCCACTGAGTCAGAGTCTGGACTGTGAAGCCTAAACCCAGAAAGCTCCTGGCTCTCAAGTCTTCTACTTTAACTACCAGACCACACAGTGGCCTGCGTTCAACCCATTGGCTGAAAGTCCTGCCCCCTCTTTGTTTGGAAAGAGACATTGTCTTGCATAACTTGACAACCTACTAAATAGTCCATTGTCTTCCATTTTGGGGAAGCTCAAAATAACTTGTTAGTGTCTTATGACTGATTACAGAGCTGTCATTGATTAGGTTCTGTAGCCACAGCACATGGAGATCTCTGGGCTGGTCTGCAAAACCTATCAATTATCCACGTAAGATAATGAAAAACTTCTACCTTTTTATCACAAACTGAATTAAAGGTATGGGAAATACTAAGAATACTTCATCCGTAGTTCATAGGCCTTTACTCAAACAGCACAACAGTCATTTGTAATTCAAATAAGAAACCAAGAGCAACCAATTATGAGCAGGTTATTATTTTTTTTAATAAATCAGATTTTGATAAACAGCTGTTGCAAATGGAAGGCGTGGTCACCAGAGGAAACAAATACATGGATGAAGATCTCAGTTATCTCTTATCCTCCTGGGTAAAGAATTAGGGTTTTACTCCTATTAGTAGGTGATGAAATCAAATAACAAGAAGAGGTACCCTGATCTCCAACAAACCAGATGAGCAGAGATTAACGGACAAGTCACTCTTGTCCACCTTTGTTTTCTATGAATCTCTGATGAGCGCAATTGGGAATTACAATCCTTTCTTTAAGCCTAGCTCCTCTAAAAGAGAATATACCTCTTAGAATTTAATTAAAAACTTAAGCAACCTTGCTCAGTGTTGCCAAGGAGCCCTCGCACTCTGAGGCAGACTGTGCTGCCTGGTATGAATAAAACACATTCTGTATTCAGTGACATTTCCATCTGGTTCAACTGAAGCAGCAGCCATGGGGAGAGAGCCAGAGGGAAAGAGGGAGCAGCCTGCTACAGCCTGCTTTCTCCTCCCTATAGACCATGGAGTCATTCAAGGGGTCCCTCAGGGTCTACTGTCATTTCTTCCTGTGAAGGTTTGTTTTTTTCTTATCAAGGCACTAACTACATGACTTAATTGGGTATGGGACTAAATTTGGTTTGCAAAACAGAAGGCACAGGTAGACATTTTGAGTGCCCCGGCAAAAAAATTTTAGAAAATATCTCATGTCCCTTTGGTAATTGCAAAAGAAACATTTCCAGACAACTTGCAATTCAGAGGCTTTTGGGGAGTATATTTATAGAGGGAGAAGGAGGCACCTGGCAAATGCTGTCTCTTGCCTCTTTACTTCATCCATGCAGTTCAGATCAACACAAGTAATTAACCTTCACCAATCTCAGATAACTGATCTGAGGCCAGTGGCTCCCTCCCACAAATTTAGAAGATTTAGTTCAAGTGTGTATCACTAATAATAATTTCAAAGACAACAGCAACTATATCTGTGATTTTATCGATAGGGGAAACTCCCAGATGAAGAAGTTCTTTTCACAAAGGCAGAACATCTTTGCGAATTACAGAGAGGCACCTAGGTTAAATGACTTATCCAGGGTCACCCAGTCAATATGCATCAGAGACAGGACTGAAAGTCAGTTCTTCCTGGCTCTGAGGCCAGTTTTCTATCTACTATCCCCACTGCTTTTCACTACAGTGCCTTCAGGTTTTCAAAGCATTTTCCATACATGATCTCCTTTATCCTCCCAAATGTACTCATTTTACTAATGAGATACTTGAGGATCTAAAACAGTCACAGTCGTTGACTACCAAATGCAGGTTTCAAACTCGAGTTTGAACAATGACAAGATCAACCATTTTCCTACAATACCATACACTTTCTCTAGCCTATTCAATTCTAAGCCCCTTTAAAAGGAGCCCTTTTAAAAAGTTCCCAAAATAGTAAGCAGTTTTAAAAAATGTTATAGATGAGGTTCACCAAGATAGAAAGAGGCAGGGCTGAACCTATAACCAATTCCCTTAAATGGATCAGTCCTTTTAATGTGAAATGAATCTTGGAATGTCAGCTCTTTAAAAAATCAAACTCCCTAGGAATTCAGGCAGGAATCATACCCTCTCTGAGGGCAGGGATTTTAAAATGTAGTCAGTTCCATTCACCATGTGACTCCTTATCATGGAACATTCACATGGACAAGACCAGTGTTAATCCTAGTGGGATGGTAGGCCTAGGAGCAAACCTCCACCTCCTCCAATTTTTATATAGAAATGAAATCAGATTACAATGAACCAACCCTGGACAGCTTTGAAAAGATGAAAATTCCCTAGAAGGTAGCCTGAGAGGAGAAAGAGAGAGAGAGAGAGAGAGAGAGAGAGAGAGAGAGAGAGAGAGAGAGAGAGAAAGAGAGACAGACAGAGAGAGAGAGAGAGAGAGAGAGAGAGTAAGGGAATGGGCAGGGGGCAGGTATCAGTCTCACCCCACTTTGGTGCCAGATGAAGGAATCTTTTTAAAAGGGTGATTGCATATATAATAGCTGCTGGTCTTTTTCTCCAGTGTCAGCTGAAAAAAAGTTTACCCTTCCTCCCATTGCTGGTCAGGGCCAGCAGTACTGGGCTTTCCCAAAGCTGGAGATTCAACTTCACTAGCCCAGGCTTGCCTCTGGTCACAACCGAGTAATGTCAATTTCCCTTATGTGACAGTAATGTTATCTGAAGAGTTGAAAGTTCTGAATGTTCTGACCTTGTGTTCCTTTGTTTCCCCACCATCACCACCACTATTATTTTCCAGCAATCAATCAAGCAGTCTATAAGCTTTCATTAATTGCCTAGTCCCAGATACTCTACTAAGTGCTAGGAATACAAATTGTTGTTATTCAGACATTTCAGTTGCTTCTGGCTCTTCATGACTCTGTTTTGGGGTTTCCTGGCAAAGATACTGGAGTGATTTGCCATTCCCTTCTCCAGTTCATTTTACAGGTGAGGAAACCGAGGCAAACAGGGTTAAGTGACTTGTCCTGGGTCACACAGCTAGTATCTGAAGTCACATTTGAACTCAGGAAGAGGAGTCTGACTCCAAGTCTGATGCTTTATCTATATGCAAAAACAAAGAATCAAATAATCCCTACTCTCAAGGTACTTAGCTTCTACCGGATGAGGCAACAAGAACATCTATAACTACGAAGAGAAGACATATAAGTAAATAGTCAGATGTTAAATCCAAGGGTAGTTTGAGCAGGTGGGTCCTAACATTTGGGAGCAGGGAGGAAAAAGCTTCACATAGAAGGTGATGCCCAAGCTATCTGTTGAAGAAGGGAGGGCTACACATAAGGTCTGAGGATCAACAGATCCTCAAATGGGAAACGGAGTGTTGTGTTTGGTTGGCAGAGGGTTTGGTTTGGTCTGGCTATACCTCAGAGTGAGGTGGGGGGGAATAATGTCCAATGATACTGAAAAGATATGGCTGGGACCAGGTTGTTAAAAAGGCTTCAAGAGCTGAACAGAGTTTGTAATTTATCCTAGAGGCAGCAGGGAGCCCTGCTACTGGAGCAACAGTAGCTTGTTCTAATAGGGAAGGTTGTCATTGTTATAAGCACATTGTATATCTATTTTTTTAATCCTTCTTTTCTAATTTGGTGTTGATTTGGACCTTTGCTCTAACAAGTCAATATGTTAGATGACACACAGATGTTTGGTTCAGAAATGACTCCCATTTTGGCCATCCATTTCTCGACTAAGTCAGACTCACAATTTCATACTTGATGATTCTGTCTCGTGTTTTCAGCATCCAGCACATTCCATCTCTTTTCTTGAAGATAGTACTTAACTTCAGTACTTTATATTCATGATCTCATCAGTGGGGGTATACCCTCAATGAGTAGAGAGCCAAATATTCACATGTTATAATTCAGTGTGGTTATAGATATATAGATGTATATATTCTCTATGTATGTATATATATATATATATACACACACATACATACACATTGTATATGTGTATATATGTATATATGTGTATAGATGTATAGATCACTATCTTATCTATAGATCACTTATGTATAGATCACTCTTATCTATAGATCACAACCTATTCAATGTGCTAGCAACCTTCCTCTAGGTCTCTGTACAACAGGTGGGTACCCAGGCAGTACCCTGTTTATGTGTTAATCTTTATTTTTTCCATAACACAGTATAATAAAGAAGATGATAACACATGAAACTAGAAATCTGTTATGTACAACTTGCTATTCTTTTTAAATATATAATCCAGTGTACATTTCTCTTTTTTTTTCTTTCCTCCCCCCACTCTAGAGATGGCTACCCTTAGGCTATCTTTTCTCTAGATGAAAATAGCCTCTTTCTTTATATGTCCTTTATAGTTAATTTGGATATTTATAAGAGTCAAAATGACTTATTCACTCAAAGTCATTCTTAAAACAATGGTGCTGTTACTATATAACAGTAATGTTCTCTTGCTTCTGCTCATTTCACTCTTTATTATTTTATGCGTCTTTCCATGTTTTTTCTAAGATGATTTAGCTCATAATTTCTTATGACACATTAGTATTCCATCACAACTGTACATCACAAGTTGTTCAGCCATTCCTAGGTATCCCTGCAGTTTCCAGTCTTTGCCACCACAGAGAGCTGTTTTAAACATTTTAGAACATATAGGTTCTTTTCCTTTTTTTCTAACCATCTTTGGAAATAGACCTAATAGTGGTATTGCTGGGTCAAAGTGTATAGGCAGTTAAATAATTCTTTGGGCATGATTCCAGATTGCTCTCCAGAGCGGTTGAATCAGTTCACAGTTCCACCAATGATGAATTCGTGTCCCAATTTTTCAACATCCACTCTAGCATTTGTTGCTTTCCCCTTTGATGATTTTTAACCAATGTGATAAATATAAAATGATATCTCAAGGTTGTGGATTTATTTTTATTGTATTACTAGATTGTCTCCTTTTCTGATCATACCTTTGCAAATAATAAGAGAGGTCTTTCATCTTCCTGGTACATGTGTAAAGAAATGATAAAGAACTTCCTAAAACTTGTCTAAATGGATGAATTCAATCATTTTATGGTGATTCACATAGGCATGAATGTTATTGCCAGAAATTTAGAAAGAACTCAAATGGAGGTTCCCGATCAATAGTGAAGTTGCCCGAGTGAGTTGCAAATGAGAATAATATTGTGCCAGTTGCGTTATGCCTTGGAACATTTCAGAACCTTGTAAATGAGATCCTCAATTATTTGGAAGATTTCAGTCTCATTTACCGAACAGGAAAAACTAAGTGGATAAAGAATGCCTGTGTGTACACCATAGGACACAGTCAATATGGCTAGATCGTCAGAACATATATCTCAGACAGATCCCATAGCTGGAACATGAGCTAGGCTCAGAATTGAATTGAGAAGCAAAGTAGAAAAAGAATTGCTGCAATTATTTTTAATGAATCCAAGATTCTCCCTGGAACAAAGGTCCATTTAAAAAAAACAAAACACCAATATTCTTCTGGTGATGCCACACGGCAATTAGTCATGGAAAACCACAGTCTCTGGAGAATGAAAGTTGTGGGTAACACAAATGGTAGTGGAGAAATGACTGTTTGACATAAATAGTCTGCTGTTACCAAGAATTGTACAGAAGACACATGAATGATGTCAACAAAGAGATGCGTGGATGGAAAAGAAGATAGGCCATTATTTAGCTACCTGTGCTATGTCAAAAGTTCTAGAGAAAGACACCTCCTCTTCCCCCAAGTATGTTAAATGGACCTCTCTATGAAGGCCACTAAGTCTCACAGTAGCTAGAGTGCTGAGCCTAAAGATGTGACTTCAGATCTGGCTTCAGTCACTTACTAGCTGTGAGATCCTGGGAAAGTCACTTACCCTCTATTTGCCTCAGTTTCTTCATCTATAAAATGAAGATAATAATAGCTATTGTGAGGAACAAATGAGATAATAATTATAAAGCACTTAGCACAGTGCCTGGTATATAGTAAATGCCATATAAATGTTAGCAATTATTGTTAATTTGGGAAGGACAAGAGGAAGAGTCACATAGGATGAAAAGGTATGAATTGATGTCTAGCTCTTCTTTTAGAGAGAGTAGCCACATCAGTGAGAACACAGATGCATCAAAATAGTATTACAGTAATCTGTAGTAAACATCTAAAAGGTAAGCAGTAATCACAGAACCAGCATGGCTTTGTCAAGATCAGTTCTTGATCAGTTCAGATAAACCTCAATTATTTTTTTGACAAAATACCCAGAAATGTGGATCAGTAGAATATAACAGGTGCATTTTGCAAAATTTCTCATGTTATTCTTGTGCGCAGTATGTAGAGCCTAGATGATAATACCGAGATAGATTCATTTTTGGTTGAATGATTAGACCCAAAGAGTAATTGTTATTGGTTCAATGTCACCTTGGAAGGAGATATTTTATGGAGTGTTCCAGGAATCTGAACACATCCTTGAGCTGCTTTGCATTCAGTTAGTTCAATTCAACAATCACTTATTAGGCTCTTATAATGTATGCCAGGCTATGTGTGAGGGGCCAGTGTGTAACGTTAAGAGAATTTGAAGATCTTTTCTGCCCCTTAATAGGCCCTTGTGACCTGCTTTGAGCTCTGGTCCAGGCCACAGCTTGAGTCATATGGAGCTCATGGTAGAAGGAGCTTTGATGAATGGTAGGAGCAGGAAGGGTTGAGCAGGAAGAGAGAGTGAGGCAGAGCTGGGAGAAGGCTGAGGCAGAGAAGCTAGCACAAGTGAGAGGGGGAGGAATTTTGCCTAGAGGAGCTTGTTTGTGGGGAGGCCTAACAGAAGGAAGGTGTGGGGATGTCAGCACTCCCTGCATTGGTGATGTGTAGAATGAACTTTGTTACCATGGTGGATTTGGCTTTCTGGTATGTGAATAAATATCTTGCTTTCATCTTTGAGGAAGAGAGTTTATTATATTTTGCAATTCAACCCTGGAAATACATCTGCATATTCATAGCAGCTGCTATGGGCATGGCATTGATGATATTTATGGAGAAAAGAATAGAAAGAAAACAATTTTTGTCTTCAAGCAGCTTACATTCTAATGAGAAGTAAATAAGCAATATGTATATTGATAAGTAGATATGAAAGACGTACAAAGTAGTTGCAAAATTTTTTTTGAGGAAGAAAACACCAGTGACTAGGAAATCAGGAAATATAGGAGGTGATAGTTGAACTAAGACTTGAAAGGGGGTAGATTACAAGAGGCAAAAATTAGGAGAGAGAATGAGGGACCACCTTTACAAAGGCAAAGGAGCTAGAAACGGAATTTCCTATATAGGGAAAAGCTACCAGACAAACCTGTCTGGAATGTAGAATGTGTGAAGTGGTGAAATGTGAAATAACTCCTGGAAAGATCTGTTGTAGCCAGATTTTGAAGGTTTTTAAATGCCCAAAAGAAGAGTTTTTGTTACGACCTACAAGTGGCAGAAAGCCATTGAAGTTTCTTGAACAAGGAAGTGACATCGCCAGGATACTGCTTTTAGCAATACCAATTTGATTGTTTTGTGGAAGATTGATTGGAGAGGGGAGATACTAAATCCAATTAAGAAACTATTTCAATAGTTCAGCCAAGTGGTAATGATAGATATGTTTATCACTGACTTGAATCAAAGTATAGCTGGTATAGTAATCGCATTTGCAGGAGTGATAGTTAAAACACTGTATGATCAAGTGAGGATGCAAAAAGCTATGTTAAATTGAATAAGAGAAAATTGAATAGGAATAAATATAAAGTCTTATCCAGGTTTTTAAAAAGTCAAGTTTACAAGAGTCAAGTGTGGGAGAGATAGCTAAGCAAAAGTTCTCTTTAAAATATCGGGGGGTTCAGTTAATTTTAAGCTCAGCATACATCAGTAGTGTGATACAGTGGCCAAGAAAGATAATTCAATCTTATGTCATGTTGAGAGACATAGGGTCCAGGGCTAGGGAGGTGGTTGTTCTGTTGTCTCTGACATAGACACTTAGACGAAACCTTTTTTTTTTTTAATTCAGGGCATCACATTTTGGGAAGGACACTGATAAACTAGAAAAAGTACAGAGAAGGTCAAGCAGTCTAGGGATAATGTCATATGAATGTTGGTTGAAGGAACTGAAGACGCTGAGAAATCTTAGAGGGGATATGATGACTATCTTCAAATACTGGAAGAATTGTCACATGGAGGAGGAAGGATTGGGTTTGTTCAGTTTTCTTCCAAAAAGTAGAACTAGCAAGATGCAGTGAGTCACCTTTGGAGGAGGTGGGTTCACCTTCCCTAGAGGTCTTGAAGGTCTTGCCAGATGACCACATTGAGGTACAATGCTGAGTAGATTCTGATTCAGGCACATGTTTTGACTACATGGCTTCTCAGAATCCTTCCCACTTTAAATGTTCGTACTGAGCGTCCGTCGTTTGTACTAAAGATGTTTATCTTGCCATGGAGTATGGTACACTGGAAAGATCATGAGATTTAAAGCCAAAGGCAGTTACTCAGTCATTTCAGTTGCATCTGACTTTAGATACTGGAGTGATTTGCCATTTACTTCTCCAGTTCATTTTATAGAGCAGGAAACTGAAGCAAATAGGATTAAGTGACTTGCCCAGGGTCACACTGCTAGTAAGTATCTGAGGTCACATTTGAACTCAGGCCTTTCTGACTCTAGGCCCAGCATTCTATCCACTGCACTGCCTAGCTGCCCTAACAAATAGGTATGGTCCCAAGGGTCTCTGGGACACAGAGAAATCCCCAATGGGAATTCAAATCTGTGGATGAATTGTGATCATGGGAATACCTCTTAGGGAAAGCACTGGGGATAGCTGGGTATAAGTTTTTGTTGTTGCTGTTGTTTTAGTTTCTTGTTCTTTGAGCCTGAGGGTACAGTTTTTCTTCCAGAAGGAAGGAGAGAATATCTGTACCTCCTTGGTGGGACCCGCATTAA
Source organism: Pseudochirops cupreus (assembly GCA_028627135.1). Taxonomy (NCBI): domain Eukaryota; kingdom Metazoa; phylum Chordata; class Mammalia; order Diprotodontia; family Pseudocheiridae; genus Pseudochirops; species Pseudochirops cupreus. The sequence goes on from CM053581.1 coordinate 445,920,547, forward strand.
GGTGGTCACATAGAACAAGAAGACATGGTTAGTTTGGAGTCTGCCTTGGGAAGGTGCCTCCGCACTGTTAGGTTACAGATCCATTGGAATATTACAATGTCCACTTTGTAACAACAATGCAAGAACAAACAACTTTGAAAGCTAAGATCTATTATTGATACAATAACCATAACTCGTTCCAGAAGACCAATGAAGAAACATGTTGTCTACTACAGAAAAGTAAAAGGGAATAGAATATAGAATGAGTAATATAGATTTTCATGTACAGTCACTGGGGGAATTTGTTTGGTTTGACCATTCATATTCACTACAGAGAATTGCATTTTTTTTTCTTTTTAATAAAGTGGGAGAGAGAAAAAATAGATTTCTGCTAATTTTTTTTAGATGTAGAGAGTTGGAGAATACCAGTGACATGATCTGTTTTACTTTGTTGCATGAGACTTCTCCTGAAGTGGGAGTAATCTGTAATTGTATGCAATGTTAAAGAAAACACACACACACACACACACACACACACACACACATCAAAAAAAAGGGCTAGATCAAAGTCAATGCTGGAGTCAGAGACAAAATCTTCTGACTCTTTTTCCAAGGAAAGTGTGGGAGAGTGGAAAAAGCAACGCAATGGAAAGGAGAAGTAAAAAAAAAATCAACTGGTAAAGGCAAGGGGAAGAAGACAAGCATTTATTAAGTACTTACTACATGTCAGGCACTGTGCTAATTGCTGTACAGACTAGATACTATTTGATCTTCACAACAACTCTGAAATTTAGGTGGTATTATTATTCCCATTCTACAAATGAAGAAACAAGGCAAACCAAGGTTAAGTGACTTGACCAGAGTCACACAGCTAATAGGCGTCCAGGGCTGTATGTAAACTCAGGTCCTCCTGACGTGGGACCAGTTGCTCTACTCACTATGCAACATAGCTGCTTACTATGTGCCAGGTGCTGGGGATGCAAAGACAAAGAATGTAAGCTCAGGGAGCTTGCACCTTCCACTTCCTGTATGTATGAATGTGCATCCCAGGGCCTTTATCTCCTTCTTTAAATGAGGGGTTTGGTCTAGGAATCAGGCATGGGGAACCTGCAGCCTTGAGGCCACATGTTACCCTCTAGGTCCCTGGGTACAGCCTTTTGACTGAGTCCAAGTTTTACAGAACAAATCCTTTTATTAAGGAGATTTATTCTGTGAAGTTTGGGTTCAGTCAAATGGCCACACTTAAGGACCTAGAGGCCATATGTGCCTTGGGGCCTCAGGTTCCCCACCTCTAGGTGATCTAGATTCCTTTTACCTGTAAAATCCCACAAAGCTTTCCATGCCCTCCCAAACTGCCTACCCATTGAGTTCTGCAGGAGAGTATCAGAGTCAGGGCCAGAATCTGGACATATCTGTTTTCCCAGACCTAAATGCAGAAGTTCTTTAAATGGACATTATCTTGGTATACCTACAATGAGGAGCTAAGATAGACTAGATTTGTACTGACATCAGCATGCCTAAGAATTATAAATAGAAATTAAACACACAGTAAGACCCAAGCTAGCCCTTCTTCCTGTTGAGGAAGGGAAAGAGAGAGGTGGGGAGAGGGGAGATAGAGGAGGGAGGAGAGGAGAGGAGTAAGACAGGGAGAAGGAGGGAGAAAGAGGGACAGGAGAGAGGGAAAAGAAGGATGGGGAAGAAAGGGGAGGAAGAAAGGAGGAGAATAAGAAGGAAGGAGGGAAAAGAGGGAGGGAAAAAGAAGAGAGAGTGTGAGAGGGAGGTGGGGAGGGAAGTAAAGAAATGATTAAGGTTTTGAGTTTGCATGACTAGGAGTATGGTGCTGCCATTAACAGGACTAGAAATGTCAGGGAATGGATTTGATTAATGTGAAAATACAAGTTCAATCTATACATGCTGAATTCGAAGTACCATTCAACTGAAGAGGTCCAGCAGGACTAGTATTCACAAAAGTAAATGCTAGAAATAGAGATTTGGGATTCATCTGCATAGAAGTGAAATTGAAGGTCAAGGGAATGACTGAGATTAATAAAGGAGAGCAGAGCATATTGAGAGAGAAAGTTGAGGCCAGAATGAACAGCTAAATCTAGTAGAATGCCTACATTTAAGAGGAATGAGGAGGGAGAAATGCTTGTAATGGGGAAAGAAAAGAATTAGAGAAGAAGGGAGGTAGACATAGGAGTGTCATTTCACATACTAAGGAGTAAAGCCTTTTAAGAAGTCAGATCAAGGACAGAGTACTCACCTTGGAGTCAGGAGGACCTGAGTTCAAATCCAGCCTCAGACAATTATTAGCTATGTGACCCTGGGCAAGTCACTTAACCCTGATTACCTCAGCAAAAGAAGGAAGAGGAAAAGTCAAATTAACAAGCATTTATTATTTTCAGCCATAGCTGACTCTTCATGACCCCATCTGGGGTTTTCTTGGCAACGATACTAGAATGGTTTCCCATTTTCTTCTCCAGCTCATTTGACGGATGAGGAAACTGAAGCAAACAGGGTTAAGTGACTTTTCTAGAGTCACAACTAGTAAGAGTCTGAGATTAGATTTGAACTCCAATCTTCCAGACTCCAGGCCCCATGCTCTATTCACTGTACCACCTAGCTGCCCCTACCTAAAATATAGTAGGAGCGTAATAAATGCTTGACTTAAAGTAAAATTATCTGCTAAGATTAAAGGAGGCAAAACATAGAAGTGGCAGTTCATTTGAGTAGCACAGTAATGGAATGTGATGATTTCAGTAGGTGAAGACTAAGATAAATTACTGATTTATTCTTCTCTGATCAAATTAAGTAACAATAAATGAACAAATAAGCATTTATTAACCACCCATCTAAAAAATTACCCTTGCCTAAAAAGGTTAGAAAAATTTTATTACAATTTCTATAAGCCTTGATTCCTTATATGGACAAGGGAATAGATCACTGGGCCTAGAGCTGGGAAGACCTGATGCTTCAGATTTTACTTTAGGTACTTACTAGCTGTGTGACCCTGAAGAATTCACTTAACCTGTCTTTGCCTCAGTTTCCTCATCTGTGAAATGGCCACACCTCCCAAGGTTGTGGTAAGGGTCAAATGAGATAATAATTGTAAAGTGCATAGCACAGGGCCTGGCATATGGTAAGCACTATTGAAACATTAGTTATTACCATTATTTTTTATTATTCCCACCTAATGCTTGTCATGTCATCTCAGAGATGAATGGTCTCCATGGAAGAGAATGTGGAGGTGCATTGTCATGAACTGCTTCCTCCCTCCAACCAAAGAAGACCTCTGTTTTAACCCCTCACTTTTCAGATGAGAAAAATGAAGCCTAGAAAGATAAAGCAATTTGCCTAAAGTCACATACATAGCTTTTGTTCTCCTGTTCTTCCTTCTTTTTTTCTTTAATGTAGCATTGACTGTAAACCAGTAGAAATTTTTTCTGTGTTCCCATTTGCTTAATATACATATGTATGTATACCTACTATATGATATATACATATTTTACTAGCTAGCTTTTATATAGAACTTTCAAATTTGCAAAGCACTTTACGTCTTATCTCATTTGATCCCCAAAGCAACTCATTGATAAGTATCCTTGGTATTCTTCATTTTTAAAATGAGGAAACTGAGATTGAGAGAGGTAAAATGACTTTCTCAAAGTCATACAGCTAGGAAATATCTTAGGCAGGATGCGAACTCAAGTTTTCTTGAAACAACTCCATCATTCTATCCATTATGCCATCTAGCTGCCTATATACATATGTGTATACATACATACATACATATGTACATATATATACACACACAAATTCATATATATATATACATATACATGTAAATGCCATTAGAATTTGGTTATTTGAAAAAAACCATATAAATATTTTTAACAAATGTTCTGTGACTTCAACAAATGTGAAAACCTCTGCTATAGACAACCCAGAATAAATGGCAGAGACTTGTTTTTCTTAGTTTTGTAAAATCTCCAAGAGACCATCAGAAAACTAATTTCCATGCTTGATACTTTTAACAATTCAAAATTTTTACTCAAAAATATTCATAGACTTTCTTCTCCTCTGGGAAGGACAGGCATCCTTCATCTACTTATAGAAATGAAGTAGACTACTGGTGTGCCCAGTAATATATAGAGTGGCTGCTCACAGTTCTGCCTCAGGAAGTAGGGAATTCCCTGTCAGAAGAGGTCATTAAACAGCAGTTAGACAGACACGTGTCAGGGGGATTTATAGAAGGGATTCATGTGTTCATGTCAGGGATTGGACTTGCCATTTATGACCATTGTCCTTCATATCTAAGATTCTATGACTCTGATCATTGTGAAGCAGGAACCACTGAAGTGTTGATCCTTTGTACTCTGTTGCTGGGTTGTGGTTACACAGTGATGCTATTACCAGTCATGTTAAAATGAGTGCCACTTGGAGGAGCAGTAGATACTCATGTTTCCCTTCCCTTGCTCCAAATCTTTGAGCTCCTAGAGAAAAGGAGAGAGGAAATTTGTCTTTGTATTTATTCCAAATGCTGGATCAAGATAGAGCAATGTTGGCTTGAACTGAGAATGAGGAATCCCACGTCCTTTATTTAGGGTTCTGTGTTGTCCACCAAGTATTCCTTCCTAGCAGTGGGTATTCAAATTAGAGTTATTTCTAGAAAAAAAAATGTTCTAATGCAGCTGCGCCTCTCAGAGAAGTCTTTGGTAGGTCTCATTTAATATCTTCTAGACTTTAAAAATGCTGAATATAATTTACCATAAAAACCTCACTTTCCAAATCACACGGGTAAGATGTAATAGACGTTTATCATGGGACAAAACATAGCACCAATGCAATGGATTTTTCTTCTGACAGATGAATATAATAAAGGTAGGGATGTGGGATAAGGTGGGTCAAGAACAATGACCTTGCTTCTTTAGCTTACCTTTTGTTCTATCTTAAATTCATTTGCCTGCTAAGCCAGGGAGGCTTGTGGGAATGTCTAATCCTAGGTGAGATAATTGTCTGGAAGAGAGGGATGTGACTGTGGGTTACAAAGAAAAAGTGATACACAAATGTCAATGCCCCGCAGAGAACACACACCCAAAAGACAAGACAAGACTATTGGAGATCAATGAACAGTATTCATCAGTCGCCAACAGTTACCAGGAGACCAGAAGGACAATGATCCTGGTGGAAATGCCATATCTTAATGGGGGGTATGCAAGAGGGAGGGAAGCCCAGTGAGAACAGTTCAGTATCACCAGAAGATATAGATGTCTTTAGTAGAATCAGAGGAATGCTTTGTTTCTCTACCTGTGTGATGGTCACACGTATTTCTTGTGCTAATCTTCATACATGTTCTCTAAGTATGCCTGTTTTATTCATTAATGGTGTACACACTTTTGGGAGAGTGTACTTGCAAATTTAAGTTTTCTTGTGACTTTTTTTTGTTTTGTTATTTCATTTAAAAGTCTTTGTTTCGAACTAATGGTGTGCTCTGTCTGATTGACTAGAGAAAGACAGAAACATAGCAGTGAGGACTCATTTTTGTTATTGTTGCTTCATTCCAGTCATGTCTGACTCTCCATGACTCCATTTGGGTTTTTCTTGGCAAAGTTACTGGAATGGTTTGCCATTTCCTTCTCCAGCTCATTTTACAAATGAAGAAACTAAGGTAAACAGGGTTAAGTGACTTGCCCAGGGTTACGCAGCTATTAAGTGTCTGAGGCCAGATATGAATTCAAGAAGAGTCTTCTTAACTCCAGGTCCAGAGCTCTATCCACTACCCCACCCACCTGAGTGGAGGTGGATCCACAGAATACCTTCAATATGGATAGCCATTCTAGGGGCCTCATGTTTGATAGGAGTGCCTCAGAGACCAAAAATGCATTCTATTTTCACACGAAAACTAACCTGGCAAAGACCTACATTTCAGGATCTTTCCCCCAATTGTCTTACTGCTAACATGCATACAGAATTATTATAGTTGTTTTTCTCTCCAGCCTCCTTTGTTCTTTCCAAGCTTGGCCACCCCCTCTAGGGAGGCACAGACTTGCACTATTAAGGACCTCCAGAGGAGTGGTTGGAATTAAAAATATAAACAAGAACAGGGTAATGTACTGCTTTCAGGTTTGTATAACACTTCCTTTACAACAACCTGGAGAAGGAGACAGTATAAGTGGTATTTCCATTTTTACAGCTGAGTAAACAGAGGCACAGAGTGGTGGATCACGCAGTTAACTGGTGTTGGAGCTAGGACTACAAATTCAGGCCCTTTGACTCAAAGATGAGTACTCTATTTACCACAGCTCATCATCTCTGATGGGAGGACATCCATTGATTTGAGGACATCCTGAGGGAAAAAGTTCAGGTTGCAAGTAATGAGATATTTCTATTCTTTATCAGAACCCTAATCCTTCTGACACTGGGTAATTTCATTTACTGGGGTTTCATTGGATTTGTCAGGTGGCATCATATAATTACTGAAGGGAAACTATTGGTATGCTCCAAGGGCATTTTTCAATTGCTTCTAATTGGCCTGACGTGTATAAACTTCAACAGAGCTACTGTGTTCTAGGAAGAAAAATGAATGTGTAGGCTTTTCTGACAACAATGTGTGCAGAAACATATTGCAAAGAAAAATCTCTCTGCTTCTGCCTCAGTTTCTCCCTGTGCGTAACTGTCTTTTTGCGCGCTCTCTCTCTCTCCCCCCCTCTCTCTCCCCCTCTCTCTCTTGCTCCCTCTCTCTCTTTGTCTCCCTCTCTCTCTCTCTCTCTCTCTCTCCAAACAAAAGTACCACGTTAATGGCACATGACCCTAAAAGAGCAAATAAGCTGCCTTTTTCCCTGTCCCTGTAGGTAAGGGAACCATCAAATGCATGTTTGGAAGCTCAGAAACATTGGACTTTGAACCAACAGGTAAAACAAAAATAAATACCCTCATTAAGCCGTAGTATTAGAGCAGATACAAGCATTCACCACCTCCTTGACTTGAAAAAGTCCCCAGTTTCCATTTATCAGTTGCAAAGAAAGTGACTAATATTAAGACAACAGTGGGGCAGCCTTCCACAGGTTCAAGGCCCAACGCATCCATTTTGCGTAAGGACTCTGGCAACAGAGGAAGCAGGGACAAGTAAGAGCAGAGGAAAATGATAGGATGGCCTGAAACATGACACAGCTGCTGAACTTTCTTTTCATTAGCTTTAAATTCATCTCTAGTCCTTTCATTGCCTGGTAGGAGGAAAAGAGAACACAAGGACAATCTGTCTGCTTTTAATTTGATTCCAGATTAGCAACAATGGAATCATTTTTGCCCCAGTCCCAGAGCAAGGAGCTAGACATACCCCTGAATTCTTGCCTACCCTGCCTCCATTTCTATCTCCCTGACCTTTCCATTTCCTCTTTCTCTGAACTAAGGGATGGGCATTAACTAAGAATGATCCTATCTTTTCTGACCTTGACCCATACCTGTGTTTTTAGCTAGGGTGACTCACGAGATCACAATACTCTAAGCTAAATAAGAGAAGGTTGGGAAGATGGCTGACCTAATGTTCTTACTGTTTCTGGCAATTTTTTCCATAATATCCTTGAAGTGCATTCAACAGAAACAACCAAAGGCATTTGGTTCATTAAAGTGATATTTAACCTATATCCCCAAGTGGAAGTTAATGTGTTTAGTAGTTAGTGGAAAGTTCTAGACTTGTAATCAGGTATGAGAAATCTGTTTGCTTAAGTATCCTTGACAATATTTTAACTTTTTATTGAAACTTCATTATATAATTTTATCTTGGAAAGAGAAGTTAAATAAGCCATAAATGAGTTCCCTAAGAAACAACCCCAGGACCAAATGGATTTATAAGTGAATTCTACCAAACATTTAAAGAACAAATAATTCCTATACTATATAAACTGTCTGGAAAAAAAATAGGTAAAGGAGTTGTACTAAGTTCTTTCTATGACACAAATATGGTTCTGACACCTATAGGGAGAGCAAAAACAGAGAAAGAAAATTATAGACCAATTTCCCTAATGAATGTTGATGCAAAAATTTTAAATAAAATACTAGCAAGGAAATTATAGCAATATATTACAAACATCACGTATTATGGCAAGGTTGAATCTATACTAGGAATGCAGAGTTCGTTCAATACTAGAAAATACTATAAAGATAAATTGTGTCAATAACAAAAGTAACAAAAATCATATGATTATATCAATTATATGCAGGAAAAGCTTTTAACAAAGTAAAACACCCATTACCATTAAAAACACTCAACATCACAGGAATAAATTGGGCTTTTTGTAAAGCAATAATGAGAAATCAATCTAAAATGAAAAACAATCTTTATCTGTAGTGGGGATAAGCTAGAAACCCTTCTGATAATATCAAGGATGACACAAGAATGTCCATTATCACCATTATTATCCAGTATTGTACTAGGAATGCTAGCTCTAGAAATAAGACAAGAAGAAATTGAAGGAATAAGAACAAGCAACAAGGAAACCAAACTATTACTCTTTGCAGGTGATATAATTAGAGGAAGCTAGAGAATCTACTAAAAGACGAGTCAAAAAACTCAACCGGAGCAAAGCTGCAGGATATAAAATTGCCTGACATAAGTTAACAGCATTTCTACATATTACCAACAAACACCAGGAGGAGGAGTTAGAAAGAGAAATTCCATTGAAAATGATTTCATGCAGTATAAATTACTTGGGAGTCTACCTGCCAAGACATATACAGGAACTATATGAACTCAGTTACAAAACACTCTTCACACAAAGACAGATTTAGACAATTTAGAGAACCAGTAATTGCTCATGGGTAGGCTGAGCCAATATAATAAAAATGACAATGCTACCTAAATTACTTATAGTGCCATATCAACCAAATTGCCAAAGAACTAGTTTATAGAGCTAGAAAAAAATAATAAGGGAATTCATCTGGAGCAGGCCTGCATCTGCATGCAAAGGATGTTTCTTCTACCTTTTTTGCAGGCCACCAGAAATCCTTTGGCATGCTACAAGTGGCCCCAGGGTTGTAAGTGGTCCATGGGCCACAAGTTGTGTAGGCCTGATCTAGAGGAACAAAACATAAAAAAATAAAGGTAATTAACGGAAAAAAAAGTAAAGAAACATGGCCTAGTGGAGTCAGATCTCAGACTATATCACAAAGCAGTAATTACAAAGAAACATTTTGGTACTGGCTAGGAAATAGGGTGGTGGATCAGCATAATACATTAGGTACACAGTATTCAGAAGGAAACTATCACAGTAACATAGTGTTTGATAAATCTAAAGATCTCAGCTAGTGAGGCAAGAACTCACTACAAAACCTATGGGGAAAACTGGAAAGCGGTCTGGCAGAAACGAGGTATAGACCAACCTCTTGGGCTATATACCAAGATAAGCTCAAAATGGGTACCTGAGGCAGATATAAAGGATGATATCATAAGCAAATTAAGGGAGCATTGAAAAAGTTGCCTATCGTGTCTATGGATAAGGGAAGGGTTCATGATCAACAAAAGACAGTAAAATGTATAATTTTGATTAGATTAAATTAAAAAGGTTTTGCATAAACCAAAGGAATGCTGCTAAAATTGGAAGGAAATTACAAAAGCGGGGAAGGGGAATTTACAGCAAATTTCTCTGATAAAGGTGCCATTTCTCAGATATATAGGGAAGTGAACCAAAATTATAAAAATTTGATAAATGATGAAAGGCTACAAACAGGCAGTTTTCAGAAGAAATCAAAGCTTTGAATAATTACATAAAAATGCTCTAAATCACGAATAATTTAAAAAATTCAAATTCAAACAGCTCTGAGGTACCACCCCACATCTATCAGATTGGCTAAGATGACAGAAAAAGAGAATGACAGATACTGGAAAGGATGTGGGGAAATAGGGACATCAATGTACTGTTTCTGGAGCTATGAACTGACCCAACATTTCTGGAGAAAACTTTGGAACTCATCCCAAAGGGCTATAAATCTGTGCCTCCACCTTCACCCAGCAATACTTCTACTAGACTTATACCCCAAAAGAATCAAAGAAAAAGGAAGGGGACCAATTTGTACAAAAATATTTATTGCAGGTCTTTTTGTAGTGACTGGGCCTAAAGTCAGTAAGTTTCATCTTCTTAAGTTCAAATCTGGCTTCAGACACTTAATAGTCGTGTGACCTGAGCAAATCACTTAACCCTCTTTGACTCAGTTTTCTTATCTATGAAATGAGCTGGAGAAGAAAATAGCAAACCAGTCCAGTATCTTTTCCAAGAAAATGCCAAAAGGTGTCAAAATAGTTAGACATGACTGAACAAGAAGACAATAAAGAATTGACAACTGAGGGAATATGCATCAAATGAGGAATGACTAAACAAGTTGTAGTATATGATTATGATGGAATACTATTGTGCTATAAGAAATGATGAAGGGGATGGTTTCAGAAAAGCACGAGAAAACTTATATGATATGATGCAATATGTAGTAAATAGAACTGAGAACATTGTACATAGTAACAGCAATATTGTAAAAATAATAAATTGTGAAAGACTTAGCATACAATGATTCATGATATTTCCAAAGAACTTATAATGAAATATACTATCCACCTCCAGAGAGAGAACTGAAGAACTCTGAGTGCAGATTGAAATATTTTTCTCTTTATTTTTCTTGCTTTTTTTCCCACAACACGGATAATGTGGTAAAATGTTTTGCATGACTTTGTGTATATAATGAGTATCATATTTATTGTCATCTCAATGGGTGGGAGAAGGGGTGGGGAGAGGGAGAGAATTTGCAAAGGAAAATAATTTTTTTTAAAAACTTCATTAACATCTAGCTACTTGGAATGGGAGCATAATAATTCATTCCTCCACTCAGCTCCAGCCAGTGGAGACAGTCTGACAAAAGGAAGATGGTGTACCATCATGAAGTTGGATTGAAGAGATGACTTTCTGTTGTTAATACAATTGTATCTTTTGGATTCAAAACTTTCTAATCCCTTATACAGGGATAGCAGCCCCTATGCCCCTTCCCTCCAACCTGACCTCAGATCTGGCAGAGAACCTAAAATTCTTAAACTACATTTTCCCTCTTAAAACCTTAAAGGGTTGTGTGGAGCAATCCACATATAGAGACTCTAAGAAGAAGGAGAACATAAAGACACAGATATTCTGCTCATGCCTTCAGTTCTCACTTTTTGGTGAGCAGAGCTTCCCTCCTACCTTCTGTCAGCATGTAAAGTAGTTGCTGGCAGTTGCCCCTTCTCCCTCCTTCCCTCTCTATGTCTGTCTCTGTCAGACATTAGTGACACGACATTTATCCAGAATGTCATTAACCACACAATATGAGAAGTTTGAGTTGTCCTTCCACCGTGCCTTTTTACTGACTATTCCCATAACTGAAATGTCACTCTGCCTCTTCGCTTCCTTCAAGATTCAACTCAAAACACATCTTCAGGAGATCTTTCCTATCCTCATTCCCCATGCTAGCACATTCCCTCTGAGATTTCTGTATCTCTGTATCTATGTCTCTGTGTCTGTGTCTGTCTGTCTGTCTGTCTCTCTCTCTCTCTCTCTCTGACTGTCTCTGTCTCTCTCTCTGACTCTCTGTCTCTGTCTTTCTACATATACACACACACACACACACACACACACACACACACACACATATATATATATATATATGTATGGGTATGTATATATAGACATAGATGTTAAAATATATCATTATTTTCATATCTCCCCCATTAC
>CM053581.1:445932369-445968459 GCA_028627135.1 Pseudochirops cupreus
GTCTCTGTGTCTGTGTCTGTCTGTCTGTCTGTCTGTCTCTCTCTCTCTCTCTGACTGTCTCTGTCTCTCTCTCTGACTCTCTGTCTCTGTCTTTCTACATATATACACACACACACACACACACACACACATATATATATATATATATATATATGTATGGGTATGTATATATAGACATAGATGTTAAAATATATCATTATTTTCATATCTCCCCCATTACTCCATTAAAATGTGAACTCTTAGAGGAGAATCACCATTTTTTTCTTTCTTTGTATCCTCAGAGCTTAGCACAGTGCTTGGCACATTGGTAGACACTTAATAAATTCTTGTTTACTGCCCGTCTATTGTGATATTTATTTGCAGAAAAATGCCCAGGGTTTGGGGTGGGGGTGGGGGTGTCACATTCAATTGCTACATTTTTAAATTTTTAAATTTTATTTTTTAAAATTTATTTATTTTTAGTTTTCAACATTCATTTCCATAAGATTTTGAGTTACAATTTTTCTCTCCCTGTCTTTCCCCTACCCCCACCCCAAAATAGAAAGCCTACTGAATACCCCTTCCCACAATCTGTTCTCTCTTCTATCCTCCCCCTTCACCCCCCTAACTTTCTAGTAGGGCAAGATGGGTTTCTACACACCAGTACCTGTATATCTTATTTCCCAGTTGCATGTAAAAAAACAAATTTTTAAACATTTGTTTTTAAAATTTAGAGTTCCAGATTTTCTCCTTCTTCCCTCCTCACCCACTCCCATTGGGAAGATAAGCAATTCAATATAGATTGTACATGTGAAGTTACCCAAATCATTTCCATAGTAGTTATATTGTGAAAGACTTACTATATTTCCCTCCATCCTATCCCACCCCCCACTTATTCTATTTTCTCCTTTGACCCTATCCCTTTTCAAAAATGTTTGCTTCTAACTACCCTCTCCCCCAATCTGTCCTCCCTTCTATCCTCCCCCCTCTTATCCCCTACCCCCCTATTTTCCTGTAGGGTAAGTTACCTAGTGTGTGTGTGTTATTCCCTCCTTAGGCCAAATTCAATGAGAATAAGGTTGTCCCCTTCCCTTTCACCTTCCTGCTCTTCCCCTCCATTCTAACATTTATCTCTGGCCTCTTTTATATGAGATAATTTACCCTAATCTATTGCTCCTTTTCTTCTTCTCCCAATAAATTCCTCTCTCACTTCTTAATTTTATTTTTTTAGATATCATCCCTTCATATTCAGCTCATCCTGTGCCCTCTGACTATGTATACATGAACATACAAATGCCCACACTCACATATGTATTTATATACACATACATCCTCCTATACATATGTATATATATATATGTATACATACATATATATACATATATATATATATACACACATATATATTCCCTTCAGATATGCTCACACTGAGAAAAATCTTATGAGTTACAATTATCATTTTTCCATGTAGGAATGTAAAAAGTTCGACTTCAATAAATGCCTTATGATTTCTTTTTCCTGTTTACCTTCTCATACTTCTCTTGCTTCTTGTATTAGAAAGTCAAATTTTCTGTTCAGCTCAGGTTTTTTCATCAAGGATGCTTGAAAGTCCTCTCTTTCATTGAGTGACCATATTTTTCCCTGTAGCATTATGCTCAGTTTTGCTAGGTAGGTGATTTTTGGTTTTAGTCCTAGCTCCTTTGACCTCCAGAATATCATATTCCAAGCCCTTCAATCCCTTAACATTGAAGCTGCTGGGTCTTGTGTTATCCTGATTGTGTTTCCACAATATTCGAATTGTTTCTTCCTGACTACTTGAAGTATTTTCTCCTTGACCTGGGAACTCTGGAATTTGGCTATAATATTTCTAGGAGTTTTCTTTTGGGGGTCTTTTTCAAGAGGCAATTGGTGAATTCCTTCAGTTTCTATTTTGCTCTCTGGTTCTAGAATGTGAGGGCAATTTTGCTTGATAATTTCTTGAAAGATGGTATCTAGACTCTTTTTTTTGATCGTGGCTTTCAGGTAGTCCAATAATTTTAAAATTATCTCTCCTGGATCTATTTTCCCAGGTCAGTGGTTTTTCCAATGAGATATTTCACATTGCCTTCTATTTTTTCATTTGTTTGGATCTGTTTTATAGTATCTTGATTTCTCATAAAGTTATTAGCTTCCAATTGCTTCAATCTTATTTTGAAGGAGTTATTCTCTTCAGGGAGTTTTTGAAATTCTTTTTCCATCTGGCAAATTCAGCTTTTTAAAGCATTCTTCTCCTCATTGGCTTTTTGGGCCTCTTTTACCATTTGAGTTAGTCTATTTTTTAAGGTGTTATTTTCTTCAGTGTATTTTTAGGTCTCCTTTAGCAGGCTGTTGACTTGCTTTTCATGATTTTTGTGCATCTTTCTCATTTCTATTTCCAATTTTTTTCTCCACTTCTCTTATTTGATTTTCAAAATCCTTCTTGAGCTCCTCCACAGCCTGTAACCAATTCATATTTTTCTTGGAGGCTTTTGATGGAGGAGTTCTGACTTCACTGTCTTCCTCCCTCTCCAAGCCTTGATCCTTTTTGTCCCCAAAAAAGGGTTCTGTTGTCTGTTTGTTCTTCCTGTGCTTGCTCATATTGGTAGCCAATTACTAGACTTTTTGAGCTCTTTGCCATGGGACAACTCTGCTTCCAGAATGAATAAAACTATGTCCCAAATCCCTGGAGTTTTTGCAGCTGCCAGAGCTATTAAATGAGTGCCCTCTCTACAGTCCCCACACACTCTGGCTCACTGGTCACACACCCCAGGACCACCACCCAAGACCGTGATCTGAATCCAACCAGGTCAAAGCAAGAGCAACAAACCTCTGAATGGTTGTTTGGTCCCCCTACAATCTACAGGCCTGGAGCTGTAAAGCAGCAGAGCAGCCACGCCTCTGCTGCTTCTCACTCAGGGGGTAGTAGCTGGACTGCACTCCCTGTTTCAAAAATGTTCCACACTAACCTTTTACTTTGTCTTTGGCATTTGTGGATTGAGAAGTCTGGAAACCCCTACAGCTGCTGGTGATCCACTCTCCCAAAGTCTACTCTAGCTGTGGCTGGTGGGGGCTGCCCTAGGGCTTAAACCGTGACTCAGGTGGGACTGCTCTGGGTTCCCAGTGCATGTGATAGACCCTTCTTGCCAGCCTGCCAGGCTTCCTTCAGCGGGAGATTTGTTTCTCTCTGTCACTTTGCGGGTTCTGTAGCTCTAAAGTTTGTTTAGAATCTTTTTCTACATGTATTGGAGGAGGTGGAAGCCAGAGCCATGCGGGAGTCCTGTTTCTACTCTGCCATCTTGGTTCTACCCCCAGGAATTCGACTCCTTTTTTTCTATGTTTTTTCATTAAATATCTTTGCTTTCAATGATTTGTGGCATTTGGCTGACTAGTATAAGGGAGCAATCCCCAAGGGTTTGTAAACTATAATTTCAAGTGGATGCAGATCCACAGCATACTCTGACTCCAAGCTAGGTTGTCTAAGATGATTCACTCACAAGTAAGGTTATACAAGGTGCTACATAAGACATTACCTTCCACAGAAACATACCAGCTTTCAGCTCCCAATAAGTTTATAATAAAAGAATCTGTTTCTTCAGTCTTAGGAATCCAAGATTATAATTTGTTGGTATCTTATTCTTTTTAAAACTTAGAGTTTTTTTGCTTTGGTTTTTGTCTTCTTTTGTTTGTTTTTTACAAATAGAAGGGTGGAGGAGAGGAGAATTGAGGAGGGATGGAATGAGGTGCTTCCTACTGAGAAAGCCAGTTGTCATAGTTATGTCATAGAAAGCCTCTGATGCTCTCTTCTAGAGTTCCAGGGGATTCAGACATTTTGTTCCTCCCTTTATCCAAAGTGTGACATACATCTGCTATTTGAGACAACTCTGCTCTCAATCCTGCACTAATATTCTGACTTGAAAAGATTCATACCTCCCTGGTCTCCTACCATCATACAACCCATTACCATGCCTGTTTTTCTGCAGTTCCTCTCACAGAAATAAGGTGTCTGTGGGTGAAGAGAAAAAAAATAAACCATACTCTCTGGGTTTTTCCTAAACCACTTGCAAGAAACCAAGGAAGCACCAAAGGAACAAGTAAACAAGGGACTAAATTCTGATTCCAAATATATTTCCTATTTATATATATATATTTAATGATGTATATCAGTAGCCTGTCTGTAACTTCTAGGTACAGAGAGCTGCCTAGGGCACAAAAGCTATGACCACTCAGTCAGAGTGGGTCAGAGACAGGACTTGTACTCGCATCTTCTTGCCCCCCAAGAAGCCATTATGTCATGCTGTCTCTCAAAGCTTTTATTAAGAGGAGCAAAATTGGGTGTCATTTTAGATTTGACACTTTAGATAAAGATTTAAAAGACTTACATGGTGTGGTTTGGATTGGCATAGGAGAGAGAGGGAGTAATCATTGCAATGAACTCCTGTGATGAAATTACCATTTCTACACACAGGGCCCATTATGCAGGCTATTAACCATACTGTTTTTTAGCCCTGAATCTTCTTAGATGTTCTAATGTAAGTAGAATAGCTAGGGGGAAAATAATCATCATGTGCCACAGCTGAGAAGGGAGAGCCAAGGATCCCTTGCTGGACTTATATTCTATTATTCAAAGTATTGTGTTTAAATCTCAGAAATTACTATCATAGGAGAAGAACTAAAAGTTACATAATTAATCTACAATGGTAGAAAGCAGCTATGACTCCCAGGGACATCCAAGAAAAATCCTTCATATTGATATGGTCTTCTTTTTCTGTACCAGTCTACTAGAAGATTAGTACATTATTAAAATGTCATAAAAATAAAATGTTTCAAAAGCTAAAGGCAAGTGAAGGTTTTTATATGCAAAAATATGAATTCAAATTATTCCTTTCCTCTGGGCCAGCAGTTCTCAACCTGTGGGTTATGTTCAATTTAAATACATCCTGCATATCAGATATTTACATTATGATTCATAACAGTAGCAAAATTACAGTTATGAAGTAACAATGAAAATAATTTTATGGTTGGGGGGTCACCACAACATGAGGAACTGTATTAAAGGGTCATGGCATTAGGAAGGTTGAGAACCACTGCTCCGAACCTATCTGAACAACAATATTTCAGCAGAATGTAAGCTGTTTGAGGCCCGCTTACATTTCATTTTTGTGTATATAGCCCCACTGCTCAACATTTTTTTGCTCTCTGTTTGTGACTTTATTGCTCTAAGAAACTCCTGGTGAACAAATTCCCTCATCCAACACAAATCAACAACTACTCTGTAACTTATAGTTTGAGAGAGTTGCCTGGAACATTGAAAGCAAAAATAACCCACCAAGAGTCAAACAGGCAGTGTATGTCAGTGGTAGAACTTGAACTGGGGTCTTCTTTCTTGTAAGACTATCTCTTTATCCAGTATAGCATCCTATCTCTCACCTTCAATGTAGCAGGCACTTAATATAACAGTTGCTGAATTTAATGCACTTTAGAAATACGCAAGATATATTTCATTCATATAAATACATAACATATAAGCAAAAGAAAATTTTTGCTTTTGTAAATTAAAAATATGATGAATGAAAAAGATAAACTTTTATCCTGACAGCTAAAATGATATACAGTATATCCCCAAAGTCTTAATGCACTAACGTTTTTTGGACACCCTATATAGATGATTGTATTGGCCAAAAAAAGAGGAAGTTCAAAGGCCTAGAAATAACCAATACCAGCAATATTCACAGAACTCCCTGGATAAAGAAAAAAGGTAAAAAAAAAAAAAAAGGAAAACAAATAATATTTTTTTTAAATTCCAATTCTGGTTTCTGTATGCATTAGCCTGAAGAGGAACACATCAGGTTTAAATAAAAAACACAGACTAACAGGAAAGAATAACACCCACAAGGAACTGACTACAGTATATGGTAACTACACAACACACAATATTGCCAAAACACACAAATAAGATGGAGTGATAATTTCAGATTTTATTCTAAATATTGTCTCCAGTGAAACATGAATTTTGATAAACTCAGTGGTAAGCAATTGTGGGAGAGAGAAGGAAGAAGAAAGGAATAAGCATTTATATACCACCTTCTGTATGTCTGACGCTGTCCTAAGTGAATCACAAATATTATCTAATTTGATCAATTTTTAAAATATCCTTTCTTCTTCCAATTGGTTACGGTAATGCTTACTGACAACTGAAATGAAAATATATTAGTTGCAGAAAATAAAAATAAAAATTTAAACCAAGAGAGGTAACATTGCAAATTGTCCCTTTATCTAAAGCTGTGGGACTTTGGACAGAATAAGGAACAATGGGGTGAATATTCCAAAGAGATAGACTTTAGTCTCAATATGACCAAAAGTAGGTAGAAAGTTCCCTATCACTAGAATTGTCCAATACATTTGCTGTATAGATTGTAGAGGGAATTCTTGTTCAGCCATGTGTTGGATACTGAGGTCCATTCCAACTCTGATATTTCTATAAAATCAGATACCTGCCAGACCCTTGGAAAAAGGACCCATTAATTACTGACTCATATGGTCAAGTAAAATTTTAGAGCCTATTATATTTTCAAGTGTGGTTTAAGGAGCTCCCCTGAATCAGAAATAAACTGTACTTTCTGCTTATTACAGCTTCTGGCTTCAGCTAAAATCCTTGGCTATAATGTCATCTCTCTCATGAAAAGAATGAACAAACACATGCTCGCTTAGTCTAAAAGCCAAGGACTTTTCTATAACTCTTGTAGAAAATTAGCTGCCCCTAGTTTAACCTAATAAGATCAATATTAGCCTTAGAGGGAAAACTGAACAGAAATTTGACCTTTTTTCTTTACACTGTGACCTGTCTATGTCTTTCCAGAATCTTAGGTAGAAAGCATTTCCTCTCTAGTAAGAGATGATGTCCCAGAAGTCAAGCTAATTAGGACCCAGAGCAGATCCTTTCAGATACCTGATGTCTTGAGTTGTAATATTTTCTTTGGTCCTTACTTCCTAGTACAGAGACATGAATATTTTTAAGATCTCGCTCTAGTTCATATCTATCTCAAGATTTTAATCTCCGAAGGCTAGACTGTTTTATCCACATAAGAGATATTTACTTGATAAATGTCTTTGGAGTTTTGGGTTCCTTAGTTGTTTTTTTTTCAACTCCAAACTTCTTCATCTCTACTATACAGATGAATGGGCAACTCAGAAACACAGGGGGAAACACAGAAACAAAGCTAAAACCAAGGGGGAAGGTCAGTTTTCCTATACTTTTCTAGATATATTCTTGATTCTTTCCTATGTAGATACATATTATCAACCTAGGATTAAAGAGGATTTGAGCTCATCCTTACATGAGTGAGAAATAGGTTTCTGAGATATAGTTGTCTGCTGGTTCTCTTACAACCTTGTTCTCTTCCTACCACTCTCTTCAGTCTCTAGGTCATGCTCACTGACTGTGGCCATCCCTCAAGGCTGTATCCTGGGTCCTCTTCTCTTTCTAGATTTCATTTGATCTCATCAACTCCCATTGATTCAACCTTATGTCTATGCAAATTATTCTAACATCAATTTATCCAGCCATAGCTTCTCTCCTGAGCTCCATTTTCACATCACTAATTGGCTATTGGACATCTTAAACTAGATGGTCCACAGGCACCTTAAACTCAACATATCCAAAATTGAATTCAATTATATTTCCCCCTACACCTTCCTCTAACTTTTCTATTACCACTATCTTCCCAGTCACCTAGACTCGCAACCTAATTATCATCCTCAATTCTTTACTCTCCCCGCATCCTGCCCTTTATCCAATCTTTTGCCAAGGCCTGTTGATTTTACTCTCATAACATTTCTCCCACACACACCCTTCTCTCCACTGACACTGCCATGTCCCTGATCCAGGCACCCATCGTTTCATGTCTGGACTACTGAAATAACCTGCTGTCTGATCTTCCTGTCCCAAATCTTTCTACTCCAGTCTATCCTTCACTCAATTGTCAAAATAAGTTTTTTAAAGAAGAGTTTAACCATGTCAGTCCCCTATTCAATAAACTCCAATGGCTCCCTATCACCTCTGAGATCACATATAAAATTCTCTGTTTGGATTTTAAAGTCTTTCATAACCAGATCCCTTCCTATCTTTCTAGTATTCTTACACCTTTTACCAGCAGCCTCCCATGTATTCTTCAAACCAGTGACACTGGACTCCTTGCTATTTCTTGCACAAGATATACCATCTCCTACCTCTGAGCATTTTTACTGGTTGTTCCTCATACCTGGGATTCTATCACTCCTCCACTCTGTCTCTTGACTTCCTTGGTTTATTTCAAGCCTAAGCTAAAATCCTACCTTCTACAAGAAGCATCTCTAGTCCCCTTAATATTGGTGCTTTCCCTCTGTGATTATTTCCAAGTTACCCTTTATGCAGCTTGCTTATACATAGTTGTTTGCATTTTGACCACCCCATAAGATTGTGATATCCTTGAGGCAGGGAATATTTCCCCCCATACCCTTTTTTTTTAATCATTAGGATACCTGGCCCAGAGTAGATACTTTTTAACTTGACTTGAATAAACCCAAGTGGACATAAAGATGGATTTCTTAGAATATTCTATTCTTTTTAAGTTAATTTTTCCCATTATTCACCATTCTCAGCAAACAAACAAACTCTATATACCACAGGTATGTCACTATTAACCACATTTCAGGCATCTACTTTGTTGGTAAAGTTTCTTTCCTTCCTCTAGACAGTACTGCAGTAAGGCATTACTACAGACTTATACTAACTTTTGTTGTCCTGTTCAGTAACATCTGACTCATTGTGACCCCATAGATCATAACATGCCAGGCCCTACTATCCTCCACTATCTCCCAAAGTCTGTCTAAGCTCACGTTCATTGCTTCCATGACACTCTCAATCTATCTCATCCTCTGCCATCCGCTTCTCCTTTTACCTTCAATCTTTCCCAACGTTAAGGTCTTTTCCAGTGAGTCCTGTCTTCTCATTATGTGGCTAAAATATTTAAGCTTCAGCTTCATTATTTCTCCTTCCAATGAATAATCTGAATTAACATCCTTAAGTACTGACTGATTTGATCTCTTTACTATCCAAGAGATTCTCAAAAGTCTTCTCCAGTACCATAATTTGAAAGCATCAATTTTGCAGCACTCAGTTTTCCTTATAATTCAACTCTCATAGTCATACATTACTACTAGACAAACCAAAGCTTTGACTATATATTTGTCAGCAAGGTGATGTCTCTGCTTTTTAGTAAGATGTCTACATTTGTCATAGCTTTTCTTCCAAGGAGCAAGCATCTCTTAATTTCATGGGTGCAGTCAACATCTGCAGTGATGTCTGAGCCGAAGAAGATAAAATCTGATGCTACTTCCATTTCTTCTCCCACTATTTGCTAGGAAGTAATTGCACAAGTTACCAAGATCTTATTTTTTTATGTTAAGTTTCAAGTCAGCTTTTACACTCTCCTCTTTCACCCTCATCAAGACGCTTTTTAATTTTTCTTCACTTTCTGTGATCAGAATGGTTTCATCTGCATAACTGAGATTGTTGGTATTTCTCCCAGCAATCTTAATTCTGGCTTTTGATTATCCAGTCTGGCATTGATTCACATGATGAGCACTGCATACAAGTTAAATAAATAAGATGACAATATACTGCTTTGTCATGCTCCTTTTCCAATCTTAAATCAATCAGTTGTTCCATGTTTGCTTCTAACTGTTGCTTCTTGGCCTATATACAGGTTCCTCAGGAGACAAGTAAGATGATTTGGTACAATCATCTCTTTGAGGATTTCTCACATTTTGTTGTGATCCACACAAAGGCTTTAGTGTAATCAATGAAGCCAAAATAGATATTTTTCTGGAACTCTCTTGCTTTCTCCATAATCCAGCAAATATTGGCAATTTGGTCTCTAGTTCCCCTGCCTCTTAGAAAACCAGCCTGATCTTCCAATAATTCTTGGTTCACATATTGCTGAAATCTAGCTTGCAGAATATTAAACATAACATTGTTGACATGTGAAATTAGTACAATTGTTTGATAATTTGAACATTCATTGACATTGTCCTTCTTTAGGAGTGGAACATAAACCGATCTTTTTCAATCCAGTGACCACTGTTGAGTTTTCCAAATTTGCTGGCTTATTGAATGCAGTACTTTAACAGCTTCATTTTTTTTTTTTTTTAGGATTTTTAAACAGCTTAGCTGGAATTCTATCACCTCCACTAGCCTTATTGTTAGCAATGCTTCCTAAGGCCCATTTGACTTTATTCTCTAAGATGTATAGCTCTAGATCACTAACTATACCATTGTGTTTGTCAGGGTTGTTAAGATCTTTCTCGTATAGTTCTTCTGTGCATTCTTGCCACGTCTTCTTAATCTCTTCTGCTTCTAAGTCTCTACCTTTTTTGTCTTTTATCATACCCATTTTCACATGAAACATTCCCTTGATATCTCCAATTTTCCTGAAGAGATCTCTTGTCTTTCCCATTCTATTGTTTCTATTTCTTTGCACTGCTCATTTAAGAAAGCCTTCTTATCTCTCCTTTCTATTTGCTGGAATTCTGCTCTCAGTTGGGTATATCTTTCCCTATCCCTTTCACTTTTCTTCTTTCCTCAGCTATCTGTAAAACCTCATCAGACAGCCATTTGGCTTTCTTGCTCTTCTTATTATTTGAAATGTTTTTTTTTTTGCTGCCTCCTGTACAATATTGGGAACCTCTGGCAATAGTCACTCAGGCACTCTATCGGATCTAATCCCTTAATCTATTCATCACTTCAATTTTAGATTCATAAGGGATATTATTTAGGTCATACCTATATGGTCTGATGATTTTCCCTGCTTTCTTTAGTTTAAGTATGAATTTTGCAATAAGAAGCTCATGATTTGAGCCCAGTCACCTCCAGATCTTGTTTTAAATGACTGTATAAAGCTTGTCCATCTTTGGTTGCTACTACTATTACTACTACTACTACTACTACTACTACTACTACTACTACTACTACTACTACTACTTCATGATAAAGAAAGCACTTTGGCAGCCAAGAAGCACTATAAATGGGAGCTACCATTGTCACTATTCCTACTAATAATAGCAACAATAATAATAAGCCAGAAAATTCACTTTGATTTCTAAGAATTGGGGAAAATCACCACAGCTAATAATATAACTGTACTAAAGAGTAGTCCAATTTTGAAGTGAAATGTCTAGAATGAAATTCTAGATCACAGCTTGATTTTACTAAGTAAGATTTGTTGATTTGCTTTATATTTATTGGACAACCACGATGTCCCAAGTCTTACTCACTAACAACTTTCCTCCCACCCAAGTTAGACTTGTGATTTCATTAGTAAAGAGAATTCTCAGGGAAACTCCTTGTATCAATGTGGATTTGTAATTGCTCCATAGTCTGTGGTCCTTTTTTTTCATTGACTTGTTTATTTACTTTTAGTTCACAAGATTCAGTTTCCACAATCCCTTGAGTTTCAGATTTTCTCCCCTCCCTTCCCCCACCCCATGGTGGCGTGCAATCATGTATAGGATCTGCAAATACTTTCACACTGTACAATAGTCTGGTTTTATAGAAGGATTGTAACCAATGGAGTGAACAATGGGGAAAAAAAGAAAGAAAACCAAACATGAAAAAGAACAATAGTATGTAGATTGCTTCAGTCTCCAAAAAATTTTGGTCTTTCTAGATCTTTCTCTGAATATAGATATCTCCTTCCATCCTGAGACTTGTAGAGTTGTCTTATACCTGTGCATTGCTGAGAAGAATCCAGTTTATGAAAGCTGGTCATCACACATACGATGTGTCTATGATTGTGTACAAATTTTTCCTGGTTCTGCTCTTCTCATTTATCATCAGTTTGTATAGGCCTCTCCAGGTGAATATGAAGTCCATCTCCTCACCATTTCTTATAGCACAATAATATTCCATTACATTCATATACCAAAACTTGTTTATCCATTCCCCAATTGATGGTCATCCCCTTAATTCCCAGTTTTTTGCCACCACTTAAGAGAGCTGCAATAAATATTTTTGTACATATGGGTCTTCCCCAAAGTCTGTAGTCTTAGAGTGTTGTCTGGGACTGTGAGAAGTTAAGTTGATTGTCCTAGATCATCAAAACCAGTACTCTCGCAGTAGGACCTCAAGGAAGAAAGTGAGATGAAAGAAGAAATTTCCTTCCAGCAGCTACATTGACTGAGGCCATATGACAGTTGTTTGGTTATTTCAGTCATGCCTGAATCTTTATGACTCTGTTGGGGGTTTTTTGGCAGAGGTACTTGAAGTGGTTTACCATTTACTCCTCCAGTTTATTTTTTACATGAGAAAACTGAGGCAAACTGGGTTAAGTGACTTGCCCAGGGTCCCACATCTAGTATCTGAAGCCAGATTTGAATTCAGGATACTCCTGACTCAAAGCCTATCCACTGCCTATTTATTTAACTGTCCATTATATATAGTATTATAAATATGTTTATTAAATAATGTTATGAATAGTGGGGGAATGGAGGTTTCAGCCAGGCTATAAAAGCTTATTCAATCCACACAATGGCTGGGTTTGTACATTTGTATTAAAAAACAAAACTACTATCATTGCAAAACTAGTCATTAAACAAAGAAAAAAATTAAACATTATTTTTTTTTATTTAAAAATGTTTGCATGTGAGCAAAGGTTGGTTTAGAGGAGGTTAAGAAAGTAGGCAGAGATGTTCGTACTTTAAAGGGTTTTAGATATTGATAAAACTGTTTTGTTGAATTTTATTTTCTTTTAAAACTTATGATTTTATTTTTCCTTCATATAGATATATTATACTTATACATATATATGTATATATACATATACATATATATATAAACATATATTCTCTATCGCTATGCTTATATTTATTGGCCATGATTGAATTCTCTTCATCAGGCAAATAGAAAATTAAAGGAATGGGAAGAAAAAGAGAAGAATAGAAATATTTCCCTGAGCAAATTAGGATGTAGTAGAAAGAGTAGGAAAGGAGGAAGGAGCTTCAAGAAAAATCTGTTTACTGGATGCCCCAAAGCATGCTCCAGGAACTTCATGTTCCCCTTTCTCACTATCCCATTCATGAAATCTTTGTTCTGACATGGATTCACATTCCTGGAGAAGTCACACATTTGTGATAAGGGCGTATACAGAGACACAGGCTTGACTAGAGAGATCCTTGTGCATTTGAGCAGCCTCTCCAGGGAATAATATATTTTCCCTGGAGAGGCAATACTAGTGCTAGATGAAAACACAAATCAACAAAGAGATGCAAACCAACAGAAAATGGAAATGTCAGAGGAGATGAGGAGGTGCTTCAAGACAGAGATGAAGAAAGGAATAAACACAGTAGGGATCTGTAACACAGAGGGACAACCTAGAATAATCCTTTGATTGGTACTGTGAGTCATGTGGACTGTGGGGATCTTGAGAGAAGGTGGGGTTCACTAAAGGGAAGGTTGTTGCTATCCTTAGCAACTGAATTCATTTCACTCGCAGAAGATCTCACATAATGAAGTACTTTAAGTCTGTAGCACTGGATTGGTTCCTGAAGAAAGAGGTCCACTGAAAAGATGGAGCTCTGTTCTTTGTGCTCTGTTCTTGAAACTGAATTTTTTCTGTTAGTGGGAAGGGGGCATCATATAGCCTGGAGAACTGCCTAAGTCCTTGGGGGACAGAGAAACCAACTACAGAAGAACAGGGAGCTATTCTGCTGGGTTTGTGCGCATGCCCATTTTGTGTCCTTTCCTATTGTCAAGAAAACCAATCCTACTCCTGCTGTTTTGTAAGTCTGAGTGTCTATATGGGAGTTAATCTTCCTTGAAAGGATGCAAAGCAATATCTGATGTTCTTGGAAATTCTTTAAGGAGGATCAGAGGGCCATGAGCCAATAAGATTTTAGAGAAAAGCTTCTCAAAATAAATCTGGTCTCTCTAAACCCAGATCTACAACTCTGAGCCATGAGTTAAAGTATGTATAGTACGTATGTGTTATGTATGTATAAATATATTTATGTATATGTGAGAAATATTTTGTCTGAGCTGAAATTAGCTGTCAAAAACTATAAAAGGAAGTGGAAATGGGGTGGCTTGCCACGAACAACAGCACCATGGTGATTTTTTTAAAAAGGCTGTAGAGAACAGACAATTTTCTAGATTAGTCACTAGTTGATTTCTTTAACCTAGTGCAGTTTGGTTGCTATCAGGATAGGTGAGGAAGGGCAATATACAAGCAGACAGGATGTTTGCTAGCTGGCTACTAATAACTGGAGTAGAATCTGTATTGGCTTCTAATAGGCAAATGGGGCTTTCATTCATCACTTAATTTTTTTTTTTGCAACAAAGTATTGAGCATGGATGAACACTCATGATGCAAAATAAGGAATACATTTTTCTATATAGTTCACTTGGAAAGTTGTTTAACTTGACTATCCATAATTGTTGCAAAGGCTTTTTCTTTCTTTTTCTTTTTTTCCCTGATCTGTGGAGGGGAGGAGAAGGTGGAAAACAGAGTGAGAAGTAGGTAGATAAGGGGAAATAGGAATAGGGTATCAAAAAAAAAGGAAAGAAAGAAAAGGAGGTCATTGATGGATAGATGGATGTGTGTATGTATACATATATGCATACATATATGTGTGTTTGTATGGGTATTTAAAATTTTTTCATGCAGAGATCAAAACAAACACAGTTTTGAAAACTACAGATTGCACTTAATAGAGATCTGCAGTTCCATCCTCTTTTTCTGTTCTATTATATGCATGCAAACATCCATTTTATCTGGTGTTTGTTAAGTTCAGAATATTAAATAAAATATAAGAAAAATAAAAGAAAGTATTCCACTTGGACCCAATTTCTGTTTAAAATTTAGTCCAATGTGGGTTTCCCCACCGTTCCTTTAAAGTCTTACCCTGATGCTTACTTAGGGTATGGACATGACCATGGGTTCTCAAAGGCTATGCCAGGAAAGCATAAGTTCTGGTAGCTCCTGGTAGGGTGAAAAGGCTTCAGCTATTGGTCTGTACTTCAAGGATGAGCCTAACTAAATTCAGAGAGACTCATTGCCAGACTGGCTGCAAGGTGACAAACTCTTCAGTAGCAGTAATGTTGGGAGTCTAAGTCACAGAGGAGCTGCTAACTGGATCTGTGCCCCCTACTGATAAAGTCACAGGTCACTGCTGTAGGAATGGATTTTCCACTGCCATCTAGACCCACCTGTACATACAGAGACAGCTTTATGAGAGACAATATGGAATAAGTGGTTCAGACTCTGGACTAGAGTTAGGAAGACCTGAATTGGAGCTTTACCTTGGGACGCTTATGAGCTATGTGACCTTAGGCAAGTCACATAACCTCTCTCACCCTCAGTCTTCTCATCCGTAAAATGGGGGTGATAATAATCATAACTGTTCTGTAAAGCACTTTGTAAACCCTAAAAAAAAGTGAACTCTTATTATGAATACAAAGAATTCAAATACCATTGAATTCAATTCAAGAATTTACTTGAATAAACACTTTACAATAATTATTTCATTTGATCCTCAAAACAATCCTGCAGGGTAGAAGATAGCCTTATCCCCACTTTACAGATGGCTAAACTGAGGCAAACAGAAATTAAGTGACTCACCAAAGGCCACAGAGCTAGTAAGTGTCTGAGGTCATATTTGAGCTCAGGTCTTCCTGACTCCAGACCTGATATTCTATCCAATTCATCACTTAATTGCATGGTAATATGCAAAGATCTCTGGGAAATGGTCAATTTTATCTGTTAATACTATAGTGATTAGTTAATACATTATTGGGAGGATCAAATGAGATAATATCTGTAAAGCATTTAGCATAATTCCTGGAACATAGTAGGCACTTAATAAAGGATTGTTCCTTTCTTTCATCAGAAAGATAAACTGGGAGTGAGAACCTGCAGGACTAAGACACAGGGTGGGGCTTTGGGGTGAAAGTGTACAAGCTGCAAAAGGGAAGTGAAACCAGAGAGAAAGAGACAGGCACTGCTGGGAGAAGAGCTAGGGGAGGGGAGAGAATGTATCAAAGATCAAATTTTAATTACTTGATAATTTTCCCCACTTCTTGATTTCACCTGGACTCTGCCAACCACATCCTTCTACCCCCTCTGCATTACTAACCATCAGCAAGGTCATAAAAGGCAAAAAGGAACCCACCCAATCAATCCCTTCCATTGTTGTTGTTGGTCCTTTGTTCTTGAGGACCAATGACATCATGAGGGTCTTAACTTACATTGGATTTAAGTGAGGCAGAACTGTGAAAAGTCATTGGCCTCATTCTCTCTTCCAGTCATCAAAGCCCAGTGGAAGGATGAAAACCAAATCACTGACAATGGCCTTGGATGCAATGGATGATCTTGGCATCCTCTGTGTCTGACCAAGCTCTAAGTACTCCACAGTGCCTGCTTCAGTCTCCTTTGTGGCCATCGACAAAACAAATTGTTCTCATCTGCCCGTTCAGCCAGAAGTCTTCCCATGCTTTGGGTAGACATCCCCATAACTGATACCTCTTCCATTATATGAAGATATTCCATAGGTCTTCTTACTTTAAAGGGTGTTTGTCCAAACTCTCTGTGTGACAGAGGCTGTTAACGTCTGATGATTCCCCTGCTCTCTCTCCTCCCTAAGACTGGAAATAACCTCCTGGTGCACCTTAGTGAAGTATAGCATGGGGCAGCAGAGGAAGCTAAAGGGTGCCACTTGTTTGCAGTCCAAAAGGCTTACTACCAATGAAAGAGGGGGAAGGAAAGAAAGAAGAAAAAGATCAAAGGAATGGAAGACTATTAGCTAGGCTTGCATTGCCTCTGGTAAGGCTGTGGAAGAGATGGGAGGAGAGGACGGAGTGAAGGGTGGCCTGACCAGGTCATTCCTGAAATGGTCACCTGGGAGGGGCAGTCACCAATTAACTACACCAGCTGTAGCTGAGGCCCTGTGCCCTTGATGGCTGCTTAGCCATTTTATTAGTCTTTGACTATAGTTGACTTGAAAAACAAAGACCTAAATATAAAGGATTAAAATTGGAGTCTTATAAAGAACCCAAACCATTACACTACACCCTCTATTCAACTCAAATAAACAAACATTTACTTATAAGTGTAGTTAATTGGTGACAGCCACTCCCAGGTGACCATTTCGGGAATGACCCAATCATGCTACCCTTCACTCCCAGGTCCCCTCCCATCCCTTCCATAGCCTTGCCAGAGGTAATTATAAGTCTGGTCTTAGACACTTACTAGCTCTGTGGTCCTAGGCAAGTTATTTAACTTCTGTTTGCCTCAGTTTCCTCATCTGTAAAATGAGCTGGAGAAGGAAATGGCAAGCCATTGCAGTATCTTTGCCAAAAAACCCCAAATGAAGTCACAAAGAGTCAAAAATGACTGAACAATGACTGAACAAAATCAAAAGTATAGGATGAAATGAAATTGTTGGAACAAAGGAGAGATCTGGACAAAACTGAAGAAGGGTGGAATAAGAATCAGATTAGGCTCCATAAAGGAGATAGCAGCTGAGCCAGACCTTGAAGAGAAAGAAGGACCTCAGCAGGTGGCAGTGAAGTGGCATTCCCTAATGCATTAAGGGCAGGCTAAGGCAAAGGGTTGGAAGGGAAGAGAGTGCAGAAAAAAAAATTAGGAAACAAGGAAGAAAAGTAATGGAAGACAAGGCTGAAAGGCAGCTTAGGGCCCTATTATGTAGTACCTTAAATGAGAGGTATAAGCAGTTTGCATTTTATCCTATAGGCAAGAGGAAGCCACTGAAGATTTTTGGAGCACGGGTTTTATTGTCAGAACTATGTGTTAGAAAGATTATTTTGGTGGATGTGAAAAAGATAGATGCAAGAAGGGAGAGATCCAAGCCTTGTAGAAAGGCCATTGCAATAATGAATAATAGAAAAGACTATTGCAATAATCCAGGTGATGAAACTGAACTAGTGGTGGTAATGGGAGTTCAGAAAATAGAGGGTACATGAGATTTAATGTGGATGTGGAGTTGACAGGATTCAATGCCTGAAGGACTGAGGGAGAAGGAAGAGTCAAAGATGATTTCAAGGTTTTGAGTCTAGGTGACTTTAAAGATGGCGCTACCATCAACAGAAGTTAGGAATAGGGCAGGTCTGAGGAGGAACAGATGATGAATTCAGTTTGGGGCATTTAGGGTTGAAGTGGCTACCGGATGTCCAAGTAGGACTGCCCAGCAGACAGCTGGAAACAGGAGACTGGAGTTTAGAGGACAGACTGGTCTGGCTGTATAGGTCTAGGTGCAGGGATGTGTTGGAGCCATCTCAGACTGATTCATGACAGCCAATTGTCAAATTTTCAATGTAAGCATTTACACCTCAGAAATTGGCAAATGCTACAAATCAGGAGTTGATTTATTTTATTATTGATTGTCTTGACTTAAGAAAGTTATGAAGAGAATGTTAATAATGAGGATCTAACTTAAGTATGTCTTATGTGCCCTTTTTTTGTAGTATACATTTGTAGAAGCCATCAATATTGGCATTGGACTTGTGATTTTATGGGTGTAGGGAGAAGAAACTCACTCTACTGATATAGATTAGTAACTCACTCTAATTTACAGTCTCAGAGATTGGACTTGAATTCTGTTCTTTCTGACTCCAAGGAGAGTCTTCTATCCTATGCCATGGGAGTAGATTTACCAAAGGACAGAGTTCATATAAGGCAGCTTAGAAGTTCAAAAGAGGAACATTTCTCCAGGTGCCTAGTCTCCTCAGAGTATTGAATCCTGTCTGTTAATCCAGATTCTAAAGGCTTTGTCCTACATGTGAAATGTAAGATCTTCTACACAACTCTAGCAAATAAGAATCTGGTAAAGCTAACCTAGCCAAATGACAATAGCTTAGCATTACTACCCTAGTTGTGTCAGACTTAGACAGTAACTCCTATACAAGGATGCAGGTCATAGCTACAAGACCATATTCCTTTTATGCCTAAGGAGGGACTTGGGTAATTGTCTTCTGCTCCTTTCTCCAGGATTGGCCACTACCTCCTTCTCTCTTTTCTTCCCCATACCCATTCACTGAACTTCCTCAGTGCCTCCATTTTCTTCTTGTCTCAAAAACTGTTCTGATATCCTTCATTCACACTAATATTTGAACCACTAAGTGAAGTCTGAAATTCTTGCCCCTCTCAAGGATATTTGCTTATCAACCCAGACTGCAGGTTTAAAGAATGAAGGCTGAGCATTTGAGACTTAAGCCTAGGTCTTTTCCTAATGCTCTTCTCACCTGGACTTAAGGGAGGTACCTCACAGTAGCAGAGACTCCGGAGAAAGGAGTAAGCTAAAGTCTGGGGTTCTTACCACCTGCCAGATATGCTGAGAAGGTTTTTAACCTGAATTAGAGATTGGACTAGATTATTTTTGAGATTAGTTCTAACACCAAGTCTACGATTCTAGTCCCAAATTTGCTACGAACTTAAATGTCATGCCCACTTTACTGTATAGTTTATACCATAGAAAATGCAGGTCCTTTGAAGATTTTTGAGCAGGGATGGAAGAGGCTTTAACTCTCCTACCCAGGTCTCAGGTTTTCTCATTTGTGCCACAAGTGGGTTGGAGTAGATGATGTCAAAGTGTCCTGCCAGCTCTAACATTCCACCTGAACACAAGCTCATTTACAACTATACTTAGACTGGTTTCCATTTGATGTTCTAAACATTTCACACTTACTCCTCCCAAAGTTGTCTTGGAAAGGAAGGGGGACAAAAGATGGCTTTTCCATACATAGCCTTTCCCTTCTCCTATTCCTTTGATTTTGATGCTGAGAACAAATAGATCCTTGATTCCATCCTTTCTCCACATGCTGTAACTTGAAAACGTTGCTTAGATCTCCTAGGTTTCAATTTTCTCATCTGTAAATGAGAGAGTTGATTTTTGATCCTGTGAGAAAAACTTTAAAAAACACCCACCCTGGCAGACATCGTTTAAACATTACCTATCTTTCTTAGATTCTTTGAGTACAAATTCCTATAAAGTAGGGATTATATCCAGGGATACACTGGAGCCAGTCTGAGAGCTGACTATTAAATCTTCAGCATGAGCATTTGCACCTGGGAAACTGGCAAATGCTACAAATCATGGTTTGATTTTTTTTAATTGTCTAGACTTTAAAAAGTAATAAAGGAAATGTTAATAATTCAGATTAAGTTTGAAATGTTTACTGCAAACTCCTCCTTCCCACTAGGGCTAGTTGTTAAACATTTACTGGTATACCATTGGTATGCCTCTAAAAAGCAAAACAAACAAATAAAACACCATACCCCTACCCTGCCCACTGTGAAATAGCATTCGACAAACATTCAGTAAGCCAGTAATCATTGCATTGAGTCCAACATGTTTCTTAGTCCTTGCCTTCCATAGTCAGGACATTTCTGAAAGACGGGATAATGGTAGCAGAATAGATGTGATGGTACATAGGGTGAAAGAAGGCAATTTCAAAAAACAAAATAGATCCAAGTTGTTGGTTTTTTTTCATAGTTCCCATGAAGTAGCAAACACCCAGACACTGTTTTAAGTCAGGGAGTTTCCAGGATTGCAACTGAACTCCCTGGCTACCAGCCACAGTTCCAAATAGCATGAGTGGGTGAGAGCTGGATGCTAGGGCTTGTGTTGATATTTCTAAGTTTATGATACGTTTATTATATTAGGGTTCAGAATTGTACCTATGGTATTTAATACATTTTAAAATGTACTTTGTTGCAAAATACTCAAGCATTGATTTTTGGGGTCTTTTGAAGGATTGAAAGGAAGCATGGCATAGTAGAAAGAGAACTGGCCTCAGTGACCTGGAATCAAGTCTCTCCTCTGAGACATCATGATTAGGTGACCCTAAGCAAGTTCTTCAACCTTTCAGTGGTCTAGATAACTCTCCAAGACTATAAATGGCAGAGAAAGTCCAGATCGCCCTTGGTAGAGTGATTTTGGGAGATCCCTATGTTAACAAAATCACAAATCTAGTCCCTGTCCCTTTAAAACATTGGCTATATTTGGGGAATGGCTGTCTCCATATGATCTAACTATGTCAGGAGTCTGAGTTCAAGGTCTGACTTTGCTACTGTGTGACCTTGGACAAGTCTCTTCAACTTTCTGGGTCTGACCTTCTTCCTCTGTAAGATCAGGAGGTTGGATTCAGTGATGCGGGGGGGCCTTTCTATATCTAAAATCTTAGAATTATTTAATGAAATTTCTGTGTACACGTGTTTATTTCATTGTTATATCTTTCTCGCAAATTAATACATGAAACATGCAACTGTTTTCAGCCAATCCACCCACACCTGAAAGCCCTAGGTAGGACAAACACAAAAGGAAAATCTATGCTGAACTCTGTGTGAGGAACAGTTCGTGCTGTCAGAAGTTGGCTGGAAGTGCCCTATTGTATGTATCATACACTCAGTCCCTGCCTGCAGCAGAAGGGAAAGAAATCAAAGACAACTTTGAAAAGCATCTCAAATGTAGACACTCCACCCTGCACTGTCTCTACAGCCAGCAACAGCAACAGATGTTCCTTCCATATTTGACTTTGTTTAGCCAAATATGAAAGAAAGAGAGAAAGAAAGAAAAAGAGAGAAAAAAGGAAGGAAGAGATAAAAAAAAAAGAAAGGAAAAAAGGAAGGAAGGGAAGGAGGGAAGGGATGGAAGGACAGAGGAAGAAAGGAAGGGAGAGAGGGAAAGAAAGAGGGAGGGAAGGAGAGAAAGAAGAAGAAAAAAAGAAAGAAGAGAAAGAACAAGAAAGAAGTGTTAGAAGACAAACAAAAGAGGGAGGGAGAAGAGAGAGGTGTTTTGCGAGCAATGTAAAAATCTAAAGCAACTCAGATCGAGCTATTAGTCTGTAGTTCTGTTTGACTATTTTTCCTAGTTTACTGTATGATACCTGATACAATGAAGAAAGCATAAAAATAAGCCTTTCTAATGCCTTTAACCAACTGTCTAATTCAGTACACAAGGATTCCTTCCTGAAGTTGAGAGATTTCCTCACAGCCAAAATGAAAGATCAATTACTGTTATTATGAGGATTTAAAGTGGACTTACTTTTTTTTAAACTCCTTTTTTTTCCCCCTAGTATCTCTGGCACTGGTCTGATTATTCCTGAACTGAGAGGTGGCTGGGGTCCAGGTAACTAGGAGGATCATGGGGCCAGAAGGAAGAATGTGCCCTGGGCAGAGCTGCAGGGTGTGTCTGTTTTGCTTCTAGAAGGCAGTCAGCCGGAATGGCCAGGCTTATCCATTGTGTGACCCTGGACAAGTCACTTAATGATCTTCAGGAGCATACGCCATCTGCCCCCAAGCAGATGGGTCAGGCCTTGGTGTTCCTTTTGTCCTATTTAGCCATCTTGAAAGGTTATTTTCCTATTTTAATTCCTTCCTTAGGGAATTTCGGACTTCCAACTTCCAATCTTCTTTGTCATAGCAGATTTTTCCTGCAGAGCATCCCAAAATGAGATGGGATCTAGGCACTGAGCTAGGTACTGATTGTGCCTCATTAAAATTGAGAGGATTTCCTCAACTCCACGTGTTCTGCTGTCCAGCCTTACCCCTCACTTGATTTGTAGGGTTGGTTTCTTGCATTTGCTGGGATCCAAGTGTGTCCTATTTGAGCATCTTTTAGTCTTTATCTATCCCTGGGAGGCTGCAGCTCCTCAGAGGTCAGCAATTCCACTCCTCTCCAGCTCTCCTCAGAACCATGGCTCTGCTGGCTCTCTACTGCTTGGGAAGTCAGCCTTCTGCAGCATTGTATTCCTTCTTTTTTAAACTTTTCTTTTGCATTTTGAACTTTAAAATTCTCAACTAACACAAGCATTTCAATACACAAGGAACAAGGAAGAATATTACATAAGAAACTGAACTACAGACACATAGATTTTTGTTTTTTAAGATGTATATAAGGAGTGAAGGAGAGAGAGAAAAAAGAGATAGATATAGATACAGACAGCCCTAGACAATGACATACATAAACATAGATACAGATGATATAGCTGGGGATGCATAATTAGAAGGGCCATTACTGTTGGGCCGTGTTGGTGTTGTTCAGTTGTCTCAGTCATGTCTGACTCTTTGTGACCCCATTTGGGATTTTCTTGGCAAAAATACTCTACTGGTTTGCCATTTCCTTCTCCAACTCATTTTATAGATGAAGAAAGTGAGGCAAACAGGCTAAGTTGCTTCCCCAGGGTCACACAGCTAGTAGGTGCTTGGCCAGATTTGAATTCAAGTGTCCCTGAGATCCTAGGTGGTATGCACCCCCTGGTTCCATCTATTGCACCATCTAGCTGCCTGAGGACTCATTTAATTGGTTGCTGAGTCAGAACTCTGTGGGTGTGTATAAGGGGCAATTTCTGATCCCTACCCCCCACCCCAGCTCTCTCTTCAGGTCTCAGCCAAAGCCTTACTTGGCTCTGGAGCACTGCCATGGAATTCTGTCATTGGACCATCAGTGGTTCTTCTGACCTTTTGAAACATGACCTGGACCACTCCACTATCTCAACACTAACTCATCTAAGAGTGACAAGGAAAAAACACCAAGAGGGAAAGAAACTGAGTCTCCATGTGTTCCTGAACACAAAGCAGGGATTGGGTGTGATGAGTGGACCACAGGAGATACCTTTCTTTCCATTCAGAGGTTCATAGCACCTCTTGCCCTGATCACCACCAGAAAAGAGAGATCTCCTTTCTTCACTGGTGCCTTTGGTACACGCTCTTGGCTGGAGCTTGGCAGTCAGTTAAAATCCTGCCTCACATACTTACTGGCTAATTGGGCAAGTCACTAAACCTCTGTCTCCATCAGTTTCCTCATCTGTAAAATGGGACTAATAATAATACTAGGTATTCCCAAGGTAATTGTGAGGATAAAGTAAAATAATATTTGTAAAGTGGTTTGGAAACCTTAATGCACTACAGAAAAGTTGCTTATTATTCTTATTATTATTCACATTGTACTAAGTGGATAGAAAAGTCACAGGAAAACTGAGCATTCTCTGAATCAGAAGACGAGTCCCTCAATTTTATACCTTCATCCTTCCAGGAGCAGGCTCACCAAACTCCCCCTGGGGGTTGGCAGTAGGCTGAGTTCCCACATTCTGGGGATTGCACTCTCATTGTCTAGTACTTCTATTACATATATATTAAATTTAACAATGTGACAACAAAACTGTTCCATGTGTTTGTGTCTCTTTGTGTTATCTGTTTTTCTGATTGCTTAAAAACATTTTATTGATGCTCTTTTAAACATAAAAATGATTACCTATTAATCTAGCTTGCTCTAATCCCATGTAAACTCTTCCTTGTAACAAATGTTGGCTACCCCCTTCTTTGCTAGCATATGCCCCCTTGGGGTCTAATTGGCTGCAAAGCTGTGGGTCAGTATGTTCTCTCATCAATGATGTCTTTCCTCATCCATCTCCACTCACTGCATGCAGGCAATGCAGAAGGTAAAAGTGGCTGTGAAACTGCCCATGGATACAGGTACCCAGCTGGTGCATGTATCCAGAACAAAATGATGAGAAGATGTTCTCCTTTTCATGCTTTTTTTGCAAGCTTCCTGTGGAATTTCCTTCTTTGTCTAAAACAAGCACTTCAATAGTGTGATGGATCTGTGGGCCACGGTCTTTTCCTCAGAGCAGGGTACCACTCATCCGTGCCTTCTTCTCTTGAGTGATTCTTGCAAGCCAGGAAATTGGGCCCAGAAATAGATATTAAAACTTCGCCTTACCAAGTTTGTTCTAGAAAAGAAAATCCACTTCTCTTGCTTCTTTTCAAACAAGGGGCCATATGGGTCTGGAAAATCACATATTTTATCAGTCCAAGATAATGCGTCAGTTATTTTTGCTGAATTGATCATCTTTTTTTCGCCTTCTTTTCAAACTTTTGCTGTTGTTGTATAAGGTGTAGCTTGCTGGGGAGGGGCAGAGGGCAAAGTTATATTTGGAAAGAAAGTGATAAAAAAAACCAGTGAAATTTAGAAAGAAAAAAAGTCCTTCTCTTTGATTCTTTCTGCTCCTTGGAAGTGATTTCTTTGGAAAAGAAGGATTGGAATGTCTGGGTTTGAGGTGATGACAAGAGGTCATCTGGTCTAGCCCCTACCTCCTCCCAAGAATAATTTTAAAATTATGATCCCACTTCCTCAGATAACAGACAAACAGTAGTCTTTCTTTCCCTTAGGCACTACAACTTTACTCTGTGTCAATGGTTCCCAACTGGTAAGTTGAGGATATAAAAGCAGTTAATTTTCTTTCTCTTCCTCAGAAATTGTTGGTCCTGTGTGGTCCTCCTTGGGTGGGTCCCTCCCTGGGCATAGAAATCCCATGCCATGTTTCCTTGTCTGGCAAAGTGCACTGGGAAAGTCCTGCTTCCTGAAGTTTAGCTCAGGCCCAGCAAGAGATAAGATCAGAGATGTTACAGCAGGGCCCCATTCTAACAAGGCAGAAAATACAAGTTATTCTAAACACTAGGCTTCCTGTGCAAAAAACCAAAGCCCAACAGCACACCCTCTCTGTTGGGTCTCTCCTCCTGCCAGGGTTTCTCCCCTTGTAAAGATTGGTATCATGGGGTGAAAAGTCATATCACTCCAGGCAGGCCTTTCCCCCAGTAAAGTTTTCTCACTTTCAATTACCCAGGCCAGCTGTAGACCTTACGTAACATGGCCATTTGGCTCCTCCTTTGGAGGAGGATGTGGAATCATTTGGTGAGCTTAATGAGTCACCGCCAGATTTAGGGAGCAGACACAGTGAACTGTTTGCATTATTTCAGCAGGAACTTCTAGTAAAGGATGCTGAGTGAAGCGATGCCTCCGGAGGTTGTGGGCAAAAAAAAGGTGGGGGGAGGGTTTGTCCAGAGGAGGGAAACCGCGTTGAATGGTATGTACCTCAAAGGCATGGGAAATTCAGTTGGATTCCCTAAGAAAGGGAGGTCCACTGTTCCTCCCTGCCTCTGGGGATGTTGTAGCCTTTCTCTCTCCTATTCTCAGCCTGGATCCAGGATTCTGTGGTGAAGACTGGAGCTGGAGAATGATTTGAATTTTTTTTCCCCAAATCTCCCAAAGAATACTTTTAACCTCCTTATATTTTAACTGTAAAAAAAAGTTGGGCAAGTAGTGAGATTGAGGATTTTTTTTTTCCTGTCCTCAGGGGAGGGATTGAGTTGCTTAGTGACTTGTCCGGGTTCACACAGACAGTCTGTATCAGAGCTGGGATTCAACCCAGTCCTTCTTCACTGAGACCAGCTCACTTTCTCCACTGCATCTGGATGTCTCTCAAAGTTAGAGAAACAAACAACAAACTATAATGGATGTATGGACAGGGAAACATATTCCCTCTCTACAAATCCCTCAGGAATCCCTGAGAGCTTTTCATGAGTTTTAAAACTTCTACAATAAGGGCAGAAAGAAACTTTCACTGGCTGATTTCAGTTCTTCCAAGCCAGTAATCACAATCTTCATCAAGACCACTTCCTCAATATCAGGGTGACTTGCTTCAACGACCATGGACACAAAAAATGTTAAAGCCAGGAAGGTCTTTCTGTTCTTGTTGCTGTTCAGTTGTGCCTGACTCTTTGTGACCCCATTTGGGGTTTTCTTGGCAAAGATACCTGAGTGGTTTGCCATTTCCTCCTCCAGCTCATTTTACAGATGAGTAAACTGAGGCAAACAGGGTTAAGTGACTTGCCCAGGATCACACAACTAGTAAGTGTCTGGGGCCAGATTTGAACTCATAAAAATGAGTCTTCCTGATTCCAGACTCTGTTCACTGCAAGTAATCTACCAAACCCATTCGATAGACAATGGTAATAGTTAGCATTTCTTATTTAGCACTTGAAGGTTGGTGAAACACTTTATATATGTTAACTCATTTGGTCCTCCTGTAAGGTAGCTTCCATTTTACAGATGAGGAAACTGAGGCAGAGAGGTAGAAAATGCCTGAGGCAGGATTCAGACTCAGGTCTTCCTGACTCCTAATCTCACAAGTGAACCGTCTAACTGCCTAAGTAAGGAAAGTGGCGAGGTTCTCAGTAAAGTGATTTGCCTGACATCACAGTTAGTCAATTTAGCCATTTCCCAATAGAAAGAAAAAAACATTTAGCTTTGTATTCAAAAAACATAAATTTGAATTCTAGTTTTGCCTTTTGGAAAGAATGCTAAATTTGAAATCAGAAAACATGGGCTTGAATTTTGACTATCACTTGCTATCTTTGTGATGATGGACAAGTCATTTCATATTTCTAGGGCTTGGTTTTTTCTTTTTTTCCTTTTTTTGGAGGGGGGAAGGTAGGGCAAAGTCACAGGGCTAGTTAGTGGGTCAAGTGTCTGAGGCCGAATTTGAACTCAGGTCCTCCTGACTCCACGGCCAGTGCTCTACTCACTGAGCCACCTAGTCGCCCCCTATCCTAAATTTCTAATAGTCTGTTGACTATTTCCACTTGGATAACCTAGAAGCATTTCAAACTCACCACGTCCAAAACAATACTCATTATGATCCTATTTATCTGAAAAAAATGTTGTTTCCTTCAGTTGAATGTAGGTTCCCTGAAGTTAGGGATAGTTTCATTTCTGTCTATAAATCTCATGTGCTTAGCACAATACCTCACATATGCTTAGTACTTCAGTATCTACTTAAGTAGGTACTTAAATGCTCATTAACATTTTCTTCAGGGTCAGAACTCTGAAGGATTTCTTCTCTCCTCTCATCCTCTTCCACCAAACACACACATATTCATGTCAGGGATAGTCTCAGTATTCCCACAGGGTCTAAAGGCCTGTGCTTGGCTTTTGAATACATTTATGGAAACCTACCTCCCCTAAGTCCTAGCCTGGTATTCTCCAGGCCTCAAAGTGAAAACTTCTTTGCCAAGATGAAAGCACTAGATATGCCAAGACTGTTTTTAAGACTCCTGGTGATCCTGTATATGTAGGGTTTGTGGGAATGCACAATTTCATAGTGGTGTCAGTGTAAGCTTACAAATTCATGTCTCCAATTCTGGGAATTTTAATTTTAAACTTTACCAGAAGCCCATCTACAATTAGGCTTGCATGAGAAAAAGAAGATTGAGAGTCAAGACAATTATTTCATTTAGAAGGAAAAATGAATCAAATTCTTAATTTTGAAGATAAAGAAGGCTTCCAGGGCTTGTCTTATGCTGACTGACTGACTGCTTTGATCCACTTCTCTCTGTAATTGCCTGGCTCCATGTTCCCCTCAGCCTGCATAGGTATAAGCTCAGTTTCACATCAAAAGCTGGGGTAGCATCTCTCTTTGAAAGCAGATCTTTGCTGTCAGACTTGATTATGACTCTCTCCTGGGGGAAGCCACCACCAGGGACATCTGGGTTATCTCTGTTGGAGGGAGAAATTTTCAGAGTTTTCTTTGAACTGGTCGCTTAGTCACTCTTTCCCTTTCTTTGACTGCTCACCTGTCAGGAGGGCTCAGTGGGCTGAGAGGGGGAAGAGGTCAGATACAGAGGATCCAATGAAGAGAGTATTGCAATAGCTGACCTAGGGTGGTGGGCACATGAGTGAAGAAAAAAGTAGGGGAGAGAAAGAAATATTGTGGCCTGAGAATCAATAAAAATTCCATTTGATTATTGATTAGATATGAATGAGAGTGAAGTCAAGGCTAACCCCTACAAAATTCTTATTTTCTTATTCAAAGTCTACAATGTAGTCCTTCTAAATGAACTCTCTGTAGGAGGTTAGTATCATGAAGGCTAGACAAAAAACACTTCAATTTCTTAGGAAACACAAATTCCTTCTGTAAGAGAAGATTTTTATTGGCTACATATATATACAGCCAGGAGTTCATCTAGGCAGGGAAAGACAGTGATCCTGCCCTCTTGGCATGGCCTTTGGGCTCAGGCAGAGCTATTTGCATAAGATACAAAGCATTTTTGGTTCTCCTGAAAAGAATTCAGTGGGTAAGACCTACATAGTTCTGTGGCATTTCATTTCAAAAGGGTCCTCTCACCCCAACCAAAAAAAGGTTAAGGGTACAGGATTCCAATGGAGAAGTTAAGCATGGAGTTGCATGAACTTTCTGACCCTAAGTCAGAGTAAGGCCTCTGACACAGAGGTTGCCCTCAAAGACCAGGAAGACAAGGTTAAAAAAAAAACATATTTAAACTTGAAGGTACTAATGAACTGTGTCCCAAAGAATTTGACCACTGGAGTGAGGAATCTCCTCCTGGAAAGGAAATACCTTTTCTAGCCAAGGCTTATAGAAACAGACAAACTTCTTTACTGGAGAAAACCACAGAAGGGTTTTTTTTTTCCTTGTCCTATGACTCAGTGTGTTATTTCTACTTTTCTCAAAGAAATTTAAAAGAAATGCCTTAACTAAAGAGTGGCAGCAGAACCCATTCCTCTTCTTATGAGGAAAAGGCAGCACCCCACTTGAGGTCTCTAACTGAAGCCTAAAGCTGGAAGCAAGGACAAGCACAACCTTGTGCCCAATAGATCCATGACTGGTGTAGCAGCAAGCACCCTAG
The DNA here is from genome assembly GCA_028627135.1 of Pseudochirops cupreus. Taxonomy (NCBI): domain Eukaryota; kingdom Metazoa; phylum Chordata; class Mammalia; order Diprotodontia; family Pseudocheiridae; genus Pseudochirops; species Pseudochirops cupreus. Next base: position 445,961,895 of record CM053581.1, read on the forward strand.
CATACCCAGGATGGCAGCTAGCATAGGTTCTTAGATCTGCTTTTCTAAAGGTTTAACAATCAAACATATCATTTACCTAGTTCAAGGGAAAAAGTCAGTGCCTTGAACTTCAGAGAACACAAACAGAAGTTACAAGTAGACAAAAAAATACAGACAGAGAAACAGATCAACAGACAGGGCTTCCAGATGTTTGACCATTACATCCATGCCTAGTTAGTTAGCAGAGAGGGAAGCACCAACATCTGGGTTTTCAAAGCCCGGGGACTCAATGGCTGCCCAGTCTCATCTGGCCAAATCACACAACTCTTCCCAAAGTGAGCCCCAAAGCAAAACCTCACATTAGGGTATATATATATCCTTTTCCTGGGTCAGAGAATGTCACAACCCTCTTGACCCACTGCCCAATCACAAAGTAACAAGGTGTGGGCATTCCTGAAAAACAAGCCTCCCACCACAGGCTCCATGTGACCACATTCAACCTATTAAAGGGCAGAGTTTATTTTCAAATCAGAGAAGGTTCTCAGATTCACTTAAGCCTATCAAGGGGCCAAGGGGCAGGGAAGATCTTCAGATTCCCATTACAACTAGTAGGGACCAGCAGTGAGCATGGAACCCATGGATCAACTTCAAGCAGAGCAATATCAGAACAGCAACATATATCACATGCGGAAGAGATGAGATGCCTGGTCGACTATGTGTCATAAAAAAACAGAGGGGAAAAGGCCACGGAAAGCAATATGATGAATCATCAGAAGATACTGGTTGTTCTGGAACATTGGACATGTGAGTGTTCATGTGCCCCGACCATATGTACCTCCTCCATGAAACTGCCATGGACACATAAGTCCTCTATGTGTTTCCTTCAATGCATTTGCCCTAGTCACATTCCACTTGTGCTTGCTCCATGTGTTCACTCATCCTATTGATAGGTATGTGTGGAACAGTGTGACCCAGGTCACACTGGAGATCAGGTTTATGGGGAATTACTTTGTAGCCACTTTCCTTACTATCCTATTTCATTAAATGGCCTTGCTTTGAATAGATTGTGTCATGTGGCTAACTAAAGAAAAAAAAAGATAACACATTGGTGGGAGGCTTATGAGCAATGGCTTTTACATGTATTCAGACCCTTGTCCCTCCCCTCCCAGACTACCTTAAGCCTTATGTGGGGGACTCACTATGCGGGTTGGGGCATGCTCTTCATGGGCCAAGGTCATGCTGCAGAATGAGTGACCTGGAGCAAATACCCATTCCTTACCTACTCTTTGTTCTGTTCTCCTTGTTCTAAGGCCCCCAAAACAATTCTTAGTGTAGCTAAGAGAGCTCTTTCAGATGGGCAGATCTGATGGCTTAGATGTGTTTCCTTTCTTGAAACAACGTTAATTTGTCCAGTTTTGTGGCTTTTTCTGTGGAACAACATTAGCTCATCCAAGTCTGTGGTTTATTTGAAAATGAAATTCCAGTAAATCTTTCGCACCATCTGGCAGTGCAGTGATTGGCTGGGAGAAGCCACTGCATACACAAGAAAACAAAGAAAAAAAACCTCCCCAAAGCAGAAAGACTCCCTATAAGCCCAAGACCCAGGGCGACCTAACCAATTCTGTCCTGGAAAGGCATTGTCTGAACAAGAGCTAACCTGTCACTTCTCCAAAGAGTGCCAGTTTTTCTTAAGAGCTATAAAACAGAGCTGTCTCTGAAATTCCCAGCCTTTCTATAGGAATAGTTTTCCAAGAGAATCCCTGAGCTATTTAGACTTTTGGGGTAAAGTTTGAACCATCAGAGAAAGTGGGAAATCACTGGGGAGAAATAGGAAATTTTTAAAATCCCTGATTGAATCATTCAAATCATATTGCTTTGTTGAAAATATTGTTGTAGCTGTTTGTATGTTTTTAAACTTCTATCATTGTAGAATAGCTCTAAAGTAAAAAGAGGTCTTCTGGTCTAACCTCTTCATTGTATATATAAGGAAACTCAGTCCCAGTAAAGAGAAATGACTTGCCCAAAGTCACACAAGTGGTAAGTATCAGAGACAAAATGGCCTTCTTGCTCTAAGACCATCACTCTTACCAATATATCACTTAACACTTGAATTTTCAACTTATGCAGAGAAAGGTCATTTCCTTATTATCCATAGCATATTTTCTGAGATAATGAATGACAGACTTTAGGAAGTATGTTGCTCAGTCCTATTTGAGCCATGGTCTTAAGTTTCCAAAAATACTGTTTTAGGAGCTGTCACATTTACTGCACTTTGGCCTACAAGGAATGTGACATAAATTCGTATCATTTTAGTTGGCCAGGCCACATTTGCTGGTAGCCCGATCTCACAGTAGATAGAAGCTTGGACTTGGAGAAAGGAAGATTTGAATGCAAATCTTGCCTCAGACACCTCGTAGCTGTGTGATCCTGAGCAATGTTTCTGTGACTCAGTTTCTTCAATTGTAAAAAGAGGACAGTACCTCAGAGGGTTGGGAAAATCAAATGATATAATATATGTAAAACATGTGTAAAAATTAAAATATTTTACGAATGTTAACTATTGTTATTATGACAAATAATAGCACACGATTCCTCAGTACTTTAAGGTTAGCTAAGACCTCTTCCTAAAAAAATTAGGTAGTGCAAGGACTATTATTCTGTTTTTATAGATTAGAACCCAACAGAGTCTTATTCCAATGTCTTAGTGTGGTATTGAGGGAATCAGGAGATCTTGAAGACTCTGCCCTGGAGTACAACAGCTAGAAGGTTCTACCATGCTGAAAAGACTTTGATATGGTCCTAGCAACAAACTGTGTCTCCTCTCTGAGGGCCTGTCTAGTTACATGCAGAAAGAAATCTTTAATCAAGCAGTACATTCTACATGAAAAATTTTCTGATCCTCACTCTATGGCAAATCCCTCCCCCCTCTATTTTTTTGGTATCTATTTTGCGTACATGCTGAATATACTCACTTATGCATATATCTCTTCTGATAAAACATAAGATCCTCGAGGGCCAGGGATGATTCCACTTTTATCTTTTATCTTCCAGCATCAAACACAGAACCTGGCATAGTAAATGATTGTTGGTTGACTGACTGCTAATTATACCATACTCAATTTGGTTTTGTTTTTTTTGGTCACTTATATTGTGATTATTGTGCATGTTTTCCTCCTATTCTGCTTACTTCTCTTTGCATCCTCTCATGTTTCACTAAAATCTTATAATTTCTTAGGTTTTGGTAACATTCCATTCTATTCATGTGCCATAATTTGTTTCATCATTTCATAATTAATGAGCATTTACTTTATTTAGATTATATCTTAATAGACAGGAACATATTGGTTACCAACATGAGTCACTTCTGAATTAATTGTCTGTATAGCAAACATGAAAATCAATACCAAAGGAGGAGATATGGTGAGTGATTAAAACAATTCTAACTTGATTTATTTAGACAAGCTGTTGATGCTGAAAAATGGGAAATGGGGGAAAGAAATAGACATCAACAGACTATCACCATTTCTTAAGGACATTTATTTGACATAGATCCATCACCGCAGAGAGATCAAAAGAGCTGAGAAACTGCCTTCACCAGAAAATACTCGATTCCCCTGCCAAGCAGAGAGATGTGGCAGCCAAAGGCAACACCAGGTTAGAATATAAACTCATTTGCAAACTATTACGGAAGAAGATGATGAAAGTTTATAAGCCAATATCAGCCTCATAAACTAGGACCCAAATGGTGGGCCAAGTTTATAGCAAGCTTGGTCAAAGACCAAATTAAGCCAGATCATCCAGACAACCAGATCGTGTAGGAGGAAATTGAAAGAAGGAAAACAAACAGAAGAAAAAATGGAACAGATCTATCATGATGGCTATAACACATTGGTTTTTACTAATGATAACAGGATTTCCATACTTGAACATTAACATCATGGTATCCAATGTGCTTCATGAAAAAATAGCATTAAAGAAAACAAAAAGAAGCTGAACTCAACCAATTATACGTAACAGAGGTCTGTAGCAGAGGGGAACAATTTTAAATACAGTGAAAGAGGTATATTTTCAAGGTATCTGAAAGAAGAGAAGATGATAAATCCTTCAGGATGAAAAACAGATGATATTTCTGGGGAAAGATTGGTTAAGAAAATAATAATAATAAATAAGCCACTTTCCTATTTCCAAATAAGCTTTATGAAAACCAATCTAAATATATGTCATGGGTATGCAAGTATGTATATACGATATATATGTATACATATATGTATACATGGATGCAGGTATGTGTATTTGTTGTTGTTCAGTCATTTTTGAGTCAACTCCAACTCTTTGTAACCTCATCTGGGGTTTTCTTGCGGTGGTTTGCCATTTCCTTCTTCAGCTTATTTTACAGATGAGGAAACTGAGGCAAACAGGATTAAGTGGCTTCCCTGGGGTCACACAGCTATTAAGTGTCTGAGGCCAGATTTAAACTCAGGAAGATGAGTCTTCCTGACTCCAGGTCCAGCATTCTATAAACTGTGCCACCTAGCTGCCCTATGCATATGTATATAGGTATATTTGTAATGTTAATAGAATAGGAAGATCTTCCCTGCCCATTAATAAGCCTAACGCATGGAGCCTGTAAGCACATGGAGCTCAGTGCATGGGAGGAGCTTGCCCAAGGAGGAGAGAGAGAGAGAGAGCATGAGCAGAGAAAGGGCAAAGAGTGAGGCAGAGAGAGAAAGAAGCAGCTTGAGTGGGGAGGGAAGAATCTTGCCTAGGGCAACTTGTTTGTGGGGAGGCCTAAAAGAAAGAAGGTTTAAGATGCTGGTGCTCCCTGGATTAGTGATAGGTACCCTGTTAAATCTTACCTCCTGGAATCCTAATGATGCTCCAAATAAATATTTTGGTTTTGCCTTTGAGGAAGAAAGTTTAATATATTTTGCAAATCTACCCTGGAAATATGCATGCCTATAACGAATGTTATGTGTATCACATTGGCATTACATTTGGTGATGAGGATGGGATCACAAAATACAAAATCTCTATTTGGAGATGGGAAGGCTCTGAGGAAGGAAATGGGTATCCTGGGATGGGAGGATTTACCTTATTCCTCCCTGGTGAGAAAATGGGTTAAAAGCATGGGACTTTGTGAAACTGGGAACAGAAAGAAAAACGTTTGCAAGGAATAAAATGTGAGAAATAAATGTCAGGGATATGTAGAAGAGAATGGGCTTTGCTAACAAGTTATTGTATTATATGTAAAAGTAGAGACAAATTGCCGGAGGAAAAGGTTCAGCTGGAAAAGGAGTTAGTTGATTTGCATGACACGATTTCTATGTTACAGCATCAGAACTCTCCTTTGGAAGAGCAAGCAAGAAAGTACGAGGTGGTAGCAGAAAAGAAAGCTGTGAGTTTAGATCAGAAAAAGAAGAGAAAAGTTAACAAGAGGAAGATACACGAAACCCTTATGCACAGGGCCTGATTGAGACTCAGACACATCAGCAAAATTAAACAAATTCAGATGAGGAGGCTTCTAGGAATGTAGATGCTCCAAGGAAGCAGGAGAACCAGGGAGGCCACATAGTGTTTAAGAAAATAACTGAGGATTTTACTCAGCAGGAGGTCACAGATATTTTAAGTCAAATCACCCAAAAAATGAAAAATTCATTAGTATCTTGGATAGTGAGAGAATCAGTGACAAAAAGGACTGGAGGAGTATAGATTGTTAGCTTTAGCTGCTGAAGGATGCAATAAACAGTATCCCACTGACTATCTGTGGCCTAGTGGAGATAGACCCTAATATTCATTTAGATATTATATGAGAAAGTTAAAGGAAGAGATAATGAAAATTGCAATTATAATTGGAATTCCTAATTGAGGAAACAGGGCACCCTCTTTAAGAGGTGCTAGATAAGACTGCACAGTTAGGTGACTTAGGGGAATGGGGAAAAGATAAATTCCCTCAAGAGAGAAGAGAAAATGGAGGATTTGAAGTCAGAATACATTAACAAGGAGAGAAATGTTTACTGCTTTATTGAGAGCAGGGATAGATGATGAAAGAATAGATGGTATCTCAACTAATAAACAATATGAGATGTACTGAGAAAAGGGACTTAATATTAGACAAAATACAGACGAAAGAACTGCCCCTACAAATCCTCCTGAATCATCATATCCAAGCTCGTCACACCTTCAGGGAGAAAAGGAAATTAGTCAAGCCCCAGCTCATATTAAAGAAGTACACAGACAGGATTACAGACCCTGTATCAGTTTAACCCTATACTGGAAAAAATAGATCAACCATTGTGTATCAGCAAGCACCCCAGCACACCCAGGGCGGCTGCTAGCATAGGTTCTTAGATCTGCTTTTCTAAAGGAAAGCAACTCAAAATGGGTTAACAATCTTACTTTAATCAAGCTTATCATTTAACTAGTTCAGGGGAAAAAGTCAGCACCCTGAACTTCAGAGAATACAAACAGAAGTTACAAACAAACAGTAAAACAGATCAGCAGACAGCTTCCAGCGCCTGACCATTACATCAGTTACCTATTCAGTTACCAGAGAGGGAAGCACCAACATCTGGGTTTTTCATAGCTG
>CM053581.1:445968959-445999713 GCA_028627135.1 Pseudochirops cupreus
ACATTTTTATTTGTGTTAAATAAACCCTCAAACTACTAAAAAAAAAAACAGCTAGTAGAGGAATGTCATATATGTCAACTGGAAAAGAATGAACTGTGTCTTGGGTAATAACTGGAGTGAATAGCAATGGGAAAAGTCCCAGCTCAAATTTGGCAAAAAGATTCTGTTGGACCCCTACCCCAAGATAGAGGATGGAAATTTCTATGTGTTCGTGTTGACACCTATTCAGGTGTATTAGTGGCTTGCTCCTATAAGAATGTGACCCAGAAAAACACCTTTAGATTTTTTAGATATTAGATTTTTAGATATTATAAGTCTGTATTATGGAAGCCCAATGCAGATTTATAGTGACAATGGGGCACACTTTAAAGGTAATAAAATGAAGAGATACTGTCTATTAAATAATATAGAATGGACATCATATTCCATATTATCCAGAAGCATCTGGGTTTATTAAAAGAATGAATAGATTATTGAAAGAAACAGTTAAGGAAGTTAAGTTCTAATAATTCTTATTAACATTGGAAAGATAATTTGTTCACTGCTTGTTGTAATTTGAATAGACCATTGAGAGAAAGTAGACCTCTAGCCAGAATGATGACCTCAAATCTGTAAATTAGGAAACAGCAAACACATAAGGTCCCAAATGTTGAGAATCGGACTGGAACACATGATATCCCAGAACCATATCACAGAACACCTGGTTTAGCTGGATATGATGTGCATTGTTTGGAAGACCTTTTGTTGGATAGGAAGGAAATGAGGAAAATCCCTACTGGAATATGTATAAGAATCCCTAAAATTTGTTTTGGATGGCTATTATCTAAATCAGGATTAGCAGCTTGAAGAATACATGTATTGGCTGGTGTAATAGATTCTAATTATTAAGGAGAAATTATTTTGACATTCCAAAATTTAGGAGAAGAACCTATACCATTTTATAAAAACGATAGAATAGTTCAAGTTATCATTATTCCTTGTGAAATAACACCCCTTGTGACAACTGACTGTCCTTTTGAAATAACTATCAGAGGAAATGAAGGGTTTGGTTCTACTGACAGAAGAAAATTGGGGACTAAAGTATGGGTAAAACAGAAGCCAGATGATGTTCCAAAGGCTTCAGGGAATATAGCACATGAAAAAAATAATACTGTAACTCTTGTTTATTCAGGAGAAAATGATTAACACATTGCACCCTTATCCCATATATTTACAGTGAATAAGGGTATGATAGTGGGTTCATGGACTCCAGAAGCACGGCTGACACCATATTTACCCTGCTTCTGATTATTGTCTCCTTATACTTTTTGGTCTTTCTTTGTTTTACCTGTTAGCTAGATTTGTCTCCTACTTAGTGCCCTCCACTTGTAGATGACTGGCTGCTTAAGCTGGATGTCACCCTTGGTCCAAGACCAAGCTCTGGATACTGGCTAAGGAACTGGCCCTTCAAATGGGGCCTCTCAAGGCAGGGACAGCTCTTTGTCCAATTTCAGGAAGAAGTAGTTTCAGAAGATGAGACCTTCATCCCTTACCCCGAGAGATTTTGGGTCACGTGTGTTTGAGGTGGGACTTACGAGGTGCTTGTGCCCAAGCCCCTACCCTAAGTTATTGTTTTGTTTGTTTATTTTGTGTTATCTCTTTTATATTGTTATTGAAGTTGTGTCGATGCAAGTTGCCCCCAAAATCCCATCCATCTGTGTAATAGATCTGAAAGATCTTGGAGCCGAATGTAATGTTAATAGAATAAGAAGATCTTCCACACCCACTAATAGCCCTAACACATGGAGCCTGTGATCACATGGAGCCTGAGTTACATGGAGCTCAGTGTGTGGGAGGAGCTTGCCCAAGGAGGAGAGAGAGAGAGAGAAAGAGAGCATGAGCAGAGGGCAAAGAGTGAGGCAGAGAGAGAAAGAAGCAGCTTGAGTGGGGAGGGAGAAATCTTGCTTAGGGGAACTTGTTTGTGGGGAGGCCTAAAAGAATGAAAGTTTAACATGCTGGGTGCTCCCTGGATTAGTGATAAGTGCCTTGTTAAATCTTACCTCCTGGACTCCTAATGATGTTCCAAATAAATATTTTGGTTTTGCCTCTGAGGAAGAGAGTTTATTATATTTTGCAAATCTACCCTAGAAATATGCATCTATATTCATAATGGCTATGATGGTTATTTCATTGGTATTGCAATATTATATACGTATCGTGTGTGTGTATATATATGTGTGTGTGTGTGTGTGTGTGTGTGTGTGTACATATACATACACACAGACACACACATATGCATATGAGAGAGAGAGAGGAAAGGGGGAGAGAATGAGTAGGCTTTGACAAATGATACTCTACAGCAAACTACATATTTACAATAACAATTCACTAAAAGGAACAGAGAATACTAAATCCCACTGCGATTATTGCTGGTTGCCTTATAAAAGTCATTTAATTCTGTAAAGCAAAATACTAACTTAAGGAATTTCACTTCTTTAACAAAAATGTCTTGCACACATATGTTAAACTGTTAAACATTTTTTGAAAAATGAAACAACCAAGATAAGCTTTTCTATAACCATCTATCAACATTGTATGAGGCATAAAACAATGAAATGTATGCATTATGGTATAGTACAGTGGTTCTCAACCTTCCTACAGTCGCAACCCTTTAATACAATTCCTCATGTTGTGGTGACCCCCAACCATAAAATTATTTTTATTGCTACTTCATAACTGTAATTTTGCTACTGTTATGAATTGTAATGTAAATACCTGATATGCAGGTTATATTTAAATTGAACATAATCCACAGGTTGAGAACTACTTGGTATAGTACATTAGTGTCAAACTCAGTTAGAAATGGAGGCCACTAAGATGTACATAATGTTACCTGCAAGCCACAGAATGACCTAGTTTTTCAATGTAATATCTACTTTAATTATCTTATTTCATGATTTTTTTATTTTTTACTTTTTTTGTTAAATATTACCCAATTACATTTTAATCTGGTTTGGAAGCATAGTGTAGCCTGTGGGTGGCTCTGTTTGCCACCTTTGAGAGTGGGCAGTGCACTCCATTTGGAGTCAGAAAGACCTGGGTTCAAAGCTTGCCTCTCATTAGCTGTATCACTTTGGGCAGCTCACCTAACTTCTCTGTGCCTCAGTTTCTTTATCTTTATTTGCAAAATGAGGGAATCAGACTTGACCTCCAAGGCCCCTTCCAGCTCCATGATTCTATATTCATCAAAGAGATTTGCAATTATCATGGAGAATCTTTAGTGCAAAGTCCAAACAGAAGACAGATTTCCTAGCTATGAATGAATGATCCTGATTGTAAATGACTGTGTGCTGATTACAACAAGCCCCAGAGTATTTTAAATGAGATCCCTAATCACTCAAAAGATTTAATGTTATTGACGCAAGAAAAACCAAGTAGATGCCTGTTCTCTGGATGTAGCTGGAGGAATAGCCCATTGAACCAATCCATCAGCTTGTATATCTTGGACAGATGCTGAAGATAGGACAAGAATTGGGCCCAGAACTGTACAGTGCTTTTAGCCCCAGGCTTCTACCTAAAACAAACACTTACTTAAAAAAAAAAATCTAATCTTCTTACAAATTATGGAGTACCATAGTCTCCAAAGAATTAAAGCTAAAGGTCATCCAAAAGCGATGGAGAAATACATAGTGGGTGTGAGAAGTTTGTAATATATTTCCAATGAGTGGTTATACAGAAGAAACATAAACAATCTATTAAAATTTATGACCAGAAAACGTTTAGGAGAGCTCAAAAAGCAACAGACTGGTTAGTTGGCTCTTCTAATAGCCCCAACAAGTGATCACCAGGCCCTCAGTTAGGTTGGGGGTGGTATTAGGGGAGAGAAGGGGGAAGTGAGGAGAGGACAAATCACAGGACTTAGCAAGTGTTTCAAATTTAGACTCAGGAGGAAAGAAGGTTCAAAGAAAACTCTGAGGTTTTAAGGATGGGAAAGCGAGGCAAATGGTATCATCAAAAAGTTATGGTGGGCAGCTAGGTGGTGCAGTGAATAGAGCACTGGCCCTGGAGTCAGGAGGACCTGAGTTCAAATGTGGCCTCAGACACTTGACACACTTACTAGCCGTGTGACCTTGGACAAGTCACTTAACCCCAATTGCCTTGCCTTGCCTCCTATTCCCCCCCCTCAAAAAAAAGGTTAGGGAAGCTGGAAAGGGGAAGAGATTTGGAGGGACGATTAGGTATTCAACTTTTGTGACATTGTCTGTGAGGTATTCAGGTACTGAGACTGGAGTTGGTGGGGGGAGGTAGAAATTAAATCTGTATCTGTAAATATGAAAATCATCTCCAAAGGGTGCTTAATCAATCCTTTGGGTACTGGGAGATCATCAAGGCAGGAAACAAAGCAGAAGAGGCTTTGAAGAGAGGGCCTTAAATGAAGTAGCAGGGTCAGAACCCAGATTGCAAGAGGTGGAGGATTAAGGTAAGGAAGTAGTCTATAGTCCAGGGGTGGGGAACCTGGGCCTCAAGGCCATATGTGACTCTCTGGGCTTTCAAGTGTCATCTTTTGACTGAATCCAAACCTCACAAAACAAATCCCCTTAATAAAAGGAATTGTTCTGTAAAACTTGGACTCAGTGAAAAGGCCACACCCAAGGACCTAGAAGACCAATTGTAGCCCCTTTCATGGAGTTCAGCAGATAAATACAAGAGAGATAGGGGACGATAGTTGGAAAGGAAGGCAGCAATCAAAGAAATTGTTTTTGTTTAATTTAAGGATGGGGGAGATCCGAACATATTTTTAAGGCACAGAGGAATGGCCTGTAGATAGGGAGAGAACAAAGATAAAAAGGCAAAGAGACAGAAGGGATGGAATGGGAACTGAGGCACAGAGGAAGGTTTAGCATTGACAAGAATGGATCGGCTCACTGTCTGAGGATGAAGTAAAATAGGAAAGAATGTTGAAGGGTAAAGGAGTTCTGATGAGTAGAGAAGAGTAGATGTGACTGGTCTAAATTTTCTTGTAAAGTAGGAGGAAAGATCATCTGCTGAGAGACAGGAGATGAGGCAACATTGGGGATTTGAAGAGAAAAGGGGCAAGGTTTGGAATAATTTGGAATAGGGATTGTGGCAGAGAGTCAATTTTCTTTATGATATACTCAATCTGGAGACAAAGGAACTGGGTCCAAATCTCAGCACTGCCAGCTACTACTCTACCTTAGGCAAATAATTTAACCTCACTTTCATCCTCTGCAAAATGAGGGGGCTGCATTAAATAGCCTTCAAGGTCCCTTCCAACACTATACCTGAGTTTCTATGATCTTTCCATTTCTGTAAAGTAGTGAGGGCCCAGATGGTTAGATAAAATGAATTTGTTTTATGTCTCCCTCCATCAAGGTTCAGTGGCTCTAAAGAATTTTCATCCAGAAATGAAACTTAGCAGGTCACAAACAGCATAAAGACAAGTGAACAAGAGATTCAAGAGGGGAAAGAGCTGCCTTGTGGAAGTGGCTAATAATAGGGTTAAGACTATGAGGCCAGAACAGTGTAAGAGTAATGATGAGCTAAGACAACCAGGAGGAATGGAGGGACCTAAAAATCACCGTAAGACTGAAGAGCAGGTTTAAGAAGACAAAAGCAGTGAGAGAAAGGGATAATAGAATAGAAGCGGGGAATTTCTGCATCTGATATAGTTGAAGTGATGTTTTGGGTGGTGGTGGATTAGTACCACAGCAGTGGGTGGCCGAGGTCAAGTAAAGGTAGAAGTCATGGAAACTGAGAATGTCTGATGAAGCCAGAACATCTGAAGGAACATCAACATGTAGAGTGAAGCCACCAAGGATGAAGGCAAGATTTGGGACAAAAAACGTTATGAGATGGCAAGTCGTTGCTACTCATCCTTCATTTTTGAAGGGAATCAATGACATCACAGGACAATGACTTGTTTGCATGAATTGGATTTAAGGGATGCACAAAGTCATCAGCCTCTCTCTTTTAAAGTCATCAAAGTCCAGTGGTAGTCAGAATGACCGTCAATGACCCAGGATGCAGCGGATGACCTTGGTGCTTTCAATGTCTGACCAAACTCTAAGCACTCCACAGCACCTGCTTCAGCCTCCTCCATGGCTGCTGGAACAAATTGTTCTTGTCTGCCCAATCCACCTGGGGAAGTCTTCACATGCTTGGGGTAGACATTTCCCTAACTCAAGTACTGAAGGAAAGAGAATGACTTAGAGGTCAGAAGATGACAGCAACAGAAATAGAGGCAAGCGGGTGAGTGAGTGAGTGAATGAGTGAATGAATGAATAAGTGAATAAATGAAAAATCATTTATTAAGTTCTCACTATGTGCCAGGCACTAAGCTAAGTGCTGGAGATACAAATCCAAAGATGGTTCCTGCTCTTAAGGAATTTACATTCTAATAGGCAAAGACAAGGGGAAATGGTGATTAGGGAGAGGTGATTTGGCCTGAGAAGTCACAGGAATGGTGGCTGGAGTCATAGGACAATTGATCAACATTTCCTATCTAGTTATGAAAGTATTGATTAGATTATGACTTAGAGAATTAGAGGTAGAAAAGTATTGAGCACCGAATGAAGACCACAGGAGAACAGCATAGTGGTGCTGGGTCTGGCTTAAATAAGGAAAATCCTTACCAATCAGGAATCCAGGGATATAACGTGGGAACCAGAGTACAGGGTTGGAGGTGAAGGCTGGAACAAGAATTTGAAGATGGCTGGAGAGTGGTGAACTGCAAAGGAAGAAAGACTACTGAGTGATGCTGGCAGAGGGAAGGTCTGGAAGTGGCAATGGGGTTGGCATAAGAGAAGACAAAGTCAACATTGGAGAGTGTAGCAAGGGAGATGGTATTTTCAGGAGGAAAACAAGTTGTCTTTGAATGCAAAAAAAAAAGGTTAATGTTAGAGTAAGAGGTTTAGGGTGGTTCCAAAGAACACAGCAGAAGAGGAGGACAGAATAGGGATAGTTAGGCCTAAACTGGACAGGAAGGAGAGGTAGCAGAGGAAAGGGCTTTTTCTCTTTGTCAGCTAGGTGGCACAATGGACAGAGTACTGGGTCTGGAGTAAGGAAGACCTGAGTTTAAATCTTGCCTCAGATATTTAATGGCTGTGTGACCCTGGGCAAGTCACTTAACTTCTACCTCAGTATCCTCAACTATAAAACAGCAATAATAATGGCACTTACTTCTCAGTATTGTAGTGAGGATCAAGGTATTTGTAAAGCACTAAACGCAGTGCCTGCCACATAGTAAATGCTCACTCTTTTCCTTCCCCATTTCCTTTTTCTCTAGATTAATAATAGTACTAAATCATAGGGGTTTGAGGAATAAAAGGTAAGCACTGCAGAATCCTAGGATCATAGATTTAGAGCTATAAGAGACTAAAGACCATAGAGTCCAGTCCTTTCCCTTCCTTTGTCCTTCCCTTTCTTTCTTCTTCCTTCCTCTCTCCTTCTTTCCTTTTCCCCTTCTTTCATTCCTTTCTTTCTTTTTTTCCCCTATTTATTATTTTTGGTTTTCATTGATGTGGGGAATCCAGAAAGAAATTTCCTCCAAAATTGTGTATCAAAAACTCCTCTGTAATGTATAAGCTTAGATAACTGTTTGGTGACACCGACAGGTGAAGTGAATTGCCCAGAACCACACAGCTTGAATGTGGCAGAGGTGGATGGAACTCGGAGCCATGTCTTCTGAGTTCCCTCTTCTCTAAGTACTGCCCCATACTGGCTCTTTAAGCTACAAGGAAAAAATTTCTCAGGAGACCTTTGCATTTTTGATGACCTGGTAGAATTGCAAACATAAAGGATCTCTCTTTGACAATCTGTTGAGTTCTGGCTTCTTCACCCAGAGAAGCTTGTCAACAGTTCTTGAAGTAGTTATTCAGGAAAGTTTTTCAAGGGACTCATAGCAAAACCTCTGTGACACAAAATGTAACTCAGGGGAGAAGGGCATTCAGATGTTTTACTTTCAAGCTGTCTGAGGCAATGGAAATCCAGAGTTGATGATGTTGGGGCATGACCCTGGACAGCTCAGTCAGAATGAAAGTACACAGCTAATAAAAGGCACCTTATCTCTCAGTGCTCTGACCCTGAAAAAGTTAGACATGGAGTTTGAGAAAGTCTGGGCCATGACTATATGAAAATTTTTTTCTAGTGGCTCCAGAAATAACAACCCCCAAAATGAGCATTCACTGAGTGCCTGTTATATGTTGAGCACTGTTTTAGAACACAGGTATTTTAGCTCTAGAACTGGAAGAGACCTAAAGGGCCATTTCATACAACCCCCTTATTTTACAGATGACACTCTGAGAGGTTAAGTGATGAGCCTAGGACACCCAAGAAGACAAAGAAGCTTGTAGCAGTGGGGGAAGGCAGGCTTTGTAAGAGAGGTACCACAATAATGGAGTATAGGGGTGATAGTTTGAGGCTAGGTAAGGAAATGACACCAGCTGAAGAAGAAGGGAGAGAATAAGCATTAATAACCTATTATTTTATAGTGTAAGCAAATTACAATAATTATCTCATTTGATCCAATAGAACAACCCTGGGAGGTAGGTTATTATTATTATTATTATAATTATATAATTATATTATATTTTTATTATCCCCATTTGACAGTTGAGGAAACTGAGAAAGGCAGTATTTAAGTGACTTGTCCAGGGTCACATAACTAGTAAGTAGCTGAGTCAGGAGCTAAACCAGTGGTTTTCAACCTTCCTAATGCCACGACCCTTTAATACTCATATGTGGGCATATCTGCATGTGGGCAGACCCGCTTGGAGACAGAAAGAGGAGTGGTGTCTTGGTTCCTAAGACCATCGGAAATATGTGTTTTATGATGGTCTTAGGTGACCCCTGTGAAAGGGTCATTCGACCCCCAAAGGAGTCACAACCCACAGGTTGAGAACCGCTGAAAACTCAGATCTTCCAGACTCCAAGTCCAGAGCTCTATACACTACCTAGTTGCCTTAGGCATCTGTGCTTGGTCTTATGCTATTGAATATTTTTACAAATGATGGATAAAGGTGTAGATGGCATGTCTGTCAAACTCAGAAATGACACAAAGCCAGGTTGGAAACTAAAATTACTCATGGTAGAATAATGACACAAAAAGTTACTGTGGGGAACTCTCTTTATTAATATAGGTTGCAACCAGTCTATGATTTAGTAGATCAGTCCTAGGGAGTTGCCTCAGGTTGGGAAGGGGCCTTTTGTCAGTGATGAGATTTTAATTTAGGCCTCCTAGACTGCAATCACAGGACTCAGCCTACTTTGCTGGACTACATATTCACTCCAGGGATATGTGTCTGTCTGTTTGTTTGTATTGGGGGGGGGGGTGTTATGTTGAAAACAAGACAGAAAACCCTTATGAATAATTAAAGTCATCTCCTTTCAGTTTTTGTCCCTTATCTTCCCCAAAAATGTTGGTAGATCGTTTTCACAGCCAGTCACACATACAAATGTAGCTTCCCTGAAACCTGGGAGCATTGAGAGAGCTGGAAAACTCCAGATATACTATCCTTTTCATTCCATCTCAGGAAGGATTCAGCTGGGGTAACGTTCTGGCAATTACTTGACCTGGGGTCATTAGCAGATCTGTCTCTCATCCCCTACCTCAAGGACAATCATCCCATTTATCACTTTCAGTTAAAGTGGGCAGATTTTTTTTTTGAGGGAGGGCAAAAGGGTAAAGGTGGGAAGGTCAGTACAGGAAGGGTGGTACATAATGTGGGTACAGGCATACCTGGGAAGACTTCTGGCTGATGGTTTTGTTTGGAAGCTGACAGCAGATGGAAGAAGGAAGATTGCCTAGGAATCTCTGCAGGTGATGCATAGAGCACCTGGGAATGCTGCCCACCTCCTAACATGAGCAGGAATGGATGTCAGATGATTGATATCTGGCCATTGCCCTTCCCAGTCCCTGAAGAAGACCTATATAGACTGTCCCAAAACTCTTAGGGCAGTTTTCTGAAGCTACCAAAGCTTAAAACTGCCCCAAGACATTTGGGATACTCTGTAGAGTTCAGGGTTTGGAAGGGAGAAGGGGATGTTCATTTTCACTTTGCCATGCATCTCAACACCAGTATTACTCCCAAGGCCAAGCATACAGTCTCTTCCCCCTTCCTTTGTCCTTCCAGTCAATTCTGGCCTGCTCTTCAATTACCAGGGATGGGTAAGCAGAGATTTCTAATCACATGCTGGATCTAGGAGCAGTCAAATGGCTCATACTGATCTGCTTGCTTCCTTGATCACTGCTGGCAGGACTAAATAGGAGAACTCAGCATGGGCAGAGGGCAGTAATATGACATAGAAGAAAGAATCCTGGATTTGGAGTCAAAGGACATGTTCAAATACTGTCTTTATAATTTACTAATAGTGTGACTTTGGGCAAGTCACCAGTGAACCTTATTCACAAAATGAGTGAGTTGGGTGAGTGAAGGGAGGTAATATGGTACCCTGCCTAGAAAGGGCTGGACTTGGAGTTAGAGGAGAAGCTAGGTTAAAATCCTGCTACTTGCAACCCAAACTACTCAAGCAGCTGGTGGTGCAGTGGACAGAGTGCTTAGACCTGGAGTCAGGGAGTCCTGAGTTCAAATCCAGCCTTAGACACTAGCTGTGTGACCCTAAGCAAGTCATTTAACCACTGTTTGTCTCAGTTTACTCAACCATTAAATGGGGATAATAAGAACACTTTTCTCCCAGGTTGTGAGGATCAAACAAGACAATATTTGAAAAATACTTAGCCCCTTGCCTGACACATAGTAGATGCTTTAAAAAAAACAACGCTGGCTTCTGTCCTTTAGAGGCTTCCCTCAGTAGCAGGCAAGAGCAGTAGACACTTCAACATATTCTCCATCCCCTAAAGCATGACCATCTCTGATGCCTTCCTGCTCTGGCTTCCTCCTTCTCTGACCAAGGAAACACTCTGGAAGTTGTTTGTCCCCCTCATGTGATTTCCAGTCACATCCGTGATACTGAAACCAGTACTGGTTTACCAAAGCCTGGCCATGCAGTCTGGTGTCCCTAATTAGGCTTCACCACAGCAGGGAGGAAGAGCAGCTTCTCAAGCCCAGCATGTGACTCGCACATGCCCTGAATAGGGAAGACTGACGCTAAGCTTTTAGGACACTTTGCTGAGCAAATGAGCCCATCGAGTTGTATTTGTGGCAGTGGTGAATTCTCTCCAAACCACTCCTCCTCCCCACATCCCTTTTTTGGAAACACATACACTCTGTACGGCCACAGTAAAACTAGTCAAAAAAGTGTCTACTGATTCCTTCCAAGCTATCATTAAGAGGGAGGTTCATTTACCATTCTAGAGACTGGCATAATCAATTATATCACAGAGCAATCCTCTGGGTCATTATGTATCTAGCTCAGAGCTGATGCTGTTCAACAGAATTTCTTTTTGTCTCAAATTTCTGATCACAGACTATCTCCTTTTTTGGAGTGGACATGCATTGTCAATTTATTTCTTCCCGGTTCAGCTAAATGCTGTGTGTAGTAGTTATATGCTTGGGTAAAGGTAGAAAGACTCTCCTAGTAGAGCACAGCTGAAAGAGGGCTGGATATGGCATTGGAGGAGCCAGGTTCAAAACCCAGCTCTGCCACTTGAAAAGTATATCAACTTATGGCAACTAACTTCTCTGGACCTCAGTTTCATCATCTGTGTAAAGGTGAACTCAAAGTTCTATTAGAGCTGATACGAAAGGCCAGACATAGGACTAGGGATGTTGAAAAGATAAATGGTCTTTATTATATAGTCTCAGCTTTGCCTTGGCCTGTTCCCCACCCATTTATCTACATGAGGAAAGGAGAAGAGATTTGGTATTGAGAAAACTGGGGAACCCTGAAACCCAGAGCTTTCTGGTACTTGTTGGGTTAAAATTCCACACTTGGGTAATGATGAGGCACAGGACAGCCTTCAGAGGTTAAAACCAGGAGGAATATGGCAGGCTTACCGAAGTTAGATTGGAGTCTCCAAAAGACGGACACAATCCCCTGTACCAGAAAGTTTAGTCCAAAGAAATATTAAGCCTGAAAGCATTAGATATCTGGTTAGCATACTGCAATGTGTCCTAATGAACTGATCACCTGGGACTAATAGTTTTCTGCTAGAGATGAAACAGCTTCTAACCAAGACTCTGTAAAGATTCCTTAAAAACAAAAGAAAGAGAAAAATGTGATTCCCCCCTACCTTTTTCTAATCCTATGGCTGAAACAATCTTGGATGCTGTCCTAAACACACACACACACACACACACACACACACACACACACACCTTTTGAACTAAAAGACCATGGCACTCTTCTCGTGGGAAAGAGATAGCACTATGGCCAACGGGTTCAGTCAAAGCCATGTGACCATCAGACCTACACCTGACAGCATCTGATGAAGGCGACACATTCAGCAAAAGAGCAATCAGCAGAGCAGTATCCAGTAAGTGTCTGGCTGAGACTATGTGTCCAGCAAACACCAAAGGAGAAAAGCCAGGAGTGACTCAGAGGAATCCCTACAAGACATCAGCAGCTCTCTAGTAGCAGATATGAGTTATCTCTTCCTATTTGTGTCCTGGACACACATTTCCCCACATGGGTACCCCTCCATGCAAACACCCTGACTTCATGAGTTGCTTAGATCCCTACCTGTGTCCACTCTCCCCACTGAGTATGTGTGCATATGTGGAAGGATATGCCTAGGTTTATGGAGAAAATATTTTATTGCTCCTTTTCTTGCTATGCTATTTCATTGGCTAACTACTAAAAGCAAACACATTGGTGAGTGTATGCGAATTGTGGGTTAGTGAAGCTGGGGGCTTCTCCTCCAGTGACCCACCTGGTCAGTTGCAGGGGAGGGAAAGTGTTTCTACTCTCTACATATGTAAAATAAAAGGGATCAATTAGCTGGCCTCTAAGGTCCCTTCTAGCTCAAAGTATAAAATGATCCTGTGATCCCTGGGGTTTGGAATGGCATTTTCCTTCCCCAGAGAAGGGATTCTCTGTACAAGCTAAGTTGGCAGCATTCTAGTTTGCTTGAGGTTGGCACATAGGCCATCAGAAATCATCTGAATACCAACCTGCCAAGCTGAGGCAGTCCTGTGGTTCAGGGATTTATTGCTAACAGAAGAAAGAAATGAGAAGCTATTTCCTTAACCCTAAGATGCCAGCAATAAAGTTAAGCAGACATTCAGTGGGAGAGTCTGGGTCACTGCCCCCATCAATCTGCTGTCTGATTCCTCCTGCCTGTGTTCTTGCCTGCTCTCTGGGACTGGGCAGCACAACGTCTTCTGCTACCAGGAACAGGTGCCAAATTTGGGTGTGGAATTTCCCAACCCAGCCTTGGGGTCTAATGCTGCCATGGCAGCAGGGGAAGGGAATCACCACTTAGCTGCAGCTTCAGTAAAGAGAGAGAGGCCCCTCGTGGCTTCAGCTTTCTCAGGGACTAGGCCGTTCATCTCCTGGGAAATGGAGCCTTCTACTATAGCCCTGGAGGGAAACTTTATGGTGGGTGACCCAGCGCCCCAAGCTGCTGCTGCTCTTTTGGTTGTGGGAACTGCTTGGAATCCTTCCCAAATGCTTTCTGCACTAATCCTGTAGCTCCAAACATGAACTGCATTTGTAATGAATCCAATAAGTAACCAGAATGATAGGACTGGGAAAGGGCCAAGTAAGTTGCCGGATGCTCTTGTTCCCAAATGGCCATTATTGTTGAACATTGGTTCCACACTCCAAGCTTGGGGAAGTATGCTGAACAGTGGTTCTGACACAGAAACAGATTTTATAGCATTAATTTAGATACAAGCTATGCCCCTAAAGGCACTGGTGAGCTCCAAGAAAAGGCAGGAAAACAAGACGGGGGTTTTACATCAGTTGCCAGAGTCTTTGGAGGTCATTGTCCTGTTCATCATAACCCTGACTTCACTGATGACAGCAGATGCTTCCTGGCTGGAGACTGGTCATATGGCTCATTTTCTCTTGTCCCATTCTATTCTTCTCCCTTCTCAGCTTCTTTCTACTACAGAGGATTACTGAACCTGGGATGTCAGGTCCCTCATGAAAAGAATCACTTTTAAAAAATCTTTAAATATCTTTCCTTCCTCTCTTTTTTCCTTCCCCTAACCACTCCTCTTCTTTCCTCTCTCTCTCTCCTCCCCTCCCCTCCTTTTCCTTTACTCTCTTCTCTTCTTCTCTCCTCTCCCCTGCCTTTTTCCTTCCCTCCCCTTCTTTCTCTTTTTTTCTCCTTTCCTCTCTTCTCCTTTCCTTTTTTCTTATTTTTCCTCTCCCCTCCTCCCTTCTCCTAGGGTTCACAGGATGGTATCAGAAGAGACAGCAGAATCTGAACCTCTCTCCCACAGAGATTGAGAGAGAATGATGGGTCATTGGGAGGGAAAGCAACACGACCCTTTGGGATGTCACTCTGGGAAAAGTTTCTCAATGCACAGGCTTGTGGAGGACTATGAGGCAAGATATAAGGGTTAGGATTGCCAGGAGAGGGGAGATTCCCCCCCCCAAATGAGGAAGGACACCCCTACAGATCATGTTAGTGCCCTGGGGCAAAACTTTTCAGTCCACAGTTATCATAGCTCTGTTAGCAATCATGTACCAAACCCTGAAATGGCATTGATACAGAGGAGAAATTATTTTAAAACAACATGTCAGCCTTCCTGGGTGACTCTGGATGCCTGAGTCTTAAGCAACACAAGACAATACATATTTATTAAATGTTTACTATGTGTCTGGCACTGTGCTAAGCACTGAGGCTATAAAAACAAGCAAATAGAAAAACAATACTTGCCCTCAAGGAGTTTACATTCTAATGGGAAAAGGTAAAATTCAAAAGGGAGCTGATTAGGTGGTATGTGGGATGAAGGTACCAGATGGGGTCATAATGTTAAAGTCTGGAAAGTCAGCACAGCTGGGAAGGGAATGAAGGTTGGCCAACATGGGCCCCTCTCTAAAATGGACGTCTCAACTATGCCTAAAGGGCTAAAAAATGTGCATATCCTTTGACCCTGCAATACCACTTCTAGGGCTATATCCCAAAGAGATCATACAAATGGAGAAAGGACTCACACGTACAAAAATATTTATAGCAGCACTTTTTGAGGTGGCCAAGAACTGGAAATTGAAGGGATGCCCATTGAATGGGAAATGGTTGAACAAGTTGTGGTATATGAATGTAATGGAATACTATTGTGCTATAAGAAATGATGAACAGGCAGACTTCAGAAAATCTTGGAAAAACTTATATGAACTGATACTGAGTGAAGTGAGCAGAACCAGGAGAACATTGTTCGCAGCAACAGCCATAGTGTGTGAAGATTGATTTTGATAGACTTAGCCCTTCTCAGCGATGCAAGGACCTAAGACAGTTCCAAAGGACTCATGATGGTAAATGCCACCCACATCCAGAGAAAGAACTATGGAGCTGGAATGCAGAGTGAAGCAGACTATTCTTTTTTGTTTTGTTTTTTCTTTCACATGATCTCTCCCATTCGTTATAATTCTATGCTACATGACTCATGTGAAAGTGTGTTTAATAGGAAAAAATAAAATAAAATGGAGGTCCCAGACAGAATTCATCAGTGGGACAAGGGGGCTGGAAAGGTTGATGGGTGCTTCAAGATGAGGAGGCCCTGGTGCCTTGGGAAGTTCTAGGAGGGGGTTACAGCAGAGGCATGTGTTGAAATCCAAAGTTTTCTTCATCTATAAAATGAGAAGGTTGGACTCATTGGTCTTTGAAGTTCCTTCTAACACTATGTTTATGGTCTTATGGGCCTTCCCTTTAGGGATAAAACCACAAATAGATTTAGAGATTATATATTCCAACTCTTATTTTATAGAGGAGGAAACCGAGTTTCAAAAAAAAAATGTTAAATGATACATTTGAATTGATAAAAAGATGAATTTCCTGAAGTCATAGAGCTGAGCTAGGATTTAAACACAGGTGCTTTGACCCCAAATTTTGTGCTTTGCCTTGGAGAAGTAGCCCATTTTATCTGCTACTGCCAGAATTAGCTTACTAAAACATTACTATGGTCATGTTGCTTCTCTGATAAAAAACACTTTTTCTCTTCCTTTCCCCTTTCCTTTACTTTTCTGTATTGCACATCCCCCAGGCCAGGAGTGCAAGAATTACTCACTGTGGTCTGATCCATTTCTGATCTGGGCGAGCTCTGCTCTTTTGGGGTAACCCAGTCCCCCTCACCATTCCTGAGGGCTCACCTCCCCCAAGTAAAGTACCCTAAGTTAAGAACATCTGAACTAGATGATCCCTTTCAGCTCCGGATCTATGATCCTATGATTTACCTGGCCATACCAACCCATCTCTTATTAATATTTATGAGCAGGGCTAATGTCATAGAAAGAGTGAAGAATAATCAGTGTAGAGTTTGGTATCTTCATGATGTCAAGAAAATGGAGGGAAGACCACATCCTGTTGGTGAACTTATGGGAGGATATGGACAGAGTTGCTCAGGATGACAAAGTATGGATGGGCTGTGCTCTTCATCATGGAAGAGAATACTCACATTGATGAGATCACAACTCTAAAGTCTGTTTGCACCTCTCTAAAGTCTCAGTTTCCTCATTTGTAAGAAAAAAAGGGATTTAGATAAGATGACTTCTGAAGTCTCTTCTACCATTAAATCTTTGATTACCATGCACACTATTGTGATTCAATGTAGTACATACTAATGTCTTGTCTTCTCAGCATGGTTGTAAATTATCTGAGCACAAGGTCTCTATTTTACATGTGTTTTTATCTTCATTTCCCTAAACCTCATTCCCTGTTTTCAGTCATTTCAGCTGTGTTTCACTCTTTGTGACCCCATTTGGGGGTTTTCTTGGCAAAGATACTGGAGGAGTTTGCCATTTTTTTCTTCAGCTCATTTTACAGATGAGGAAACTGAGACAAACAGGGTTAAGAGATTTATTGAGGGTCACACTCTGAGGCCAGATTTGAACTCACAAAGATAAGTCTTCCTGACTCCAGGTCCAGCAACGTATCTGTTGTGCCCCCTAACTGCTCTCCCTAACAAAGTTCCTCCCAGATACACTCAGCCCATGCCTGTGGATTTGATGTCTCTGAGGTACATCTCAGGTTTCCATCCCTAAGGAGAAAAGAACTACTGTCAGGGTGGAATCCAGAATGAAGGAGAAAACAGAAAGGTTGCAAAATGTAATGAAAGCGTGGGAGAGGTTGGGAAAGGCTATAGGATCTCCAAATATAGTCTAGAAGCCACAAACACAGTCTGGAGCCTATGGGAGCTACAATGATATTGTCAAAGCCAAACAAAGATCTAGAGAAAGGGGCCTATCAAAAATCAATCCCAGGCACTCTGCTAGTTGCTAAGAATACAAAGACAAAAATGGAACAATCCCTGCCTTCAAGGAATTTATATTTCAGCAGAGAAACAAAATTCACATAATTTAGTATATGTAAAAGAAATACAGACAAGGTAAATTAGATTTTTTGGGGGGAGGCACCAGACATGGGGTGAGGGGAGGGAAGATCAGGAATGGTTTCCAGTAGGAATCAATTAATCAATAAACATTTATTAAGTGCCTACTATGTACCCAGATACTGTGCTAAGTGCTGGGGATGCCAAAAGAGACAAAAGACAGTCTTTGCCTTCAAGGGGCTCATAATCTGAGTTTTAAAGCAAATCAAGGATTCTAAAGGGAGAGAAAGAAGAGAGCTCATTTGCCTCAGTCTTGGTGGAACCTCAGTAGAAAGATGCAGAAATGGGATATGGACTGACCCATGTGGGAAGAACATGAGAAGGGCCATATTGATGGAAAAGGAAGGATAAGAATTCTGTGCTGAAGCTCTTCCACCTGCCTGTGCTCTGGGGACTTTAGAGCATCAACTTGACTTGAACCAGTCTTTTTTTTTTTTTTTTTTTACCACATTCCTTCTACTATGCTTTTCTCAAGTCAAACTGAGATCACAACGCTTTCACGTCTGTGAGGTGCAGAACAGAATGGAATATTATGCTCTGTAACAGAAGGGCCATGCTATCAGACAGTCAGTGTTTTGTGAAAGCTCTGTCAAAAGAAGGGAGGGAGGGAGGAAGGGAGAACACAAGTATTTATTAAGTTCTTATTGTTGTTGTTGAGATGTGTCCAACACTTTGTGACCCCATGGATAATCCTATCCATGTGGTTTTCTTGACAAAGATACTGGATGGTTTGCCCTTTCCTTCTCTAATGGATTAAGGTAAACAGAGTCTAAGGGACTTGCCCAGGGTCACACAGCTAGTAAGAGTCCAAGGCTAGATTTGAACTCAAGCCTTCCTGACTCTAGGTCCAGGGCTCTATCCACTAACTCACCTAACTGCCCCTAGTAAGTGTCTACAAACTGCTAATCATTGTGCTAAGCACTTTATAGACATTACCTAATTTGGTCCTGATAAAAACTCTGGGAGGTAGGTGCTATTATGATTCCCATTTTATAGCTGAAGAAACTGAGGTAGACAGAGGTAGCCCAATGTCACACAGCCAGAAAGTGTCTGATGTTGGATTTGAACTCAAGTCTTTCTAAATGTAGACCTAGAGTTGTATCCACTGTGTTATTTACCTGTCTCAAAAGGGTTAGCAGATCTACCAGCTCTGGGTTTTGGAGTTTGTTAGGTCAACTAAAAAATTCTGCCCTTTAGAGAAGAGACCGTTGTGGACACATCATTCCTTTTTGATGGTAACAATGATAAGATTAAGAATGAGAATGATAACTCTAAATCTATCCCTCATTCAATATATAGTCAAGGGAGGAAGAGGAGGAAAGTTATACAGTACATTTGTACTGGCATTACAAATCAAAAACCTGAGTTCAAATCCCACTTTTCATATTAGCTACCTATGTAACCATATGCCCCTATGGGCCTCAGTTTCCTTATGTATGAAATGAAAGAGTTGGACTAGATGGCTTCTAAGTTCCTTTTCAAGTGCAAGTCTGTGTTCAAATGATTCTCTGAAAGACAAGTGTTCAGTTTCTACATCTCTGACCTGGTAATAAATGCTCCCAGCACACTTCTCCCATGTGTACCACACTTTTCTAACAACCCCAGCAGAGGGATATTATTAGCAAAGAGTAGTTGGGGCAAAGTGGAGGTCTTTTTAAAGAAGGTTTCTGAATGTGTCAGACCCCTAATGCTAAATTTATTAATGAGTCATTTTCCTAGACCAACAGGCACTGTGGAAGAAAGTGAAAGAGGAAGTCACAAGCCAAGGTCTGTTTTTTTTCTTGTTTTGTAAATGTGTCTTGACTGTACACCAGAGTGGAGTTCCATGAGTACAGCTTTAGACAGGGTCCTGATACCAGAAACTTTCTGCTGGTTTCTTCCATGTTCAGAGAAGCTTCCAGGAATCTGGAGCCTAAATTTCATCTTTTCTCAATGTTTATACTCTTAACTCTTAGAAAACTGGGAATGTCTATTCACTTGCTTCATTGAGGATCTAGAGCACTTGCTTAGTGCATCCTTCTCTTGATGATGATGCTAATTCATCTGACACAGTCCCTGCCCTGCTTCCTTGATGTCAGTTACTTTCATCTCTACCCTGCACCAGCTGCTCAATGGTATGGATGTTTCCTAGTCCTTATTAGCAAAGGCTGCATCACTAAGAGATTGTCCAGTGCAACTGTATTCTCTTGGCTATTCGTTTTCCCTTTCTCTGTCTCTTGCTCTCTTTGTCTCTGTCTTTCTCTTTCTCTGTCTCTGTCTCTGTCTCTCTCTGTCTCTCTCTCTCTCTCTCCATCTGTCTGGATCCAAGTGTCAGGATCCAAGACCATTCCTCTCTTTTTTTACTCCTCTCTTTTTACTAGACACCCTGTTTTCCAGAGCTAAAGCCTAGCAAACAAGCTGTTCCCCGAGTTTGGCATAACAACAATCCTTTGCACTCACCTTCTGGATGAACTCTGATGCAACTTAATCACAGAACTGATGGTCCCTGAGCTCAGGCAAACACCAACAGACTCAGATGTGAAGCCCTGCTATGAATGGGCTTTTTGTCACTAGACAACCTTGCCTCACTGTTCTTGTTGTGCCTCACCATTGTTGCTACACTACACTATTTGACTTTTTGTCTAGCCACAAATATATAAATCAAGATTTAGCTCCACTGCATTGAGTCTCCTACTAAAGGACACCCCGATACATGTGCCCATTTCTCTCCCCCAATGGAATAAGGAAAGCTTTTTGCTTTTAACCTGTATGAGCTCTTTAGCATTTTTGGAGTTAACAGTGGTTGCAAAACCTCTCTGATTCTTTGGTCATTTGTTACTGGAGTTGACAAAAGAAACACACATACCCCTTGTTCTTTTTAATCACCTGGACTACCTCCAATTTCCTCCAATTATTCTTTCAGTTAGTCAATAAGCATTTATTAAATGCTGACTACATGGCAGGCACTATGCTAAGTGTTAGAGATAGTCAGAAATTTTTTAAAAAATACTCCTTGCTCTCAAGGAGCTTATATTCTAATAGAGGAGACAATTTGAAATATATACGTGTGTGTGTGCATGTGAATAGTTAGTTAGCTAAAAGAAGACCTTAGGCCCAAAAAGAAGGACCCTAAAATGAAGCAGAGTCCAATCACAGATTGTAAAGCATTTACTGTCTGAGAAAAGAATTTCAAGGGAGCAAAGATCTTTCAAGGAAGCAGAGAAGGAGAGAGTTCTCAGTTGCTCAAAGCTAAGTGGAAAAAAGGTGAGATAATAAAGTTTTTAGAGGCTTTTGCACAGGGAGTGGTAAGGGGAGGGGAATGTTTGTAGACACAATAAGCCAGGATGTTTAGAAAGTCCTGAGCAAGGGAAGGTCTTGAGTGTTCAGCTACTGCTAAAGGTTGCCCTTGAGCTGGTTGGTTTCTGGCAGCTATAGGCATCAAAATTCAACTAGAGTTCACTCACAAAGGATGACTGATACGTCAAACAACTCTGAGCCTCAGAAAGCCTTCTATTTGAACGGTTGTTGTGTAACTACATTGTCCTGCTCCTCTGTGAAGAAGAGTTCTAACATATAGTACAGTCATTACAGAGCCCATGCTTTCTCTCTCTCTTTCTCTCTCTCTTTTTCTCTCTCTCTCTTTCTCTCTCTCTCTTTCCCTCCCCTCTTCTCTTCCTCCCTCTTTCCCTCCACTAAGATGCCTTGTCCCCTTGACTTTTAAGTGTCCTGCCAGTTCCCAACTCTGAATCACCCCAGCTGTCTTTATTCTCTCCTTACTGACTTGAGAACAAACAGAAAAACAAAACAGAACAATGAAGACCAAGTTTACTACAAATTGAGTTTTATCCAACTTCTACTTAGCCCTAGACCTTCCTCAACAATGCTCTTATTCATTTCTCATTATCTAACTAATCTACTACCCTTATGTCCCCTTCCAAACCTTCTCATATTTCAAGTTGACATCCTCCACACTCCCTTTCCTTCTTCCTACTTAAATTCAATTAAAAATTAAGGCCAGGCATCAGAGATATGAAAATGAAACTACACATGCTCCCTCCCTTCAAGGAATTTATCATTCAGTAAAGAGGATTATACATTTATACAAACTATATATGATCAATGTATTAAACAGGACAAGGTGATAAAAACAGATTGGAGAAGAAATTCCAAAGACAGTATAATTCAGTGGGAAAACTACTGATTCTAAAGTCAGAAGACTTGGGTCCGAATTCCACCTCTGATGCTTATTATTTGTGTGGCTTTGGGCAAATGATCTAACCCCTCAGAGCTTCAATTTCCTCATCTTTAACTTAAAGGAGTTGGACTAGGTGGTTTTAAATTTTATGTCTATGATCCTGTAACCTGTAGCTGAGGACCATGGGAGGATTGGGGAAGTACCTTGAGCTAGCCTTGAAGAAACATGGCTAATGATGTGTGACTCCAGAGTGTCTGCCTCCTGACAAAAGAAATGGTCTTATTGATAACATGAGCACTAGACTTCAAAACCAAACCAAATGCCAAAAGAGAATGCAAAAGAACAAGCTTAATGGTCCCTAGAAAGTCTGAGTAGTGCTCACTTCTACTCTACTGAATGAGAGAGAGGTCCAATATCTTCCCAGAATGTGAGCAAGAATCTCCCAAGACTTGTCAGACCAGATGTCTACCACCCACTCCTCGTAATTCTCATGAACATAAATGATAATGACACAAGGAATCCAGAAAATACTGCAGTAGATGATAAAGTCTGGGGCAAGAGGCTTAGGCATCATGATAAACACAGATCTGGAAGGGAACTTAGAAATCATTTAGGCTAATCTCATTTTTTTATTAGGAAACTGAGGCACAGAGTCTAACAGACATATTCCAATCCATTCTAGAAGTTTGGGGCCTTAGAGGAGGCTTTTTGTAGCAATAGACCCTTGCTACTCTTCATTTTAACTTTCAAAAAGGTAGGCCCCAAGCCTGAAATGAGAAACACAGGACATGAAGAAACAGAGACAAAGGAAGATGGGCTCAGGGTAAAGGATATGTCCAGGTGTTAATTGCCAAAGAGGTCATCTGTCACAAAGAGAGAGGAGAGCCATGAGTTTTATGGGAAGAAAGTGGGGTTTCACTCAAGTGAATCCAATAAGATTCCTACTTTTGATGTCATAGACAAGGACATGCAAATAATTGACAGCAAACTAACTAGGAAAAGCAAGCAAGGGGTATAAAAGTGTCCAGAATGGAGAACAGAAGTTTCAAGAAAAGAAGAAGATAATGGTTCCAGGTTGGAGGAGGAGATAAGTGTGTATATGTAAATATGTCTATTGTAAACATAATCTATTATAGATAAATTATAAATGAAAGATTATATAAAATACTCTAAGGGAAGTCATTCCAGAAGCAATGGCAAGCTTGCAAAATAAAATTCTTAGGACATAATTCTGAAGCATAGGAAAAGGGGAAATTGTCTATGGAAATTGGCTGTGTCATTTACTACTGTATAACAAGACAGAAGTCTTGGGCCTCAGTTTCTTCATCTGTAAACTGAGGGTGTTGGGTTACATGACCTTTAAGACCTTTCTTCTAGCCCCAAATCCATGATTCTATAAAATAACCAACTCAGATTTTTTAAAAGCCATTAGCAGAAGTGGGACATTAGGGTAGGCACCAAGGCATGATTATGAATGTATACTATGGTCCCAGCACTGGGATGGTTAAAGCTCAAAATAATCTGAGGCTGGTGAAGAAAGGTAAGGACAACAAAAAGGCATGGGTGGGGGTATAAAAATATATAGTAGGAAAAGAAAAGACTCAAATAAGAGAAAGGACTGCTACTTGAAACAGACAGGATGTTTATACCTGACAAATGAGAGAAGGCAGAGCTACTCAAAATTATTTATTTCTGTTTTCTCTGACAGAGAGAATAATCCATGGACTGGAAAGAATAGAACAAAAATGTCTAATAGGGAGATGATTTTTAAGACCAGAATGCAGCAGTAAAAGAACATCTCACTGACTTTGATCAGTTCAAGTCACCAGGCCCAGATAAACTATATTTCAAAATACTGAAAGAAATGGAGATATGTTTGTTCAGCCACCGTCAAATGATCATAGAGAAAGGGAGGGTGAAACATGGAGGTTTGAAGAACAACTCTCTCAATTTTAAAGAAATAGGAGAGTCGAGCATGCAAATTCTTAGCCAGTAAGCATGACATATTTCTGTCAAAATTATAGTACAATATAAGTGTGTACATATATTATTATTAAAAGGATGCTTAGTGGACATCTGGAAAAGGAAAGCAGTAACCACAAAGAACATACATCAAAAAACAACTCATGACAGACTAATTTCAGTTGACTTTTTAACAAGGTTACTAAGCATGTAAAGGAAATACAGAGTTGCTTAGATTAGTCTTTAATTTGCTCTTGTTAGCAATATGGAGAGCTGTGTGCTCAATAACACTTAGTTGGGATTAAGGATTGCTTAACTCTCCACAACACATTTTGAGGAGTTTCTCAATAAGTTGGAAAATGTCTGGGGGAGGGAGGGGTGGAGCAGTGTCTAAAATTGATACCTTCAACTTATGAGTTGAAGGAACTGGGGATGTTTAACCTCAGAAAGAAAAGACTTGGAAGGACATGATAACATCCTGAGGAGCTGTCACCTGGAAGAGAGATTAGACTCATTCTGTTTGGGCTTAGAGGATAGGACTCAATGCAATTAGTATAAATTTCAGAGAAGAAAGTTTAGACTTAATGGAAAGAAAAGCTTCCTAAGAATTAAAATTATCCATATGTTTTCTCCTGCAGATTCTAGCAGAATAGAAATTCTGGAAAAAGAACTGAATTTAAAATAAATAGAATTACATATTTGGAGCTGGAAAGTATCTTAAAGACTCTTTAGTCCAACTGTCTCCTTTTTAGAGATGAGGAAAGTAAGATAGAAAGAAGTGAAATGACTTGTCCAAGATCACACAGTTAAAAAGTGAGAAGAGACATGAAGCCAAATTCACAGATCACCTTCTTTCTACTATACCATGCCAATCTAAATGAAACAGTGCAGTAAGCAACGTTTGTATTTTATGGTCTCTCCATCCTTGAGTTACTGCTTCCTTCCTCAATTTTCTAACTTCTTATGTTCTTTTAAAGAAATTTTGTTTTGAGATTTTGTTCTATTTCTTTTCTGGTTGTTGTTGTGGTTTAGGACTGCATCTCCCTATCCCACCCAGGCTGGAAACAATGACCATCCACAAGTCTGTTGCTACTTCTGATCAGCACGAGAGCTTTTTCTCTTCCATTTCTGACCTGGTCCTGTTTGCCCCAACTTGGGCAGCCAAGTGGTACTTCTCCCTAAAGCCTTCCTTTCAGGGGTTCACCATCTATCTTGATGCCAAAATTAGCCAAACTTAGTGCGGACACCCAGTGGGCTTATAGCCTAAGGCAGCTTGAAACAGCTGAGCTCAAGCTATCTACCAGTTTCAACCTCTCCTCCTTGCACGGTTTATAGGCCTGTGTCAATGGGCTCAAATTGAAGAATGTTTTATTTTTTTTTTTTTAAATATCACTGCCACCTCCTGATGACTGCTTTTCCTGGCCAAGAATCTATCTTTTGTACCAAAGAAGTACAGTTAAGCAAAACAAATCAACACAAATTCTGTATCTATCCCCAATCTCTGTGCCATGCAGAGCTAGACATTCTTCACTATCATTCTTCTGAAATCATAACTCATTACTACATTGATCAGGATTCTCGAATTTGTCTGCAGTTGGCTTTTGCTTTTGTTTTACATCCTTGTTATGGTTGTTTTGTCATTTCAGTCGTGTCCAGTTCTTCATGACCCAAGTTGGGGTTGCCTTAGCAAAGATACTGGAGTGATTTGCCATTTCCTTCTCCAGCTCATTTTACAGATGAGGAAACTGAGGTAAACAGGGTTAAGTGACTTGCCCAGGGTCACGCAGCTAGTAAGATTCTGAAGCTGGATCTTAACCCAGGTCTTCCTGACTCCAGACCCTGCCCTCTAACTATTATGCCACCTAGCTGTCCTTACATTATTCAGGTCACAATAATCTGATTGTGTTTATCTAGTTCTGTGTTAGCTCATAAAAGCCTTTCCAACTTTTTATTAGAAAATTTATTTCTGCTATAATCATACATCTAATAGTTTAGGCACTTATTTACAATAATATCTGCATATTATCCTGCATCCTATTTAAATACAATAACTACAAGCAAAGTTAGGTGGTACAATGAATAGAACATTGTGCCTGGAGTCAGGAAGATCTGAGTTCAAATCTGGCCTCAGAGTTAACCTGAGCAAGTCACTTAACCTTGCTTTGTCTCAGTTTCCTGAACTGTAAAATGGGGCACCTATCTCCTAGGGTTATTATAAGGATCAAATGAGATAATATTTGTAAAGCATTTAGCATCACAATGCTAAGCACATAATAGGCACCATATAAATGCTTATTTAATTCTCCCACTTATAAACACTTCCTTTCTCCACTGATCAACTTTTTAGAGTCATCAGCTTAGAATCAGCTGTTCCCAACCTGTAGGTTATGTTCAATTTAAATACAGCCTGCATATCAGATATTTACATTACGATTCATAACAGTAGCAAAATTACAGTTATGAAGTAGCAACGAAAATAATTTTATGGTTGGGGGTCACCACAACATGAGGGAACTGTATTAAAGGGTCGTGGCAATAGGAAGGTTGACAACCACTGCCTTAGATGTTCTTGTTTAGTCATTTTCAGTCATTTCCAACCCTTTGAAATGTCATCTGAGGTGATATGTTTTTCTCTTTTTTTAGCAAAGATGCTGAACCATTTCCTTCTTCATCTTATGTTACAAATGAGGAACTAAGGCAAGCAGGGTTAAGTGACTTGCCCAGGGTAGGAAGTGTCCAAGACCAGATCTGAACACACCCCAGGCCCAATACTCTATCCACTGTAGCACCTACCTGCCCTTAGATGTTCTAGCTTCCTGATTTTACAATGTAAACCTTCACCAGGAGCATCTTTTTCTAAGAATGTAAGATTTGCAAATGTGTTTGTAAAAAATAATGAAATGGTTCATTCAATATTTTCATTATATAAAGGGAAACCATTTTTTTTTTGGAAAAAGAAAGAATGAAGAAAAAGTAATTACTCTCCATGAATGGTAAGTTAGTTGTGGCGAGCTTACCCCTCCAATGGGACCAAAGGACCATAGATTTAGAGCTTGAAGGAACCATAGAGTTTATCTATCTCGTTCAAACCCCTCATTTTCCAGACGAGTAAACCGAAGCTCAGGAAGGTTGAAGGATTTGCCCTCGGAGCCACACAGGTAAAAAGTGTCAGAAGCAGGATTTGAAGTGAAGCTTTTTGACAACAGACTAGTGTTCTCTCCACTACTTCAACCTGCTTCCCTGGAAAGTTTATTTCGGTGGGTGGAAAGGCCTTGGAACTTTTATATCATCTCTTTCTTTATGTCATTCTAAGACAAAGACAATATTTTTTCCCATGTTTTGCACTAAAGGGCAATTGTGGCCATTGAAACTTTACTAGAAGGAACAATTCCAGTTTCTCTTAATTCCTTCACAAAAGCCACTCTAACTCCACAACTGGCAATGCAGCCTCACTCATATGAACACTCTAGTCACTAAGAAACCCAATAGGTCACTGATAAAGTCAATAAATATAAGAAAAAAATCTACTGAGCTTTGGTTGTATTCATCTAGAATAAATAGACCTGCAATTGGAGATTGGAAATGGGATAAAAGTCCTTCTATAAAATCTGTGCCATTCATTTTGTGTGCCAAGCAAGTGGCTGCTCTATAGTGTTGACGTTCATCTATCATAGATCCAATGATGAGAGATTCCATGATGACACCACATTTTATTCCTGTGGTGATGAGAATATAAAAAACTACCACTGAGGCATACCCCATGATGCATGTGTACCCAATGTAATCTGTTCTGCTTCATATTGGGATGCTCAAACATTGTAAATGGGATTATTTGTGATTGTTATTCAGTCATGTCCAACTCTTCATAATGCTATTAAGGGTTTTCTTGGTAATCCATTTTAATGATGAGGAAACTGAGGCAAACAGGTTTAAGTGACTTGCCCAGGGCAACACAGCTAGTAAAATTTAAACCCAGTAAGATAAGTCTTCCTGATTCCAAGCCCAGTGCTCTATCCACTGTGCCCCCTCACTGCCCTTGTAAATGGAATATGTTACAACATTCCATATTAGTAACTTTTGACAGCTAAAATCTTTCTGAATTCTTCCTGTTTGTTGTTTCTTTTGCTTTTTTGCTTTTTTGCTTTTTGGAGGGGGGATGGCAGCACAATTGGTGTTAAGTGACTCGCCCAATAAGTGGCTAATAAGTGCTAAGTGTCTGAGGCCAGATTTGAACTCAGGTCCTCCTGACTCCAGGGCCGGTCCTCTATTCACTGCACCACCTAACTGCCCCATATGTGTTGTTTCTTATGGCACAATAATATTCCATTGCATTTATTGGCCATAATTTGTTTAGTTTTCCCCTCTAGTTCTTCACTATTGAAAAAACATCTTTATACATGTGGGACCTTTCCCTCTGTATTTAACTTTTGTATATAGTACTATTGTTACCACAAGATCTAATTAAACATGTGTTCAGGTTTCTGTTTTTTTCATCAATCAAAAAGCATTTATTAAATTCTGGAATAGTTGGACATTGTTTTCTAGAATGATTGGACCAATTCGTGTCTCCACCAACAGTGTCTCATATCCTCTTTTCATCCAGGGCACTCTGCACCCATATGTTCCTCTAGATGCCCAAGGCCCTCTCTGGACAGCACTCCATCGTCCTTGATTTTTTTTCCAACTTCTCCCCTGCCTCAACACACCCATCATGACTTATCTGTACCATTTCCCATTAAATCTGAGTTGTGCCAAGTGACAGGCTCTTCTGAGAAGACATCTAAGATGAGAAAAGGCCACATAGTGCAGTAGAAAGTACACTGAATTTGGGATCAGGTGACCTGGGTTACTTCCAGCTCTGTTCCTGAATGTGTGACCTTAGAAAGTAAGGATGATGACAACTAACGTTTCTATAGTGCTTTATGCTTCGCAAAGTGCTTTACAAATATTATCTCATTTTACTCTCACAACAATCCTGGGAGTTAGGTACCGTTATGATCTTCATTTTACAGCTGAGGAAATTAAGGCAGAAAGAGGTTAAGCAATTTGCCTCAGGTCACATAGCTAGTAAGTATCAAAGACTGGATCTGAAGTTGGGTCTTTGGAACTCTCAAGACTAACCCTCTTTCTGCTGAACCTCTATGGGCCTCAGTTTCCTCATCTGCAAAAAACAAGGTTGAACAAGGTAGTCTTTAAGGTCCATTCCATCTCTAAATCTATCATCTTATAGGACCTATAAGGTCCCTTTCAGGTTTAAATCCTATTAATCTATCATAGTGGCCAATAATAGTTTAATATATTACTATTCTGAGGGAGCATTTACATTTTAATAACAAAATATTCAAAGCCTTAAGTCTCCAAGGAGTGATTAATGGTGGCCTTTTAGGAACCATGGAAGATTGGTCAGAGTAAGATTTTTTTGAAGGGGCTGCAGTGAGGAGGAGAGAAGAGGAGGCAGTTTTCAAATGTGTTTCATATCAACCCTGCATAAGGCAGATTCAATGTACTTCCATTTAAAGTAGACGGTCAGGTGTCCCCTGAGTCTCAGTTTTCTCCTAAAAGAGTGAAGGGGCCTATAGGTTTCTAATATAACTTATGGCAAAGAGGACAGAAGCCAATTCTGCTGAGACTCTTCAGAGACCAGGAAGTTTGTTTTCTGGCATTCCTTTTTGGTACTTTGTTTGATAATTAGTCTAGTGTTCAGATTGTCAACAAGATCATTCCTTTTCCAGGAGATAAACATTCAGCAATCACACCATTAGTCACATGGGAGCCGATTCCTGGGGCAATACAGGTTTTTAACTCCTTATCTTCTTCTTAAGAGAAGTGACAGGAAAAGAAGAATTCCCAGAAAACAAGAAACCTAACTGAGTGCCCTTCTCAAGAGCATAACTACACCAGCATGTGTAAAAAGTGAGAATTACACTAATCCATCATCTTTGGGAAAAAAATCAATCCATTTGGAATTCTCTATCTCAACTCTCACTCAGTCATCTTAATTTTTAATAACTTGCCTTGTAGCTAAACTCTAGAGCTGTGTTTACTGTCGTGGATAATATATCCATGTCTGACATACTGAACCACCTACTAATTTAGGGCAAAAATAGCCCAAGAAAAAAAACAGAGCAATGAGTAGAATAATAAACATTAGAGATGGAGGCTGATAAAATGGAAGGAATGTTAGAAACAGCATTGGAAGACCTGAGTTTGAGAAATTGCTTTGCTACTTATTAGCCACATGATCTTGGGTAAATCAGTGCATTTCTCTGAGTCTAAGTGTTCTCATTTTGAAATGGGAGAACATTTTACTAGAGGCAGCTACAGTGGATAGAATGCTAGACCCAGAGTCAGGAAAACTTGAATTCCAGTTTTTAGCTTCACATACTTCGTAGCTGTATGACTCTAAGCAAGTCATTTTAGTCTGTTCCCTCATCTATAAAATGGGCATAAGAACAGCATCTCTCTCCCAGGGCTGTTGTAAGGATAAAATGAGGTAATATTTGTAAAGAGCTCCATTTGTTGGTGGTGACTTGTTCAATTGTATCCAACTCTTCATGAGCCCATAGACATGGGGTTTACTTAGCAAAGACACTGGAGTAGTTTCCCACTTCCTTCTCTAGAATGTCTCCATTTTACAGATGAGGAACTGAGGGAAATTGGGGTACCATGCAAGTACTATTATTATATTATTACTTTTCCTACCCACCTCATAGAGCTGTTGTAGCAAATGGAAGACTTTCATAAAGTATGTTGTGCTTAAACTGTTTTTCATATTTTACTTTCAAAAAGTATGCTTCATATAGTGTTTTATAAATGACAGCTATTATTAACACTAAGTGGGGCAATTAGGTGGCACAGTGGATAGAGTATCAGGCCTGGAGGCGGGAAGACCTGAGTTCAAATCTCACCTCAGACACTAACTGTATGATCCTGGGTGAGTCACTTAAACCTCTTTGCCTCAGTTTCTCCTATGTCAAATGAACTAGAGAAGGAAATAGAAAACCGCTCGAGTGTCTTTGTCAAGAAAACCCCAAATGGAGTCATAAAGAGTTGGACATTACTGAACAACATTATTAACAATGTACTAAGGAAGGATTACAGTACATGGCTTATATATATATATATATATATATATATATATATATATATATATATATATATA
>CM053581.1:446000213-446017336 GCA_028627135.1 Pseudochirops cupreus
TCATCAAGAATGCATGAAAGTCCTCCACCTCATTGAATGACCATATTTTCCCCTGAAACACTATACTCAATTTTGCTGGGTAGGTGATTGTTGGTTTTAATCCTAGCTCCCTTGATCTCCAGAATATCATATTCCAGGCCCTTTGATCCCTTAATGTAGAAGCTGCTAGATCCTGTGTTATCCTGATCATGTTTCCACAATATTCAAATTGTTTCTTCTTGGCTGCTTGTAATATTTTCTCCTTGATCTGGGAACTCTGAAACCTGGCTACAACATTGCTAGGAGTTTTCTTTTTGGGATCTTTTTCAAGAGGTGATTGGTCAATTCTTTCAAGTTCTATTTTGCCCTCTGGTTCTAAAACATCAAGGCAATTTCCCTTGAGAATTTCTTGAAGGATGCTTTTTAGCTTCTTTTTTTGGTCATGGCTTTCAGATAATCCAATAATTTTTAAATTGTCTCTCCTGGATCTATTTTCCAGGTCAATGTTTTTTCAACGAGATGTTTCACATCGCCTTCTATTTTTTCATTTGTCTGAATCTATTTAATAGTATCTTAATTTCTCATAAGGTCATTAGCTTTCATTTGCTCCAATCTAATTCTGTGAGCTTTTGAAATTCTTTTTCCATCTGGCATATTTGGGTTTTTAAGGCATTCTTCTCCTCATTGGCTTTTCCAGTCTCTTTTGCCATTTAAGTTAGTCTATTTTTTAAGGTGTTATTTTCTTCAGTCAGGTTGTTGACTGTCTTTTCATGATTTCCTTGAATCATTCTCATTTCTCTTCCCAATTTTTCCTCCATTTCTCTTACTTGATTTTCAAAATCCTTTTAGAACTCCTCCGTGGCCTGTAACCAGTTCATATTTTTCTTGGAAACTTTTGGTGCAGGATTTCTGACTGTGTGGTCTTCCTCCATTCCATGCTTTGATTCTTTTTGTCCCCCAAAAAAGGAATCTAAAGTTGGATGGCTGTGCTTGCTTTGCTTCCTTTGCTTGCTCATGTTGCCAGTCAATTACTTGAATTTTGAACTCTTTGCCACAGTATAACTCTGCTTCCAGAGGGGCGAGCTTTGTCCCAAATCGCTGGGGTTTTCACTACTGCTGGAGCGACTAGGAGGGTGTCATCTCTACAGCTCCCCCCCCCAGTTTTGGCTCATTGGTTACACACCTCAGGACCACCACCCAAGACCACGATCCAGATCCAGACACCTTAAGGCAAGAGCACTTAGCCTGGCCCCCCTATGATCTGCAGGCCAGAAGCTCTGAAGCAGCCACATTGAGGCAGCTGCAGGGGCCACTTCCACAGCTTCTGGCTCTGGAGGCAGAGGGCTGGACTTGCTTCTCCATCCCCGCCCCCCCCCCCCAAATCTAGCTGAGTTCCACTGACCTTTTACTTTGTCATTGGCATTTATGTGTTGATAATTCTGGAAACTGCCACAGCTGCTGGTGATTCACTCTCCTGAATGCTCCAGCCCTGGCTGATCTGGGTCACCCTGGGGCTAAAACTGTGGGTTCACATGGAGCTGGTCTCGGCTCCCAGCACATGGCGATGAACCCTTCCTGTCCCTGTGCTGGGCTACCTTCAGCAAGAGCTTTGTTTCTCTGTCACTTTGTGGATTCTGGAGCTCTAAAATTTGTTTAGAGTCATATTTTATAGGTATTTGAGGTGGTTATGGGGAGAGCCACAGAGTTTTTCTGCTTTTATGACACCATCTTGACTCCACCCCAGGAGCACCACTTCAGCATCATAGCCATGCCTCTTTAGTTCTCAGCAGCTCCAGGTGGCAGTTCTCAAAAGTCCTGGGCAGCTGCAACTGGCCCTCAGCAGTCTTTCTCTCAGCAACTCTGGCCCCCAGCAATTCTCCTCTCTCTCTGTCTCCACAATATTGCTTCCCAAAAATCCTTCTGACTTCCTCTGCTTGGGCCTTCTCTCTGCTCCTATTCTTATAAATTTGACTCTGTTTTCTATATATTTTGAAAATGAGGACTTTATCAGAGACACTGGCTATAAAAATTTTTTTCCCCCTTTCTGCTTCCCTTCTGTTTTTTTTTTTCTTTTGGGAGAGCAATTGGGGTTAAATGACTTGCCCAAAGTCACATGGCTAGTAAATGTGTCAAGTGTCTGAGGCCGGATTTGAACTCAGGTCCTCCTGACTCAAAGGCTGGTGCTCTATTCACTGTGCCACTTAGCCACCCCTCTGCTTCCTTTCTAATCTTGACTGCATTGGCTTTGTGTGTGCAAGAACTTTTTCTTTTAATGTAATCAAAATTATCTATTTTGCATCTTATAACATTCTCTATCTCTTGTTTTGTCATAAATTCTTCCAATTTCCATAGATCTCACGGGTAAACTATTCCTTGCTCTTGTAATTCGCTTGTAGTATCACCTTTTATGTCTAAATCATGTACCCATTTTGACCTAATGTTGGCATACAGTGTAAGATTTTGGTCTATCCCTAGCTTCTGCCATAGCATTTTCCCATTTTCCCAGCAGTTTTTGTCAAATGGTGAGTTTTTGTCCCAGAAACTGGAGTCTTTGAAAGGTTTATCAAACAGTTGCTTACTGTAGTCATTGACTTCTCCCCCATTCTATTTCTTAGCCATTACCAAGTAGTTTTGATGACTGCTGCTTTATAATTATATATATATATAATATAATATAAGCAAAATAAATAAATCTAAAATATAAATTTTAGATCTGGTATGACTAAAATGAAGAACAATTTAAATAGCTAGAAGAATATTCAGTGGCCATGGCTAGGTCATGCCAATACAATAAAAATGATGAAATTTCCTAAGCTGATTTATGTTTAATGCTATTCCAATCAAATTACCAAGAGGATACTATAGTAACTGAATAAAATTATAATCAAATTTATTTTGAAAAATCTAGAATGTCAAGGAAGATGATGAAAAGAAAAAAGAAATAGAGGTGAAGGGAGAATAGCACTTCTATATCAAAGCATTAACACAGGAGTAATCAAAAATCATCTGATATTGATTTTTTAAAAATAGAAAGATAGCTCGTAGAACAGACTAGACATGGAAGAATAATAAACAATGAAACAATACTTTGATACTGTAGAAAACATGAACTATCTTTTAAAAAACTCATTTATTTGATAAAATATTTCTGGGGAAACCAGAAAGCGGTCTAGCAGAAATTAGGCTTAGACTAACACCATACAGTGTATTCCAAGACACATTCTAAAATAATATTTAGCCTTAACATTAAAGGTCATACTGTTTAAAAAAAAAACTAGAAGAGAGGCAGATCATATATTTCCCCAGCTATGGGTAAAAAGATAACTTCTTAAACAAACAAGAGATAGAGGCAATTATAAGAGATAAAATAGATAACTGATTACATGAAATCAAAAGGCTTCTGCAAAGCCAAAATCAATATATTTAGGATCAAAAAGGTAATGGTCAAATAGGGGAGGAAATTTGTATAAAATTTCTCTGATAAAGGTTTGGCTTCCAAAATATGTAAACAACTAATAAATAGAAGCTTAACAGCCAATTCTTAATCGATGAATGGTCAAAATGTAAGGACAGTTCTCAAAAGGAAAACTGCAACATATTTACAATCACATGAAAGAATGTTTGAAATTAATAATAATAAGATAAAAGACAATAAGAACAATCCTGAGGTTTCACATCACACCTTGAACATTGGCAAATTGACAAAAAAAATTAGCAGTATTCAATGTTGGGGGGTTTGTGCATTCATAGGCAGACTAATATCTTGTGCCTTCCATCTCCTGCTGGGTGCAGAATGTCCCCTGAGGTAAGACTGCTAGGGGTCAGGCTGGACTTTTTATTTGCCCCTAAGGACCTCCTGTGTACAGGGAACTGACCACTTTGTCCTGCCACCTTGTAATCAGGCTTCTCAGATGAGAAATCCTTAGATTCCTTGTTAGCACCTTGTGCTTTCCATCTCCTGTTGGATGCAGTGTGTCTCTTGAGGTAAGGCTTCTCGGGGTCAGTCTTTCACCTACCCCAAAAAAATCTTCCCATATGTCCACCTCTTTCTAATGCCAGTTCAGGTGTGGTTATCACACCCTAGTGCCTTATCCCATCTCCCACTTCTTGTGTCTCCTGAGGAAAGGCTGCTGGGGACTGAGGCAGCATTTTCCATCTTCCCCAAAGCAACCACTTCTATCTGTGCTACCACAAGGCCAATTCTATCTCCTACTTCCAGCTCAGTTTCCTAGATGGGATGTGACAAACCTCTAGCACAAAAAATAGTGACCCTCCCTTTGACTTTAGGCATCCTATCTCCAACTGTGCCTGTCCTTTTAGGGTAGAGTGCTGTCCTCCACTCGATGATAAACATTCTCATACCTGGTCATAGCCTTCATATCCCAGCGACTCTGAACTCCTGCAGATTATCAATCAAACCTTATTTCACAAGCCCTACTACCTGATTCCTTATTCCCATTTCCGTTAACCCTTCCACCTCAAAGTTTCAACCCAGTCCTTCCACTCCACCATGCCCTCTAGAATGCTTGTTTCATAGGCAACAAACTTGCCTTTAATCCTAAATGTATTTCTTTCCCACTCCTTCCATCTACTTGTTCTTACTGAAACTGATTTTTCTCTGATGATACAGCCTCCTTGGCCACCCTTTTCAGCACTGATAACTTCACTTATCCTCATTTCACTTGGTCAAGGCAGGGGAGCTGAAATATTCCTTGCTCCTCACTGACATTTCTAGGTTTTCCCTCTTCCTCCATCATTCAGCAAACTCTCTTCCTTTGAGCTCATGCTGTTCATATCTACTACCCAATCAAAATTCTGGCAGCTGTTCCTTAGGACCCCTCCCCCCCAGGTCACTTCCCTTCTTTTCTCAATGGGATCAAAACCTGGCTTACAATTTTTCATTTCTCCTTAATTCCTGACCTCATAGTAGGGGACTTAAACATACATGTTAGTGCTCCCTCAAATGCTCTAAGCACTCATTTCTCAACCTACTCATTCTCCATGATCTACTCTTCCACCCCACTTCAGCCATACACAAAAATGGTCATAACCTTGACCTTGCCGTCATCTACAAATGTGTCAAGAATTCTGAAATCCCCTTATCCAAACGTGATCTATTGACTTTTCACCTGTCTCTCTGTCTTCTCTGTAAAAAAACCCTACTCTTCAACTGTACTGTGACCCCTAATCCTTTGACCTTTTGAGTCTATCCCAGGACATCTCACCTACTTTAGTCCCTCTCTCCTCCTCTCCCCATCTTGACCCCTTTGGTGAACCAATTCTACATTATATTGTCCCCCTATCTTGAATTCCCAGCACCTTTATCATATTAGCAATCGGACCTAGTCACGTCTTAGCCTTAGACACTCCCACCATTCATTGCCTTCGCTCCTCTATACGTGTTGCTAAACAAAGGTAGAGAAAATAATACCATTGCTCTGACTAGTTTCACTACAGATTTATGTTACATGACCTCAATTGGGCCCTTATTGCTGCTAGGCAATCCTACTATTCTTTCCTTATCAACTTACTATCCCAATTTCCACAGTAGCTTTTCTAAACTTTTTTATCCCTCTTTGATTCCCCAATTACTCCTCCTCCCCCAGTCTCAGATGAGAATCTTGCCTCATATTTGAAAATATTGAAGCAATTTACTGTGAACTCTCTCTCTCTTCTCCCCTCTTCTTCATCTCCTATAACTCAAATGCCTTCTACCACTATCTCCTCTTTCCCCCCACCTCACGTGATGAAGTGGCCTTACTCCTTACCAAGGCTAACCCTCTCTACTTGTTCAAGTGATTCTATTCCAACAGATTGCCCCCTTTTGTCTAACCTACTCTTTCACTTAATTTTAAACTCTCCCTGTCTACTGGATCATTTTCTACTGCCTACAAACATGCTCATGTCTCCTCCATCCTGAAAAAATTCTCACTGGATTCTAACTTCCCTAATAAAATTCTGAATCTCTTCTGACCTTTGAAGCAAACCTCTTCGAAAAAGGCAATAAGCAATAGATGCCTCCATGTTCTCCCCTCTCATTCTCTTCTTAACCTCTTACAATGCAGCTTCTGATCTTATCATTTTGCTGAAACTACTCACTCTAAAATTACTAATGATCTCTTAGTTGCCAAATCCAATGGCTTCTTTTCAACCTTTGTACTCCTTGATCTCTCTGTAGCTTATGACACTGTGGTCCATTCTCTCCTCCTCGATAATCTTTTTTCTCTAGGTTTTTGGGATATGTAATATTAAAGGAATAGAAAGATCTTCCCTGCCCATTAATAGGCCTGTGTGACCTGCTTTGAGCTACAGGGCCTGAGTCACATGAAGCTTGGGTCACAGAGAGTTAAGAGTGGGAGGAGCTGATCCAACAGAATTTTAACTGAAATAGAATGTTGGAGGAGAGAAACAGTGCAGTATGTGAGAGGCTGAGAGCAGGGAGGGAGAGTGGCACAGTGCTTAGAGAGAGAAGCAGCTTGAGTGGCAGGAGGGAGGAACTAGTCTAAGGA
Source organism: Pseudochirops cupreus (assembly GCA_028627135.1). Classification (NCBI taxonomy): domain Eukaryota; kingdom Metazoa; phylum Chordata; class Mammalia; order Diprotodontia; family Pseudocheiridae; genus Pseudochirops; species Pseudochirops cupreus. The sequence continues at coordinate 446,006,702 of CM053581.1, forward strand.
AACTTGTTTGTAGGAAGGCCTAACAAATAAGAATGCCTAAGATGTTGGTGCTCTCTGGAGTGGTGATGATCAGTACCTTATTAAATATTACTTCTTGGTATTCTAATTCAAATAAATACTTTGGTTTTGCATTTAATGAAGAGAATTTGTTATGTTTTGCAAATTTACCCTGGAAATACATCTGAATAGTCAGAGCAGTTGCTGTGGGTATCACATTGGTGCTACATTTGGTGACAGAGGATGAGATCACAAAATATGGAACCTCTATTTGGAGATAGGAGGGCATTAGGGAAGGAAATGGGTATCCCGAGATGGGAGGATTTACCTTATTCCTCCCTGGTGAGAGAATGGGCTAAAAGCACAGGACTTTGTGAAAACTAGGAATTTAGGCTACAGAAGGGGAGACCCCATAGATTTAGAAAGATGTTTGCAAGGAATACCAATAGAACTAGGGAAAGAAATGGCAGGGGTATGTAGAAGAGGGTGGGTGTTGTTAACAAGTTATCCTACTATATGTAAAAGAAGAGACAAATTGCTGGAGGAAAAGGTTCAGCTGGAAAAGGAGTTAGCTGATTTGCAAGAGAAGCTTTCTATGCTATAGGGTCAGAACGTTCCTTTAGAAGAACAAACTAGAAAGTATCAAGTGGTAGCAGAAAAAGCAGCTGTGAAAGTAGCTCCGAAAAAGAAGAGAAAAGATAAGAAAAAGAAGGTGCATATGTAACACTTGCTCATGAGGGGTCTGATTGGGACACAGAGATGGGTAGGAAGATGAAGCAAATTCAGATGAAGAGGCTTCTAGAAATGTGGATGCATGGCCAATAATACAAAAGATGCAGGAGAACCAGGGGGACCACACAGTGCTTAAGAAAGTAACTGAGGATTTTACTCAGCAGGAGGTCAAAGATATTTTTCATTTCACTCAAAAAAATGAGACAATCACTAGTATCTTGGAAGGTGAGAATCAGTAACAAAAGGGACTGGAGGAGTATGGATAGATAAGATTAGATTGCTTGAAATTCATAGGTTTTAGTCAGAATCCCTTTATACAACAAGCTTTTAGGGATTACCATATTCAAGGAGGTAACAATGGAACTAATTTGTTAGCTTTAGCTGCCTAGGGATGCAATAAACAGTATCCCACTGACTCTATGTGGCCTAATGGAGACTGACTGGTATTTGCTTAGGGATTGTATGCGGAAGTTAAAGAAGAGGTAATGAAAACCGCTGTCATGGTGGAAGATGCAGATGCATATCATAGTACTCCCTTAATGGTTCCTCATGGAAATATAATAGTGAAGACTGATCCTCCTGCTTATAAACACACAATTCTGACTACTAATTGGGGAAATATGGCACTCTCTTTCAGAGGTGCTAGATAGGACTGAACAGTTAGGTGATCTAGAGGAATGGGGAAAAGATAAATTTCCTCAAGAGAGAAAAGAAAATAGCCAGCAGATTCAAAGTCAGAATAGATTAACAAGGAGAGAAATGTTTACTGTTTTAATGAAAGTAGGCATAGATTCTGGAAGAATAGATGTTATTCCAACTAACAAACACTATATAAGATGTACTGGGAAAAGGGACTTAATATTATACAGAATAGGGAAGTAAGAACTGTCTCTACAAATCTTCCTGAAACATTGTATCCAAGTTCCTCACACCTGCAGGGAGAATAGGAAATTAGCCAAGCCCAAACTCATATTAAAGAAGGATTATATATTAAAGACAGCATTACAGATCCCATATCAGTTTAACCATATACTGTAAAAATGGACCAAACATTGTAATTAGGGCAGCAGTTCTCAACCTGTGGGTTATGTTCAATTTATAAAAATGAAAATACCATCCTGCATATCAGATATTTACATTAGGATTCATAACAGCAGCAAAATTAGTTATGAAGTAGCAACGAAAATAATTTTATAGTTGGCAGTCACCGCAACATGAGGAACTGCATTAAAGGGTCACGGCATTAGGAAGGTTGAGAACCACTGATTTAAGGCATTAATAGATACTGGGGCAGAGCTCTCCCTTATTTATGGAAACCCTGATCAATTTAAACACGGAACTCCTATTACCACCACAAGACTGGAAGGGGCTGAAATACCATCCAGGCAAGTTAAACTAAGGATGACAATTGGGCAATTACCTAAGAAAGAATATACAGTGATAATTGTGCCTGATCCTTAATACAAAACTGGAATAGATATATTGGGAGGTATGACTTTAAATTTGCCTGATGAGAGATACCAATTTGCAGTAAGGAAGATAGGAATTAAAGCAGTTCTAGGGGGTAAAATAAAAATGGACCCAGTCACTTTACCAGAACATTCTGAAGTACTTTAAAGCAGTATCACTTGCCAAGTGGACAAGATAAAACTACAAATACTATAAAGGAACATGTTGAGGCAGGAGTGTTATTAGTCCCTACAACTACTCAATGGAATAATCCTGTCTGGCCAGTACAAAAGTCAGATGGGATGTGGAGGATGGCAGTGAATTACAGACAATTGAATAAACTGATTCCCCACCCCCACCCCTACTTGCATGTTGCTGTTCCAGATACCATTACCTTAATAGAAAAGATCAAGAAATATGATAGGATTTGGTGTGCAATTATTGATTTAGCCAGTGCTTTCTTTACTATCCAAATAAATTCTAAACAATGGGACCGGTCTGCTTTCACTTGGCAGGGCAGTTATTATACTTTCACCTTCTTGCCGCAAGGATATCTGCATAGACCCACTATTTGTCACAAGATTGTGGCTGAGCATTTGGATGAATTAGAACTACCTGGTACACCGTTTACCCACCACATACATGATATTATGATAGAGGGAAAACAATACAGAAGTGGAGAAGTTTGATGTTTTTAATTGTGCATATAAAAAGCAAAGGGGGGCGGGGAGTTAACTCTGCAAAGATTCAAGAAGTAGTTCAAACAGGAAAATTCTTAGGTATGCAATGGAATAAGGGGCTATTCTCCTACAAGCTTGACAAAAGACTCAGGATTTTGTTGTCCCTACCAAAGAAGAAAGAGGCCCAAAAGTTTATAGGATTATTTGGATATTGGAGACACCACAGACCACATCTAGGGTAGATTCTGAAGCCCTTATATAAGGTTACTAAGAAGAAATATGAATTTGATTGATTACTTGAGCAGAGTAAAGCTTTTGAATAAGCCAAGACTGCTATTACAGTTGGCCCTATATTTATGGTCTATGCAAAGTGGCCTGGTGGAATTACAAGTGACGTACAGGATGGATATGCAAACTGGAGTTTATGGCAAAAACAGCAAAGCCAAATGTACCCTTAGGATTTTGGTCAAGGAAACTCCCTTCAACTGGAGTTCAATATACCACTTTTGAAAAGCAGTTGTTAGCTGCATATTAGGCCTTGGTAGAGACAGAACAATTGACTCTGGGCCTTGAAGTAATATTAAGGCCTGGAATCCCAATTATGACCTGGGTAATGAGTATCCCAGTTTCCCACAGAATTGGACATGCACAAGAGACTAGCATAATTAAATGGAAATGGTACTTTCAAAACATCTAAAACAGGCAAAAGTAGAGATTCTGCTTTACATGAATCTATAGCACACATAACTACTGAGGGAAATGATACATTTCTTGAACCAAAGCAACAGTTGCTACAGTCCTTGGTAAAATGGAATGAGGAATATGACGGATTAACTGAAGTACAAAAGAAACATACATAGTTTACTGATGGGACAGCAAAATATTTGGGTCATAAAAGACATTGAAAAGTCATAGCCTATAACCCATGTACTAGGCAGACTTTGGAAAGTACTGGGACACATGGAAGTAGTCAATATGCTGAACTTATGGCAGTACATCAGGCTATTAAAACTGAACAAGGTGGACAGTGTCATGTATTTACTGATTCATGGGCTGTTGGATTAGCTACATGGATGCTCTTGTGGAAAAATCAGACTTGGAAATGCATGGTACACAAGTCTGGGGCAACAAATTATGGGAAGATATATGGGACATGTCATTGGTTACTAAATTGGCAGTTTTTCATGTAGATACATAGTCCTCACCACACCAGGATGTAAGTACAATGCACATGCTTATCAACTAGCAAAGATTACTACTCAATATATTGTCCCTACTCTGAAACCAGCTAATGAACCACTAGTAAAATGGGTTTAACGGCCAGCCATTTAGGGGTCCAAGCCACTGATGGGCACAAGATTGAGGTATTAATATCTCTCCTTCATTGTTTAAAACAGGTAGCAGAGGAATGTCATACATGTCCACTGGAAAAAGAATGAACTATTCCTTGGGTAGTAACTGAAGAGATAGTAAGGGGAAAAGTCCCAGCCCAATTTGGCAGACTATATTGAACCCCTACCCTAAGATAGGGGATGGAAATTTCTATGTATTTGTGTTGACACCTATTCAAGTGTATTAGGGGTTTGTGAATATAAGAATGTGAATCAGAAAAGCCCTTTTTCAACTCTAGATATCAAAAGTCTATATTATGGAACCCCAAAGAAGATTCATAGTGACAATGGGTCACATTTCAAAGGTGCTGAAATGAAGACATATTATATATTAAATAATATAGAATGATTATATCATATTCCCTATTATCTACAAACATCTGTGTTGATTAAAAGAATAGACTATTGAAAGAAGAGTTAAGGAAGTTAAGTTCTAAAAATTCTTACCAACATTGGAAAGATAATTTGTTCACTGCTTTACATGATTTGAATAATAGACCACTGGGAGAAAGTACACCTCTAGCCAGAATGATGACCCTAAATCTGCAAATTATAAAATAGCAAACACATAAGATCCCAAATGTTGAGTATTAGACTGTAAGGCAAGATGTCCCAGCACCATACCCAGAAACACCTGATTCAACAAGATATGATTTACATTATTTGGAAGACTTTTTGTTGGATAGGAAAGAAATAAGGAAAATCCCTACTGGAATATGTATGAGAATCCCTGAAAATCATTTTGGATGGATGTTACCTAAATCAGGATTAGCAACTTGAGGAATATTTGTGTTTGCTGGAGCAATAGATTCTAATTACAAGGGAGAAATGGTTGTGATATTCCAAAATTTAGGTGAAGAACCTATACAGTTTTGTAAATATGATAGAATAGTTCAAATGATCATTATTCCTTGTGAAATAATAACCCTTTGTGACAGTTGACTCTCCTTCTGAAATAACTGTCAGAGGAATTGAAGGATTTAGTTCTACTGACAGAATAAAATTGGGAGCTAAAGTATAGGTAAAACAGCAGCCAGACAATGTTCCAAAGCCTGCAGAGATTATAGCACATGGGACAGATAATACTATAAGTGTCGTTTATTCCAGAGAAGATAATTACCAAATTGTGCCTTTAACTCAAATATTTTACCATGAATGAGGCTATAATAGTGGGTTCGTGGACATGAGAAACATAGCTGATGCTGATCCCTGCTTCTGGTTATTGTCTCCTTATTCTTTTTGGCATTTCTTTTGTTTGTTTAATCTGTTTGCTAGATTTGTCTCTTTCAGGTTTAATTCCCTCCACTTGCTGATGATCCCTGGACCTGACATCAATCAAGATCTGGATACCAGCTCAAATTGACCCCTCAAATGGGGCGTCTCGAGACAGGGACAGCTCTACATTCAATTTCAGCAGGAAGTAGTTTTAGAAAATGAGACCTTTGCCTCTTACCCCAGAGGATTTTGGGTCCCATTCATTTTGAGGGCAGAATGATAGGGTGTTTGTGCTCAAGCCCCCCACCCTAAGATATTGGATTATGTTTTTATTTTGTATTACTTTTCTAAATTATTATGGAAGTTATGTTGATGCAAGTTACCCTTAAAGTCCCATCAGTCTATGTAATGAACATGAAAGATCTTGGGGCTGAATGCAGTGTTAATGGAATAGAAAGATCTTTCCCATCCATTAATAGGCCTGTGTGATCTGCTTTGAGCTATGGGGCCTGAGTCACGTGAAGCCTGGATCACATGAGTTAAGAGGGGGAGGAATTGGCCCAATGGAATTTTGACTGAAATAGAATGTTGGGGGAGAGAGACAGTGCAGTGTGTGAGAGGCAGAGCAGGGGGTGAGAGTGGCACAGTGCTCAGAGAGAAGTAGCTTGAGTGTCACGAGGGAGGAACTAGTCTAAGGAAACTTATTTGTAGGAAGGCCTAACAAATAAGAATGCCTATGATGTTGGTGCTCTCTGGAGTGGTGATGATCAGTACCTTGTTAAATATTACCTCCTGGTATTGTAATTCAAATAAATACTTTGGTTTTGCATTTAATGAAGAGAGTTGGTTGTATTTTGCAAATTTAGCCTGGAAATACATCTGCATTATCATAGCAGTTGCTATGGGTATCACATTGGTGCTACATTTTACTACTCTCTCCTGGTTTTCCTGCCTAACAGTTCCTTCTCTAATGACATTCCAAATCATGACCTCTAAGGGTAGGCATCCCTAAGGGTTCTATCCTCAACCCTTCCCTTTTTTTTCTCTGTACTACTTCACTTGGTGATTTCATCTGCTCCCATGGATTCAATTTCATCTCTGTGCAGATAATTCTCAAATATACCTATCCTGTCCCATCCTCTCTGATTGTGGTGGGCCAAGGTAGGGAACCCTGCTGTCCCTCAGCAGGGCTAAGAGAATCAGGGGCCCTGATATCACCCAGCAGGGTCAAGAGAGTTATCTACCAAGAGGCTATGAGAGGGTGAGTTAAAAGAGAGACGGGGACTTGAAGAAAGATGGACAATAGAGTCTCGTGTATTGTTGTAAGTGCAAGCTTTTTATAGGATGTTTCCTAATGGCTTTCCCCTGTGGACATTGCACACTACAGTGTTCCTAGGCCAGCGGGAAAAACACCACATTTATCTTGAGAATCCAATCCTCAAGCCTGCATGCTAGGACTCTCCCCTGGGGGATGAGGAACCAATCCAGGCCTGGCAGCAAACCCTTCACCTAAGAGGGCTTCCTCAGCTATCAGGGTCAGAGCATCACTGGTTCATGGTCCTCAATATCTGGTGACCTCTAATCAGCTCTCCAACTGCCTTTCAGGCATTTTTAACTGGATGTCCCGCAGACATCTCAAACTCAAAAAGTCTAAAATAGAACTCACTATCTTTCTCCTTAAGACCTATTCCTGTAAAGGGCAACACCATCCTCACAGTCCCCCAGACTCACCACCTAGGAGTCGTCTTGGATGCATCATCTCTTATCCTCCATATCCAATCTGTAACCAGGGCTTGGTGATTTTCCTTTTGCAGCATCTCTCACATGCTCTATTCTTCCTCTCCTCTGATGTTGACACTACTGTAGTGCAGACCCTCTTCACCCCACGCCTGGACTATTGCAATAGCCTGTTGGTGTGTCCTTCTATCTCGAACCCTCTCCCAGCTCCAGTTCATTCCCCATTAAGTTACTAAAATGATTTTCCTAAAGCACAGGTATCATCACGTCTCAATAAACTCCCATGGCTCTCTATTACCCTCAGAATCAAACACAACATTGTCTATTTGATATTCAAAGCCCTTCAGAACATAACTCCACCCTACACACACACACACACACACACACACACACACACACACACACACACACACACACACATACACACACACACACACACACACACACACACATACACTTTCTAGTCTTCTTAGATCTCACTCCCTACCAGGTACTCTTCAGTCTAGTGACACTAGCCTCCTTGCTGTTCTATGGAAAAGATACTCCATTGCTCAGGGCTGGGCAATTTCTCTGGCTTTCCCTCAAGCCTAGAAAACTTCCTCTTCTACTCTATCTAGTGACTCTTTGACTTCTTTTATGTTCCAACTAAAATCCTACCTTCTACAGGAAGCCTTCCCCACCCCTCTTAACGCCAGTGCCTTCCCTCGTTATCCTGTATAGAGCTCACTTTATAAATTTGTTTGCATGTTTTCCTCCCATTAGATTATAAACTCCTTCAGGGCTGGGACCATCTTTTGCCTCTTTTGGCATCCCCATCACTTAGCATAGTGTCTGACATATAGCAGGTACTCAACATATGTCCATTGATTGATTGATTAATACACTGTTTGTGGAACTGTGAGAAAGTATAACTACACTTAGGAAAGCAATTTGAAATTATGCCAATAAAGTGACTAAAATGTCTATACTCTTTGAACCAGAGACTCCGTTGCTTAGCTTATACCTCAAGGAACTCCTTAATAAGAAGAAAGTCTCATATAGACCAAAATATTTACAGCAGCATTTTTGTTATAGCAAAAAAATGGAAATAAAGTATATATCCATCTACTGAGGAATGGCTAAACAAATTGTGGTATATGAATGTAATAGAATATTACTAAGCTATTAAGAAATGACACACATGATAAATACAGAGAAGAATGGAAAGATCTATGTGAACTGGTACAGACAGAAGTAGGCCAAGCCAAGAAAACAACATAAATAAGAACCATAACAATGTAAATGGAAAGAACACAAAGAAACCAAAAATGAATGAGGAAGGTGTGAGGAGGGATAAGGTTTGGTACTGGCACAAAACTTAGCAACCTGCTTATGGCCTTGAGCCCATTAATTAGTGCCATGAGCTAACCAGTTCACAGATGGCCAGTAGCACATATCTACCACTGGCTAACTGTAGTCTCCTCTGGGGTAGTACTGTCTTGGCCAGTTTTCAGCTTTTCAATAGAGTACCTGAACTTTAAATTGAATTGATACAATAAAAGGTAGACATTCCCATAAGCCCATAAAAAATGGTGACTCACCGGTAGCCAGGGCAAACATTGTAGGAGTGTCTCCACCTCTTCATCATTTAACTGAATACAAATAAACTATAAAGAATTAGACTCAGCAAACTGTGATCTAGTCCAATCTGGCTGCAGTCTAAGTAACTAGCTCCTAAGTCTCTGGAGGGTATCAAATCTCCCTTCACAGGGCTGTAATGTTTCAGTCACATACTTTTGAAATGCTCTGCAAATTATTAGCTGGAAAGTTACATAAAGGAAAAAGAGGTCAGCATGCTGCTTCTCCTGATGTCGTCTCTACCCAGCAAACCCATGGGGAATCCCTATGAGCCAACCATCTCTAGAATGTAACATTCATATATTCCTTACACAAGAGATGACCTTTATTCCACAACATAATGGAATCATTACCAAAAATGTGCTCCCTGAGAACTGGGATGTGGAATCTGTACCAAGGTTCAGGAGCTTGAGTGATTTTGATTAAGACACTAGATGTGTGACTCTAAGCAAACCACCTGACTTCTCTGTAATCTGTTGGCCCAACTGTAGAACTGGATACAAAGCAGGAAGGAGTTCAGTGAGGTACAAAAATGACATTTTGATCAGAACTCCTCTTGGCTCAGCAGCAGAACAGATCCCAGGCATGTCAGGTACAGAAGCTCCACCCATTTGGTGATTCAAAACCATACCAAAGGTTGTGCTTATTTGGATTATTCCTTTTGAAACCAATCTAAATATACACATATAGAAAGAATAGCTATAGTGCTATGTTTATGAGCTGAGATTTGTTCTCCAACACCTCAAAGATCTTGCAGCCTGAAGGAAAAAAAAGCTGAGTGTATGCATGTGTGAAAGAGAGAGACGGAGACAGAGAGATAGAGACAGAGACACAAAGAGAGACAAAGACAGAGAGATAGAGACAAAGAGAAATAAAGAGAGAGAGAAAGAGAGAGATGGAAAGACAGTCACAGGGGGCTTTTCCTGGGAATAACAGTGAATATGGGTACTATCATTCCTTATTCTTTTTTAACCTTAGCTACCACAAATATTGTAATAGGGATTTAGAAATGACTATAATTGCATAATAATCCAGTTATATATTAGCCATCATTCTGGAAAGCAGCTCCTATGGAAAGGAGATCATCCATCCCCTTCAACTGTCAGTCAACTGCTAACCACATAGGAAGTGTTCCTCCCTGACTGAAGCAACAGGGTACCCTGAGGGAAAGACAGGAGACAAAACATGCCATGAAAGATAAACCACCACTACCACCTTGACCACCACCTGCTGTCATACCCTAGTGCAGACAGCCCATGACCCTGAACCCAAAAGCCTTTGAAATGGCAATTTCCCATCTGACTTCCAAAGCCATCATCCTGGAAAACAAACCCTGCAGAGACAAAGTCTGGCAATGACTCCTGCTGGTGCTATAGACCCAGAAAGAAGACACAGGAAAAAAAAAGTTCTTGTCACCAAAGTCCTTGGCATTGTGAAATGGCTCAGTATCAAAATCTTCCATGATTTTACCAGTGGCAATAATAAAGAATAGCACATATCTGAGTATGTGTATATATGAATACATAGAGGACATAAGATCAATTGAATAGGAAGGGACAATATTCTAAAAGGTGAAATCCTGAGGTAAGAGATGATTAGAGTGAGAGGAGACAGGGACAGACAGAATGGGGTTGAGCATCTCATGGAAGAGGCAAAGGATAATTGTTACAATAGAGGGGGAGAACAGGAAGGCAAAAGGGAAAGAGTCAAACTTACCCTCACTGAACTTGGCTTAGGGAAGGAATGACATAAATTCTAAACTGGGTATCTTGCCACATAGAATAGGGGGAATGAGAATGAGAGGTGGGATGATGGAG
>CM053581.1:446017836-446045970 GCA_028627135.1 Pseudochirops cupreus
GCTTTTGAGATTCTTTCTCCATCTGGCAAAGTCAACTTTTTAAGGCATTCTTCTCCTCATTGGCTTTTTGGGCCTCTTTTGTCATTTGAATTAATCTATTTTTTAGGGTGTTGATTTCTTCAGTCAGATTGCTGACTCTCTTTTCATGATTTTCTTGCAACATTCTTATTTCTCTTCCCAATTTTTCTTCTACTTCTCTCATTTGGTTTTCAAAGTCCTTCTTCAGCTCTTCTCTAGCTTTAAGGCAATCTTCATGTTTATTGGAAGCCCCTGATTGGGGAGCTCTGGCTGTGCTGTCCTGCAGCTCTCTGCCTTGGTCCTTCTTTTCTTCAAAGAAGGAATCTAGGGTTTGGTTGCTGTTCTTACCCTGCTTCTTATGCTTATTCTTACTCATGGTTGGTCAGTCTGTGATTTTATTTTATTTTTTAATCTCTGTGGGGCTCTGCTTCCATAAGGGAAAGCTCTATCCCAAATCGCTGGGGTCCTCCTGGCTGCTGTAGCTCTCAGGAAGGTGCTAGGTCCCTTTCCCACTTCTGGCTCACTGGATAAAGAAGACTCACAGGACCAAAGCCCAAGACCGCGATCTGCCTCCAGGCCGCTCAACGTGAGAGCACTTAGCCTCTGAATGATCGCTTAGTCCCCCTGAAGTCTGCAGGCTGAGGGCACGGAAGCTGCAATGCGGAGGCAGGTGCAAAACCTCTGCCTTTCACTTTCCCACACTGGAGGTGTTTAGGTGGGACTGCTTTTCTCCCAAGACCTTGGAAGTCCCACTGACCTAGTTCTGAACACTGCTGCAGGTGCCGCCAATCCACTCACACTAGGCTCCTCAGCTCCTCTTGTCCAGCCGCCCCCAGGGCTCAGCCAGGGCTTCAGGCCAGGCTGGTTTCGGTTGGCAGTGCTGATATGGTTCCTTGTAGCTGAGCTGACTTTAGTGGAAAGTATATTTGTGTGCATTTTGGAGTTCTAGGATTAGTTTAGAGTCATATTTTATGGGTATTTTGGGGTGGCTATATGAGAGCTGCGATATGTTGCTGCTCTTACACCGCCATCTTGGCTCTGCCTCCAAAGTGATTTTCCTAAAGCAAAGGTTCTGGACCATGGTACTACCCTACTCAATAAACTCTAGTGGCTCCCTATTGCCTCCAGGATCAAATACAACATCCTCTATTTGGCATTCAGGGCCTTTCATAACCTAACCCACTCTTACCTTTTCAATCTTCTTAGACCTTACTCCCCACCAGGTACTTTTCCATCCAGTCATACTCACCTTGCTGTTCCATGAACAAGACACTCCATCTCTTGTGTCTGGACATTTTCTCTGGTTGTCCTTCATGCCTGGAATATTGTTCTTCACCATCTGTCCACCAGCTTCCCAGGCCTCCTTTAAGTCCTAACTACACTCCCATCTTCTACAGAAAGTTTTCCCCAACCCCTCTTAATTCTAGTACCTTCTCTTTCTTCAGAACCTGTTTATACATACTTTTTTTTTTGCTATCTCCCCCCATTAGATTGTAACACCTTTGAGGGCAGGGACTGTCTGTTCCTAGTACATAGTGGATACTTAATATAAATGTATTGACTGATAGGCAGAAACCTAAAGGGGTCTCCCTTTCAGAGGACACGATTGCATGCCATTACACTGATGAAATAATATTGATTGCGCTAGAGGAAGCCATGGTTGGAAAAGCCCCCAAATCAGATGGTATGCCATATGAAGAACAAGGGATGGGGAATCCACTCTAAGAAAATTCAGAGTCTAGTCCCTTCATCAAATGCTGAGGACTGCAGTGGGTGGCTGGAGGTGGGCAGCGCTTGGGCCCCGTGGTGTGGGCCACCTGCGGCTTCGTGCTCTATGAACTGATGGGGCCGCTTTGGCTGGCCCGGTCGCACAGCGACCCTTCCAGAAGCTAAACTAGCCCTTGCACTGGCTGGCCAGCTTCCCCAACGTGCCTGCCCAGCCGCTCAGCTGGAGGCCGGCAGCCAGGAATGAGCTGAAGAGCCGAGGTGCATGGAGATGCTTGAACTCTTCCTCGAGTCTGAGGAGGGGTCTGTGAAGCGCTCCCCCTTCCTCATCTGGCCGCCTACCGGCCCTGCTGCTTCTGCCTGTGGAGGCGTTTCCTCGAGTGGAGCCAAGTCCACCTGCTAGCAGCAGCTACTTGAAGCGATTGTCAGTGCCTCAGGCCACCGGGCCCCAGTGTTATCCTCACAGGACAGGGTAGAGGTGAGCCGTGGTTGTAGAGCAGGAAAGGCTTCGTGCAAGGATGAGCAAGCGTCATGTGCTGTTAAGACAATCGGGCTCAGGGTGGAATGCAAGCCACGTGAGGGGGGTTGGAACCTAGGAGGATGGACACCTCATCCACATGTGACCTCCTTCTCTGCTACACGGAGTGAGTCCTGTGCTGGGTGGGAGGCTGTCCACAGGGATTTCCGCCTTGGAAAGGCGGAATATCTGTTTAGATACTGCTGCTCCTCCCCAGAGGTAAATGGTGCTGATACAGCGTGAAGGTGGCGATCAGAAGTTGGCTCAGAAGCGGGTTTCCTTCTCCTCCATAGCCACACCCAGCAGCTACCTTTTTCAAAGGTTGAAATACTTGTGGAGGGAAAGAGGGAGAAGGGGCATGGGCAGCAATGGGAAGGATCCTATACTAGGTGGCTGGCATTTTCTACACGAGGACACAATGACCTGGGTCATTTACCAGTGAAAAGACCAGAACCTGATACTCTACACCCTGATCGAACCTAGAGTTGGGAGGGAGGAGCCCTCATTTCAGGAGGTCTGAGTGTTTTCAGAGGAACCCCTGGGCTCTGTACACTTTCTGAAACAATTTCTAATGGAGCGAAAAGGTGGAGCACCAGTCTCCCATCGCTGCATAGTATTCTACCACAGGCCCTGTATTTGATGGAAAGCTGCTGCTGGTGGGAGAGGTCTGGAATCATTCCTCTCCTGTTCCTGGAGTGATAATGATTGACCTGACCAGAACACTGAGCACTGAGCCATATTGACACAACTGTGTTCCATGGCCTCTAATGCTGTGCAACCATACCAGCATCTTCCTACCAGAAGAGCAACAACTCCTTGGAGGAGGTGGGAACTGCGTTTCCTTTAGTAGCACTTTAATCCCTACCCAGTCACTTCAGACATCATTTTTTTGAGGTCTAGGAAATGATTGCTTCTGCTCCTGTAGTATGTAGGTTGAGTTAGTGTGAAGAGTTTTCAAAATTAGGAACCCAATCTTCCATCTCCTGAAATGGTGGATGGATAGTATCTCTAAGCTTTTCTTTGAGAGAAATAGACCAGTCGTCGGTCCCTTGTGCAGAAAATCATAGATAGGGTAGTTAAACTATGACGAGAGATGAAGCCACAAAAAAGAATATGGAAGTTTGGCTGGGTTCCTAGGTGAATATAGCAACCACATACCACTCAGTGGCTTGGGAGTTAGTACTCCTAGTACCCATATAAGGTAACAAGTTTAGCCTTCGTCATTTTTTACCCTTCCCCCCATCTGCTTCAGTTTATCTATCTTTCAAGTTGCATTGACCTTTAGCCTTAATAAATTTCTGACCCATTTGTAAAGTGAGAGTAATATCTGTCCCATACAAGTCGTGACAAAATGTACTTACAAAGTATTCTGAGCTTTCTGTAGATGGGTGCCTTATAAAAAATATAGTGTTACTTTTGTTTGAAGGAAGGTGGTAATGTCTGATCCAGTTCTTGGAAACGGGGCCCTGGAATCCACAGCTAGTGTCTGCAAGAAACAAGCCCACTAGTCTGAAGCACAAACAAAACAGCAGAAAAGAACACTGAGAAAGCTTGAACAAGAGCAGGGGACAAATTCCCAAGAAAACATATAAATCTACATTTGCAAAGTTGTGATTTCAGTCCATGTTTTACCGCTTATGGTTGTCTGGATAATTGGCTTAAGTTACAAATTTTCAGTTAGTTTGTTTCCTTAATTTGAATTTTCTGTCTTGTTCAAATAAATGTATTAATTTTTTTTAAAAAAGCAGTGGATGGGGAAACCCAGAGGATTCCAGGCTCAATCTGACTATGCCACAGAGACCTCCCCACAATCTAAGAGCAAAACCCAGAGATTTATTGAACTTTTCAGGTTTTGGAGAACACACATTCTCAACCTAAGTATACTGATAGCCTCCATTTACAAGTCACTCACAGCTTGGCATCTCTCACGTGGGGCTCAGAATAGACTACATCTCTAGAAAATGTAAAGCAGGTTGTTCAGCAGTCTCTCCACTTGGGCCTTTAGGATTCTTCAAGGTCCAATAATGATCTGAGTGGAGCCTTTGGCAAACACCAAGGGGTGGCCATAATAAGCCAGTGTTAGGCATCTGGAGCTTCAAGTTCCCCAGAATAGCCACTTTTGAAGAGCAATTGCTTGCCCCTTACTGGGTCCTACTTGTTACCGATCAGATGACACAGAGTCTGGACCCTTTGTCCAGAGTTGCTATTTTGGTTGGGTAATGCAAGGTGGTTTTTCTAACAAGATGAGTAGAGTACAGGAAGCTTCTATTGCTAAATGGAAATGGTACATTAGAAATCACATTACAGGCATCACTTTGGTGTTAGTGCCCTTCCCAAACAGATGGTAACTATGTCAGAGACTGAAGTCTTCAGTCTAGATTTTGGAACCCTGCTGCCTCTGCTGGTCCAATGGGTCCCGACCTATAAGGACTGGTTCCTGAGCAAGATAATTTTGCCTGGTTAACTGATGGTTCCCTCTGTTACAAGAGAGGTATATGTAGCTGGACTTTAGCTGCCATTAATTTGGTAACAGAAGATACCTTTAGGAGTAGAATCCCTGGCAAATTCTTCTAGTTGGCTAAGCTCCAGGATTGATGGCTGACATGTGAAAGAATCTAAATGGATGAGTTAGAGACAATCTTCATCTATACTAGCTCCTGGATGATGGCCATTGGTCTGGCCAAGTGGTGTGGGGTCTGCAGAGCACAGGATTAGATAATCAAAGGCTTTGGGTCAGGACCAGTGGAGGAATTTTGCTGATGCCTCCCACTGTATATGGTTGTTTGTGGGGCATACCAGCACCCGTCAGAGATATTATATGTTAAACAACCAGTTTGAAGCTTGTTGCATGAATAGCAGAATTTGAAAGTGGACATTTGGGTGGTGATGCCATGCCCTGTTGGACATAGGATCAGGTGGCTGCCAACCTGGCAAAGTGACATTCTACCATCTCAGGGCAAGAATTTTGCTGTTGTTGATCAACAGCTGTATCATTAAGAATCTGCTTGCCCAGTTCAGGTGACCAGCCTCCCAGAAACCATGTCTCATAACAAATCAGTGCTACCCTGGAAGGGCTATCTAGTGGTTTCTTGACTCTAAACTGCAGGAAGACTTACCTGCATTTTTTAAATGGACTATTTTTGGATATGGTTCTGGCAGACCCTTTCCAGCCCTTTCTTATTCTTTTCCCAGTATCAAGTTGCATGCCCAATAGGACTCTACATACCCGGGAAGAGGTATAGGAGGTGTTCAGAGAAGATTGGTGCTTCTGGTGTGAGGGCTGCTGAGAGATGTTTCCCACCTTTGGTGTCCACCTGATCCACCTAACTCACCTGTGTCTCCAAAAAGCTGTAGCATGCACAACGGCCACACTCCAGTAAACTGTTTGGGCAGGTAGGCTAAACCAGGTTGAAGGTCACTGAGGGGTCTCAAACCCCTTGGTGAGTGAGGGGGGTGTCTACCCCAAGCATGTGGAATTCCCCTGACAGAATGAGCAGGTGAGAACAATCTGTCTCAACAGCCATTAAGGTAACTGAAGCAGGTGCTGTGGGAGCATTTTGTGCTTGGCTAAACATTGAAGATGCCAGGGTCTCCCACTGCATCCCAAGCCATCACCAGTCATCTTGACTCTGTCCTACCACTGGAATGTGATGCCTCTAGAAGAGTGAGGCCAAACACTTCATGCAACCCTGCCTTGCTTAAATCCAATTTGTGCATGTAAATTGGTACCTGTACCATTTTTACCTATTTCAAAGTTCTATAAGTGATGAAGCAGCAGGTGTGGATATGCTGGGAGCTGTAGTCACAACCCTGTACACAGGTGGCTCAGGCCATAGGATCAACTTCTTATTGGAAGCATCGGTGGAAGCATGGGTGTCTGAGCGGCCTTTTAAGGCTCACACTGCTCCCCTCCTGGTATAAGGAAGGGGCTAGAAAAGATGCCCTAAAAGATTGCTTGTTTACCCAACTCTGTCTTGATTACCATGGCAGGCAGGGATCCCTCCCTAAGGTCAAAACACATATACAAAAATGTACAAAAACTTCTGCAAAGATTGATTCCATTCACCATTGGTACATGGGATGTGTGCACACTTATAGACAACACAAAATCCAATAGAACATAAATAATACGTGGTTTTCTAAGTCAGGATGTACTGGGAGGGGTCCTTATGTATGGTTTAATGGACTCTTTTTCATTTGAGTTTGACACCACTACTCCAGAAGATACTCAGGACCTTGCTACCAAAAGGTGGGATGTCATATGAACAGTGTTTCCTTGATACAACTTTCTTCTTCTCACCCATACCACTGGGAGGTTTTACCTGAAAGAAAACAAAGCACCTCTGAGGCCTAATTGGCCTCAAATTGCCTGATACAGTTTCCTTCCCTGTACTCTTTCTGTCATCCCCAGGAGACAGCCAGCATGAAATAGACCCAGGCCAAAGCTTCACCTGGGAAGTGATTGGTCATGGCTTTCTAACAGCTTTCTGGCCATTTAAACGCATAAAAAAATCTCTGTCACAAGGAGTCCGAACCTCCCAGATTTGATGGATGCCTAAGAATCACAGCAAGTCACCATACTCTGATGACTAACTGATCAGCCATGTTTCCAGATAGTGAAAAGGAGGGCTGTGTCCAGAGAAGCCAATGCCACTGTAGCCTTGTTGCATATTCTTGCTGTATGGATAAAGTAAACCTCCTTTGTTAAATGTTGAATGTCTTCTGAGTTCAATGTCTCACTTCTTGCCAGTATCATGCTTGAACTAAGAGGGTGCTGGCATTAGTTGTACTTCTAACAACAGGCTTGACCAGGTCTCCACCCTCCCTCACTCAATAAATGCCAGTAATTCCCTATCACTTTGAGGATCAAGTCATCTTTTCACAACTTGACCCCTTTCTATCTTTAGTCATATGTTAGTCTCTTCCCTACACTCCAGCCATAATGGCCTATCTACTGTTGCTCCCAGCAACCAATTCCTGACCATGCCAATATAGACTGACCATACTGGGTGCATGAGTTGAATAACAATTGTGAATTGTCTCATTTTGTCCATACTTCTTTACCAACTCCTGGGAGAAGTGGTCAGAGGGCAGAGAGAGAAGGGCAAGAGGGAGAGGGAGGTAGATGAACTGAACTCTCTGAATTTTCTAGAGCTTTGGAACTGAGCAACCAATATACTTTGGAAATTGGAACTGGGAAAAACTGTAGGTTATGGTGGGGTAATAGATATTTTATTATTTATTGTTTTTATTGATTCTATGGCAAGAGTAGGGGATTATATACAACTGTATTTTGTCTGTTTTTATGGGAAGTACTTCTCTAATTCCAGGGTCACAGCAACTTAGCATGGTACTTAATAAACACTCATTGACTGACTGACTGACATGTCTAGGGCTCAGTGAAATATGGTTAAGGGAGGAAGCAGGTTTTTGTAGTAGCATGAGCATTAGAGCTAATTCAGATTGGATAAATCCGTACCAACTATATGCACAACATTTGGACACCCAGAGGTGGATTTGGGAGCTAGACGGTCTGTGAAATCAGAGAGCCTGGCACTTCCTCCATACTCAGGATAGTGTGGTGGGGCACCCTAAGGCTGAGCATGTGACTCACCTAAAATGTATCTTCCTTGTTAAACAGGATCAGAACAATGGCTAGCTTTGCCACCTAGTCATCCAGCAAGATGGACAGAAGCTAGTAGTTAAAAAGACATGATATATACAGAGAAGCATTGACTTCTGTATCGACCACAGGATCATAGCTCTTGAGATGGCAGCAATATCAAAGGGCACCTAATCTGATCCCCTCACTACAAATAAGGAAACTTGGGCTCTGGGAAGTCAAGTGACTTGCCTAAGGTCATACAGGTAGTAAACAACAGAAGTGGGGATTTGAACCCAGGCTTTCTGACTCCAGAACTTTCCATTGCACCATGCCAAAAACATGCTTTCCATAAGATATCTAAAGCTTGGAAAGCCACTCTAATTCAGAGAAAAATGTATTTTTTATGAGTGCGTCAGCTCTCTCCCAGAACTTATTTGTACTTTTTGTATCCATTCCTACGAAGTTAATCAAGTGATCTGCTTTTTGTTAAACAAGAGCCAATGTGGTCTGCTGATCAGGATTTATTCCATTGTTTTTTTAGGGCATCAGTTCTTTCACCTCTTTTTTGGGAGGAGGAGGAAGAGGGAGAGAGACCTGGATGAGTGATTTCATCTGCATAGGGAAATGGCCAAGGAAAAAAAGAAGTGGCACACTACTCTAGTATCTTTTCAAGAAAACCCCAATGGGGTCATGAAGAGCAGGACTGAAACAACGCAACCACAAGGGGAAATGCCTTAAACAGATGCATATGAGAACCTGCTCTGCAATGTATATTTTAACGAATTGTCAGGGGCTGTGAGTAGTCACCTTAACCAGAGTTATATAGCTAGCCAAAATATGTCACAGACCATAACTGGGGTGGGGGAATGCACAGGGTAGGGTGGGAGATCTTTCTGACTCTGTCCTCCATCACAGCTGCCTCTCTAATTATAGTAGTTATAGTTACAGTAACTACTTCCTAAAGCACTCTTAACTTCACACTTGATTTCTAACATTAATTCTAGTCTCAGCAACATTTATCTGCCCCTTGCTCTAACTACCTACTTATATTCAAGCCTGCTAGTAGTCCTATATTGAACACATAGTAAATTCCTGGTTACTTCCCAGAAAGCTCAAGTTCCATCCCCAACTACTCCCTCACACAATTATTCTATGCCCTAGGGATACAATGCAAGGCTCTCTGCACTAAGGCAAGAAACCAAGGAAGCAGTCCAGACTTTGATTAGTCAGCTGAGAACATAGCTAGAAGGAGATCAATTAGTTTTGACTTGCATGAACAATCTTTAACTAGAAACTGGATTCTGACCACCAGTTGAATGGATTTTGGTGCTCAAGGAAAAGAATTCCTTTTGTAAATTAATTTAAAAACAACAAATCTTGTTACACATGTAATTCATTTATTATATAACATTATAGCCTCTCATACAACAGAAAACACTATCTCATCTAAGAACATTTTAAGTAAAAAAATATATTTGTGTGAAGTTCTTAGGTTTTGAAATGGAGCAAGGGAAGAGAACTTAAAATGGTCAAACTGTTTATTGGAAATTACATTCATCATTCCATGATGTTTAAGAGACACTAGCATGGGTTTTAATAGTCAAATATTTGATTTTCTTCTAAGTTGTCAAGTTCAAGCATATTTATTTTTATTTTGTTAAATTTACATTAATATGAAGCATATTGCTCATGGACATACCAGTTGCATCAAGGTATGTTTACAAATGTAAAGCAGTTATTTACACACACACACATACACACTCCAGTTATTATCCTTAAACTGACATCAATATCTTGGTATGTTTATTTGTCTTAAAGGACCTAGATTTCTATTAGCAACCGGAGGAAAAGGAGGAAGTTATAGCAAGCAAAACCAAATAATATTTATACACTGTGCAAGTGATAGTCCTATTGATGGCAAGGTCTCTTTTGGAAGATAAAAACTGAAGCAAATACTGTGGGCAAGTGTTACCTGATAGTGGGTGTTGGTTTTGAGATCTTAGGTTGCTTCCAAATACCAATCTTCCACAAGAAGATCTCTTCCTGAAAAAAGGAACTGTTTATGAAGGAGGAATGGAAGAAGATGCTTGACAATTCAAAGAATAGCTGAGGATTAGTATTTCACATCAGTGCAAACAAATAAATCTGTTCTTCCTTTCCATTCAGAGAGTACATAGCTTCATCTTGTGCAGGAATGATATTGGTTGCTTAAGTTGTATGTAAGGGAATCTGCAATGCAGTTATGTTATAGTGAGCAGCAATAGTTCTGGACTTGGACTCATAGAACCTGGGCTAGAATGGAGCCTCAGCTTTCAATTGACAGTGGACTTTGATCAAATCACAAAACTTCTCTGGGCTTCAGTTTTCTCATTTGAAAAATGAGGGATTAGGTTATGTGATCTTTACAGTACCTTCCAGCTGTAAAATCATAGTGAGATCATGATCTCCCCTTTCTACATCTTGCCCCACACATCCCCAAGACTAAGTTTTCCTTCTTTAGTTAAATAATTTGAAAATATTTTCATTAGCAGGCATTTTTTCTAATACTGTTTATAACCATCATTGGCTGGAATGACTATCTTATGAAATAGATAGGTATGGTATCATTTTAAAGTTTAGTCAAGAGTAAGGAGCAGCTGAATCTATTGCAATAGCATAGTACCTCAGAGCTTGAACAAATGAAGCTCTATTTTGTCGGGATAAGGAGCACTTGCCCTGATGAAACCAAATCAGGGATGTTCACACACACACACACACACACACACACACACACACACACACACACACACACACACACACACACCATCTTGCCCAGATGCTATCAATAGCATCTCACTGTGGTCGGAAGCAAAGTTGAATTTTTATTTATTTTTTCCCGTGTGAATGTAGATTTTAACTTTTATTAGAAATTAATGAGTTTTGAAACTGTACTGTGGTGTCAGACTCATAGTAATGGATCCCAGCAGTCCACCGCAAACTGACTTAGAAAACAACAAATTAACATTATCCGTGTTGTAGTTTTATTTATTCTATTAAACACTTCGCAATTACATTTTAATGCCTTTCAGGAGTTTTGCAAGCTAGGTATAGAATTGAAGTGTGATAACCATATGTGACATCTTAAAAAATTTGAAATTCAATTTCTATAACTGATATCTACTAAAGTCATACTTTGTTATGGTAAGATGACTCTGGGTCCTTTAAGACTGTATTAATGGAGCACAAGGCCCTGGAAGGGCCTACCAACATGGCATAACTTGGAGTATGATCCAGCAATTGATTCTCTGTTATCAGAGGAAAAACCTAGCTAAGCTTGGTGAGTCTCATCACAAGTAATGATGATGATATTGATCATGAAGATGACCTCCAAAATCACCCCAAAGAGCTTAGTCTACTGTCCAAACATGGAAACTCGAAGTCAATGAAGAATAGCTATTATCTAGAATGTGCTATTCAGTCAGCTGACCAGCAGGAGGCAGTATGGGACAGTGGTAAAAGCATTGACTTTGGAGTCATACTACCTGGGATCAAATTCTAGCACTGACACTTTGCTACCTGTAGAATTTTGGACCTAAATTTGCTTCTTCATCTATAAAATTAAAGACTTAGATGAGAGAACCACTAAGGTCTTTTCTAGTCTATGATTCTATGACCCAAATGAGCTTATCTTTTAGTACACATCCCTTACATAGACACTACAGATGAAGAAGCCACTGTATTCAGAATTTAACAGAAATAGAGCAGGCCAGACTGCATTTGGGAAACTGTGCAATGTTCATAATGATTCCTTTTCATGGAAAAGTGAATTTTGGAAAATGCCATCAATATTCTTATAATGATGTTATATGTCTGAGAAACATGGGATAAAACATTCAAGAATGAAAGTTATGGGTCACCAAAAGGGTAATGGAAAGTCATAGTGGGCATGAATAAGATGTAGGATATTATGAACAAAGTATAATGCAAAAAAAAAAGCAACACAACAGGTATTATCAAAGGACTGTTGGACTGGAAAATGAAGTGAGGTGGTCATGTAATGAGAGTGAGATAAATCTGATGGATTGCTCAAATACTTCACTGGTACCTAATAGCATTATTGAGAGTTTTAAGAGGCCCTCCATATACTGAGTGATCCCCTTTATGGAAGACATCTGGAAAAAACAGGGAAAAGGTGAGATGAGAAGGTGGGTTTCACTTTGCACAGTTGGAAGAGATATTCCCATGTCAATGAGAGCAGAAACCTGTCAAAGTATCGTGGTAGCTTACGGAGACTGTCTACATGAGATAGAAATGTTGGGATTTGCTTTAGTAATAGTAAAAGAAGAGTTTTCTATACCAATGGGATCATGAATCCTTTGAAGTACTGAAGTATTCTATAATTGTATGTATCAGACCAAAATGTTAAATAATACAAGATCACCAAGCTCTCAGCTCTGAAATGCTGCTCTTATTTTTTTTAAGGTTTTATTATCTGCATCTTGCCCTAACATGCTTAAAACATGATATTTATAAGAATGACCTTGTAGAATGAAGGATGGCAGGTGAAAAAAATTAGTTTTCTTTTCTCATCTGGCCCTTTTAGCTAGTTCTGAGTATTCTTTTATAATTTAATATGAAAAGTATTTTTTTCTTTGGGAAGGGATTAAATATCTTTGATATAATTTCAAAACCTCTGATAGACAGTTAAAATTTCAATTACAACCAACATTTTATCTCATTTTCCATAAACTTCTTGGCCTCTCTTTTCAACTAAAAGAATAGCATAAATAAGACTGCTGATTTCCTTAAGTACTGCATGAACAAGTCAAATTGCTTCTACCACGTGCTTATAAAATGAAACGCTACCATTTTAAGTTGCTCAAGACTTCCTGTCAGCCTTTTAAATTTTTCAATCTCAACATGAGTTTTAATAGCACATATGTATTCAAAAAATCTTTCTATGGGGGTTACTTTTGGGTTTTTCTTCTATCTTTTAAAATTTTAGAATATAAATAGCTATGAAATATGTTTCAACAACAAGATAGGTACAAATTTCCATTTGCAACCACATTAACAGAGAACATCTGAATCCAAAAAAGAAAAAGAAAAGAAAAGAAAAGAAATCATTTTCCAGTTAGGCTGTCAGTGTAACGTGCATAAGCTCCAAAGGATTAAATTCCCACTGTTGTAAATCCATTGTGCTTCATGTTATAAATAAGAAAATTGCCTTGTGACAGCTAAAATTCAGTAACATTAACAATTTTTGCAACTCTCACTGTAGAAATTAACCCATAGCAACATTATTTCCTGTGTCCCCAACTTGTTTACTATAATTAACAGAGTATTGCAGATGCTGTACCACCATGGCAGACATTCTGATACAGACAGTGAGACAAACATGGTTCCTATTCATTTCTATCTGCTTTACTTTTCATCCTCACCCTGTTCCTTCCCAATCATTCTCTTCAACTGAAAATATTTCAGGTTGCTTGAAGAATGTGTAACATGTACCCCAAAGTACTCTTTGTAGCTATTATATTTTCATTTGTGGTCTTCTCAACCATGAAAAACAGCTGTAAATTGTTCCCAGAGCAAAACCACTTAACATCTTGGCACTTGGTTGTTTTTAAGTTTGTAACAATAGGCACTGTTCACTCCCCTCGATCTCAGTTCTTTATTCTGTAATCAAGCAGGGATACTGATGAAAGGCTAGTCACGGCTTCCCCCCATGGTATCAGTGCAGTGGCATGTGATGATTCACATGGGGTGTGTTTGATCCAAGAAAACCCAGTCTCTGCTTATTTTTCCTTTGTTCTGTCATCTGTGGTGGGAGGGGGGATGGGGAAGGAAACAGAAGGAGAAAGAGATAAAGAGATAAACCAATTTCCTCAACTATTAATGAATACTATTGAACTATAATAGACATGGCTTAACTTTTTTTTTTTAACATCCATACATTGCTAGGTATGGCAGAGAAACATACATATGACTAAACTTAAGGGGCGTGTCTACCAACATTCTAGCCTGCAGCTAGGAAACAGGAGACAATGATTCCTTTAATATATAACTGTCTCTCATGAAAGTATAAGAAAAAATAATGGAGATGGGACCACACTTATAATTTCATTGGTTTAGGGATATATAAGTATAGATCAACACCTTTTCAGCAACTTGTAGCCTTTAGAGTTGCCTCGTGGCCCTGAGAGGTTAAGAAGCACTAAGAGTTGTCAGCCTCATGCATAATATGTGACATATGTATAACCCAGTTCTTTCTGATCCTGAGGACGATTCTGTGTCTGCTAAGCCAACCTATCTCACTGTAATACGGTATATTAAGAATAACAGTAACAGCTGTCATTAGTAATACAATTATTAGTAATATGGTGCCATGCAAGAAGGGGTTGACTTGCATGACTAGAACATAACCAATGGTGTTCTGCTTTCTTGGCTGATTACAGTCAGAGAAAATATTATCCATCAAGACTCATGCTGAAACTTTGTATTTAGTATTAACTTTTTCCAATCTTTGAAAGTAACTCCCTTGAGGGTAAAGAGCTCAAAATTATTACAGAGCTGCAAGTAGCATGATGCACCTGAGGCTGGGCCCCAGATGCTAACATCCTCAGGATGCAATTTCACCTCCAGAAGAATGCACATCCCACCTCCTCCCTCCAACCCATCCCAATGTCAGCAATCTGGCCCCAGGTTCCAATCCATCCAGTATCCTGTAGCTAGCATGCCTCTTCTGGTACTGATAAACCCTACCACAGGACCAATAAAGTCAGCCTTAGCTCTCCCCCAATATACTACTCTGGATTCCATTTTTGTGTTGCCCTCTTAGGACTTTCTATGTTGTGACACAGTAGAAAAATCACTGGATTTAGATCCAGGGAATCTGTGTAACTTTGAATAAATCACTTCCACTCTTTTAGCCTCAGGTCTCTCATCTGTAAAATAAGGGGATTAGATTCAATGATCTCTGAGGTCTCTTTAAGCTCTAAATCTACCATTGTAGCATCCTAGATCTCTTCTCAGATGCTTTCCATCTTCTAGTGCTCACAAACTCAAACTTTCTCTTGAAGAAACCACATCTTTTGGCACCCTTTCCAAGACTAGATGTTCCTCTCATACTCCCTGACACACAGGGCAGATGAAGGAGTTTCTTGTTCCCTCTGCCATTTTCAGACCATCTCACTTGGCCGGAATGTGGTGTCATCCACCAAGATGGCAACCACCTCTTTCTTCTCCTTTAGAGTTCATGCCCTCATGTCCAAACTCTTGTTGCTGACATCTACGGAACAACTTATTCTCCCTCATCTCTTATAAGTTAGGAATCTGGTTCATACTCTTTTCCTTTACCCCAGAGTATAGCCTCTAAGGTCTCCAACTATCTCAATTCCTATGACCTTTGTCTCTAGTTTACCTCAGCCATGCAGAGCAGTGGTCATTCCTTGGCCTACCCTTTCATCTCTTCACCATACCCTCATCCCTTGCTCTAGTTCAACTTAATTTCCCTCATGTACTTGAATTCCTACTTAAGGTTTTGCATTGTTCTCTTGAAATATGTGGTCTTCAGATGGAGCTTTGATGTTACTAACCAATGCAGAAGGTCTTAATCAGGCCTAATTTTGTTTCATTCACTGTACTTCAATGAAAAAAAAATCCCTTTTGATAAAATTTTCTTTGGAAGAGTCTCTTGGCCCCCACTCCAGGAAAGTTCTACCCATGTTGTGAACACTTACCTGTTCCTTGAGCTCAGCTAGCTGACCAGACAGCTGTTTGACCAGACTCATAGTTGATTCTAATTTCTCTTGCAGATTTCTAATTTCATTTTGCTCGCTGTCACTTTCATTGCTAACTAGAGACATGGCTCGCATCCGAGGAAACCAGTCCAAGTTCTTCTCCTAGAAACACATATCCAAAATCAAGCATATAAGGATGTGTCCAGGGTAGAGAGCATGAGATTTTAGAGGAAAAAAAAGAATGACAATTTCTACTCATCTCGGTGAACATTAGACTAAAGTTTGCTCACGGTATCAAAGTTAAGGTGTAAAGTATTTGGTCTGACATTGATCCGGTCATTGTCAGGCAGATGGATTGCAAGGGATTAAGTAAAGCTCCCTGTGGGGTGGTGGGGGAGGAAGCAGGTGAGTGCCATGAACCCCAAGGCTCCCCATGAATCTTAATTGGATGATGATGATGTAGGGTCTAGTCTGGAGGCTGAGAAAGGAGATCCAAGTATGTGTGGGTACAGTATGAGCTGTTTCCTGCCCCCTGGCAATGGCAATAAAGGCAGGAGCGTAGGATGGGGGAAATAAAGGAGTGGCAACACAAATAATCTCCACTTTAGTCAGCCACCCACCTAATTCTCCCCTCCACTTGAGTAGTTCTGTCTCTGAGCTCAGTTGGGTGAAGAGAAAAGTGGCAGGGCATGGCCTCAGGTTACTCAAACACTTGACTCTACTTCATTTTGAAACATTTGATTACAGCCCAGCAAGTTTCAGAGTTCAACTTCCCCAGAACACATGCAGACTTTCTTGGGGGGAAAGTCTAACTTTTTCCAAGGTGGGGGCAGGTGGGGAGAAACTGGTCCAGTGGTGGCTCATTACTCCCCAGCTCTTTCTGATGGCTTCTGCTCAGGAACTCTACTGGCCTATTTGTAGAAACTGTTGACCTTGGGGATATTTCATCTATTGACTTAGCATCTGAGGTAAAAGACATCTTTCTCTCCTTCCACAGAGCTCACTACTGTTTAAATGTTATTTTCTGGTGGCAGGAAATACTGCTGCTGTGGCCAACTGTCTTTCATCTACAAGTAATGTAGAGAAATCAGAAGTTTTAATTGGGCTCACACAGGAAAGAGATAGGGCATAGATCCATGATTTTATTGGCATCAGACCCTTCTGGGGGAGAAATTCTCTCTACTAGTTCAGCTAGGCATCTTCACTGCAACTTAGAATTGAGAGCCCTGCCCAAAGCCACTCTGTGTAAGAGGTGAGACTTGAACCTGCTTCTTCGTGGCCTCTAGGCCATCTCTCTATTCACTATACCACACTACCTCCCAGGCATATAAAATCACGCACAAACCTACAATGAAACTGAATGCAACAAACTGCATCACATCTATACATGAAACTCCCCATCTTGGCTATACTAGAATAGACCCTTTTCAGCCTAGAAGCTCCTGAGACACTTACTACCTGAACTCCTGCTTCTGATCCAGACACTGCCTTCTGCCTTTGGCTCTTCACCTCTGTACCTGACTCCATTTCTGTGCTCTGACACTTCTGGCCCCAGTGTCAATCATTTCCCCTCCTCCACATTCATACTGGATTACTTCATATCTTATTCCCTCCATGTCCCAAAGTCATACCTCTTCACTGGCGGCCTATCCCCTACACCACCACCCCCCTCATCCTGCCCTCCAAACACATAATGCTTACCCTCCTCATCTCCGTCTCCTGGATTCTTTGGTACCTTCAAGAATCAGCTAAAATCCCAACTTCAGCATGAAACCATTCTGCTCCCATTCCCATCCTCCAGTGTCTTCCTTCTGAGATTACCTTCCATTTACCATGAGTAAGTGAATGTGTGTGTGTGTGTGTGTGTGTGTGTGTGTGTGAGTGAGTGTGTGAGTGCATGTGTGAATGAGTGTGAGTGCGTGGTGTGTGTGAGTGTATGTGGTGTGTATGTGGGGGGGGATGTGGTGTGTGTGTATGTGTGTGTGTGTGTGTGTGTGTGTGTGTGTGTGTGTGTGTGTGTGTGTAGGGAATAAGCGTTTACATAGCACTTACTATGTGCCAGACACTGTCCTAAGAGCTCTTACTCGGATTTGATCCTCACAACAACCTGTGAGGTAAATGCTATTATTAGTATCATCTCCGTTGTACAGCTGGGAAGACTGAGATGAAGGTCAAGCGAATTGCCCAGGGTCTCACAGTAAGTGTGTGAGGCCAGATTTGAACTCAGGTCTTCCAAACTCCAAGCCCAGCACTTGATCTCCCTTACCATCAAGTGCCCACTTCTCTTTTTTTCTCACTCTAACTCACTGTTACTCTCTATATAATTTATAAATCTTGAATGTACTTAGTTATTTGCATGCTGACTACTTCATTAGAATGTAAGTTTCTCGAGGGCAAGGATCTTGTTTTTGTTTTTTGTTTTTTTGTATCCTCGGGCTTAGTGACTAGTGTTTTATTTTTAAATTGTATTTTTAATTTATGGAACAAAACAAGCATTTCCTTAACATAATATAATAGAAAAGATGATTGTACATGAAACTGCAAATCTACTACACACAACTTGCTATTCCTTTCAAATACTGTAAATTTCTTTTTTTCCCTTCCCTTCCCCTCCTTGCCCTAGAGAAGGCTACCATAACACAATAGGTATGTATGTATGTATGTATGTATATATATATATGTAAAATTATTCTGTACATATATTTATTGGTTCTCTCTCTGGATGCAGACAGCATCTTCTTCATATGTCTTTTATAGTTAATTTGGGTATTTATAATAGGCAAAATAACTTATTTGTTCAAAATCATTCTTAAAACAATATTGCTGCTATTGTATACAATATTGTTTTGGTTCTGCTCATTTTGGTTTTCATTGTCTCATGCAAGTCTTTCCATGTTTTTCTAAAATCATTGAGCTCATCATTTCTTATAGCATAGTAAATAGTATTCCATCACGATCATACATCACAACTTGTTCAGCCATTTCCCAACTGTAACGTATAAAAGAGAGAATATTCTGATAATACTGGAAGGATAAACTGGAGAATGGAGAGAGCTAAGGCATAGAAACATGTAAGGAGTTTACTGCAATAGTCTAGGTAGAACTAAAATGGATTAAGAATGCAGGTAGAGCAATTATCTTTACCAAAGTGATGGGATAGCTCTTTCTCTGAGACAGAAGGGAAAGAGGAGAGATCCTGAGCAGGAAAGTTGAGGGAATTGCTACAGAATAACCTCAATCTTCTCAATTAAGTCATCAGTCTGTCAACAAGGATTCACTATGCACCATTCACTGTGTACTTATTTTTCCCCAGTGGCTCCCTGATGCCTACCTAACTTTTCCCTATCACCCAAAGCATTTTCCACTGGCTCACCATACTTTCATCATATTGTTCCCTTCCATGTACTTATTCTGTGGTCTATTTATACTGGAACCACTGTGTGTCCTCTGAATGTGCCCCACTCTTTCCTATCTCTGTGCCTCTGCACATTACCCATGATTGGAATGAATTCCCCTCCTTTCTTCACCTATTGTACTTAATGTTTGTTAGGATGAAAAATTGAAACTGCAGAAAGGAAAACAGTCCCTCCTTCAGAGCTGTCTTTACAGATGTGCTCATTTTGTGGGGTATAGTCTTTATTTTTTAAAGCTTCTGGATCCCATATAAAAGAGGATGGGGATTCCTAAAACAGTAAGCTGACACCAGTTCTGGCCAGACTTCTTTGAGGAAAGTAGGAGTATCACTTACTGCCCTTCTCTGATGTTAGTACTAGAGGCATGTAATGATTAAAAGCATCTTTTTGGTTTAAAAAAAAAAGGGAGAGGACAGGTCAGAAAGGAAATAAACTAACAACATTGAAGAAAATATGGCAGAGTTTAAGGCAGTGTCCTAAGGCATACAGCAAGTTTCTCTAGTTCAACCTATGACCTCTCTTCTCATGTTTTACTGGAGATTTTAAAGTTGTTGGCATCCTCTTCCTTCCTTCTCCCCATTCCTCAGGGAGAGAAGCCTCTTCCAAATTGTCAATCAGAATAAAGCAATGGGTCAGTAGTTGTCTGTGTCCTAATATTCATTTCTAAAGAATATATTTCATTTCATTTTTAAGGGTTTGAAGGAAGGACTGTTGGGGAAATTCCATTTTAGAAATTTATAGCAAAGCATGAACAAGGATAAAAAAAGCTAGGGAAACAACAAGCTGTTGCAATGAAAGGAGTACATAGCCACACAGCACTTGTATTTCATTCTCTATGTAGCAGAGAGCTACTGTGGGTTTTGGGCAGGGGCAAGGTCAAACCTGTTCATTAGCAAGATTATTTTAGAAACCATGTGAAAGACTGGAGAAAAGTGAGATTGATGACAGAGAAATCAGTTAGAAGACCATTACAATAATTCAGATTAGAAGTGAAGAGATTTGAACTAGGGTGGTAGTGGTACTAGCAGAGAGAAGGGGCTAAGATAGGTAGCATCTAGAGGAGAGTTTTAGGAATAAGACTTGTACATGTTTACTGACAGCAGGTAAGGAAACAACAGATAGGGAGAGTGAAGATTAGACAGAATGCAAGTAATAATGGGTCAATTTGCTAGAGAAGACAGTAGTATGGGGGTTGGTCTTGATTAAGAGAATGGCAACTTCTCTATCAGAGACTGAAGTAAAGAAAGAGATAGTAGGGATGATGTCAAGGAACTGTGAAATATGGAAAGAATAGAAGAGAATGTTCACCGTGAATGGTGTCTATTTTCTATGCTAAATATGAAGGGTCTTCATTTGAGGGGGTGTGACAATGTCAGCCAGTCAGTCAATAAACAGTGTAGTGCTGTGAGATGTTTGAGGAAAGAAAAGGCTTGGAAAAGCTTCTGTGCTAAGTAGGAAAAGGAATCAAAAAAGAGGTGAGATTAGGTAATGAACATTTGTAGTGGATCCCATCAGCATGATTGCTGGAACCTTATGTGGTACATTTTCTGTTTTGTTTATACATATGTAACTTGCTGGACTCACAGAACTATAAAGACAATTGATAATACAACACAGAAAATATCAGAATGATCAGAAATAAATCAGAATGGAAACTATTAACATATTTGTAATTCTTTTGTACATAGGATTTAGCATTTGATTATGGATGCTTGTTTCATCTGCAGTCTTGGTTACTTTTACATTCTCTTTTCCTTGACATGTCAAATTTAAACACATTACCTTGTCACCCAAAACTCCCCTTCCCCTTAACTTCTTTATTTCTCTTAATAATACAACTAACCACTGAATATCTTTACTTAAAATCTTGGAGTCACTGACTCTTCACCTTCCCTTACATTCCATTGCTAAGTCCTGTGGTTTCTGCTTCCACAATATCTCTTCCATCTGTCACCTCTGTTCTCATCCCACTGAAACCACATTTGGTCAGACTGTTATTCCCTCCTACTTAGACAATTGTAATAACTGGTCTTCCTGTTTCTTATGCTATCTCTCATCTAACTCATCCTTCATGAATTCTCTCTTCTTCTATGTCAAAGACACCACCATTCTTCTAGCTTCCCAAGTGGATGATGTTGATATCTCAATTTCTTATCCTCTCTCACATCACTTATCTAATCATTTGCCAAATTTGCTGTTACTACCTCCAAAACATCTTTCATATTCTCTTCTCTCTAGTTACATAGCTAAAACTTCAGGGCCTCACCGACTCTGCATCACACAAACAACAAAAGTAGTGTGCCATCTACAATTATAATTCTTGTTTTGAAGAGCACCTTGAACTGCTTTGTAAAACCCCAGAGTGTCTCAGAACTCAGTCCACAAAACAAAGTGGAAGAGAAAGAGTCCACACTAAAGAATTTTAGTTATACCTTTGCTGTGGAAATTGAAAGATTTAAACACAGAGGACATTCACTGGTCTAAAGGATATCATTGGCTTACCATGTTGATCTTTAAATGCGTATGCCACTCATCACAAGAGTTTAGTTTGTTCTCTGCCTTCTCAATGTACACATGTGTAGCATGTCTCATGAATACGCACATGATAATTAATGGTAAAGTCCTCACCTTGGTTAATACTAACTCATTTTCTTATTTCATGGAGAATGAAAATATCTGACTACAGGATGGTGTGAAGAGAAGTTCTGAAAAATTGACTATTTTGTTTAAGGTCATAATTTTGGTTCCCAATAACATTTGCAAGTGAAGGTTCCAAGTTCTTTAAATGCAAAAGCCAGAGATATTTTAGGAATAAGACTAAGTAATCATATCTGAGTAAAATCCCTTGAAGGGACAAAGAACAATCTTGGACCTCTCTCTTTAAAAGAAAAATAGTGCCACCCTGATGTACTTTTATGTATATATCATATATCATGATGTATAATATATTACATATATGTATACATACATATTATGTATATCCTGAAAGCATATAAGCTCATTAATAGTAGGAATTATTTATTTGACTCTTTGTAAATCCAGTGCCTAGCAAAGTGCTTGGCATATAGTAGTGTAACAGCAATCAGTTTAGCAGACACTTAGCACTTAGACACTTGGGGCTAAGTATGGAAGGTGTGAACTCTGTCCCACTGTTGAGAGGGCATGAACTCCCTTGTTGATGTGGAAGAAGGGGATTGGCTGAGACAGGAGGCCAGTGTGTGTATATAAGCAAGAATTCCAGAGACAGAGAGACAGAATTGGAACGTTGCTCCTGGTGAAGGAAGAATGTGGAGACTGAAGCTGGCTGAGAGAGAGAGAGAGAGGGAGGGAGGGAGAGAGAGGCAGGGAGAGAGAGAGAGAGAGAGAGAGAGAGAGAGAGAGAGAGAGAGAGAGAGAGAGAGAGAGAGAGAGAGAGTTACTAAGTGCTAAGTATCTGCTAAACTGATTGCTGTTACAAGTAGGTACTTAATAAATGCTTACTGATTCTGGGGAACAGAAAGACTATCAGGTTTAAGTTAAAACATTTAAAAAAATACATTTTAGGAAGGGTTCATATGACCCTTAAAGGCAAAACTAGGAACAAAAGGAAAAGTTGCAGAGTGAACAATTTAGGCTTCATATAAGAAGTTTCCTAACAATTATAGTTTTCTAAAAGTAAAATGGGCTGCCTTGGGAGAGAGTGTATTCTGCATCGCACCAAGCAAAAGTTAGATGACTATTTTTCCAATATGTTTCAGAAGGAATATTTTTAGATATTAGCTGAAATAAGTGGTTTTGAGAGGTCCCTTAACTTTCAAATTCTCTGATTTCATTTTATATTTATTCAACTTTAGATTTATTTAAAACCTGTTATATTTTAATAATTAAATTACATCCTTATTACTAGTACCTTCATTTATTTTAATATATGTGATTACCTGTTGTATATATCATTTAGGGAAAGCAACAGGAATTATAAAATTATGAAAACACAATTAAGATCTAGAGCTGGATAAATTTGAGAAATAAATTTACTACCTTCTGATTCTGTGATGTCAATGTTTAATAATAGATCTTCTTAAAAAGACTACCATTAAAATACATGGAAATATTCCACCTCAAAAAATTAGACTTTTCCCCCCCTTTCTTCTCAATCACTTTTTTACTTATAAAATTTTTAGCCTATAGGTCTCATGTCTCTTTATCCTTCCTGAGATTTGTTTTGCCAATCCTATTGGTTAGGGTGAGAAATTTACATGGTAGTTCAATTTCCTCAGAGGTTATACATTTTACATTTTATTCTCTCTTTTTTTTTCTTTTTTGGACAACGAATGCAAGTAATCCAGATTACAATTAGTAGGTTTTGTACTGAGCATGGAAATAATATGATCATTAACATTATATCATATGACATTTTATATACACATTCAATATGTTTTAAAATGGGGTTTACATTAAGTGAAAGATAAAGTTTCTGCTATAATAATGATTTTATGCTAAGCAAATTATTAGGAAAAGGAAAAATACTTGTGGAAACAGGCCAGTTTGATTAATCTTATGTAAAGGCAGAGGAGGAAAGAGATGCCTTCTTGCACATCACAGCTTCACTTCGTTTTTCACTGTTTCATTAACCACAGAGATTGTGACTACAATTTAGCAAGGCAAAGTAACCAAGGGAAGAAAAACACGCCAGTGTCAGAGTTAAAAGTATGGTACTGTGTGTCCCACTGATGCTCAACAGATATTAACTACCAATGAGGAAGACAACACAGAAGTCATGTTTTGCTTTTAGGTTGTTCAGATCCAAGACTACTTTTCCCTAGATGAAAGTGATATGGGCTATAAAATGTATTCTTAGTTTTGAAACAATGAAGGGTAGAAGATACAAGAGAAAAGATCAGATTATAGCCTTTAAAAATTAAATTTCTATTCAATTGTCAGGGGAAACCAGAGTCCCTGGAAAACAAGTTTAGAAAATTTGGGGCAAACAATTTTATTTATTTTTTAAAATAGGTTTTTATTGGTCTTTTATCTTTTTACATCACCATAGTTCCCCCTGTCGTCCTCCCTTTTCCCCTCCACAGAAACATCCCATATAACAAATAATATTTTAAAGACACAAAAAAAAGAAAAAGGAAAAAAAACCAACAAACTAGAACTGGTCGCTAGATTTAAAAAGTCTGTAAATAAGTACAATATATGACACTTATGGTTCTCCCACCTCTTAAAAGGGGTGGGAGGTTCTTATCTCTTGTTCTGAGCCATGTTTGTTTGTTTTTAGTAATACTGAAACCATTCACTTTGGGGTTTTTTTATGGGTTTTCTCTCTATTTACATTGTTGTGTTCATTGTGTATATTGTTTTATTGGCTCTGCTTGCTTCATTCTGCATCACTTCAAGTAGATTTTTCCATGCTTTCCTACGTATCATAGTCATCATTTCTTATAACATGGTAAAATTCCATTGCATTCATATACCACAATTTGTTTAGCCATTCCCCAATCAATGAATACTTCTTTGTTTCCAACTTGTTGCTATCACAAAAAAGTCCTACAATTTTTTTTTTTGGTATATATCTTCTTACCAATGGCTTTCTTGGGGTATGGGCAATGGATTTTAGAAAATGGGCGGGAGGCAGTAGTTAATCCTGCAGTAATGCCCAGATCATATTAGGCCACTACACCAATCCAAAAAACACTTCAATGACTCCTCATTAATTATTAAATTCCAAATTCCTTGGCACAATAATCAAAGCCCTCTTCCCATCCTAGGTTTGGCTGCAACCTACCTTTTCAGCATTAGCCCACACTACCTCCCTTCACATACTGTATGATACACTAAAGCTGTACAGTTTTCTGTACCCCAAATATATCATATACTTTTCCAGCTCCATGACTCTGTTAACTTCATTGCCTAATGTATTTCTGGAATGGGACGTAGTGTCTCCTTCATCTATTCCAATTGAAATTCTATCCATTGTTCAGGGCCCAGCTCAAATGCTATGTCTTCATGAAGTATGTGAGCTGTACAGTTTTACTGCATCATACAGTATGTGAAGGGAGGGACAGCTAATATACTGAGTGACAGATTCAAGATTCAAAACATCTAGACAGCTTGGAAAAATGGGCCAAATCTAGTAAGAGTAAATGTAAAGTCTTGCACTTAATCCATTAACAAGCATTTATTGAGTACCTATCATGTAATAAGAACCAGGATTCAAAGACAAAAGCAAAATAGTCATTGCTCTCAAAAAGTTTACATTCCAACCAGAGAAATTCAACATGCGCATATGTAGGTATATGCAAAATTTATGCAAAGCAGAAACAAGATAATCTTGGAAGGAAAGAAGGTAGAGAAATAACTAACACCTTGGCAGATCAGGAAAAAAAAAAACCATCAATTGCATAATTATAGGACGGCACAGCTGCTAGGGTGCCAGGCCTAGAGTCGGGAAGACTCCTCTTCCTGAGTTCAAATCCAGCCTCAGGCACTTATTATGTGACCCTGGGCAAGTCACTTAACCCTGTTTGCCTCAATTTCCTCAT
This sequence comes from Pseudochirops cupreus, assembly GCA_028627135.1. Lineage (NCBI taxonomy): Eukaryota > Metazoa > Chordata > Mammalia > Diprotodontia > Pseudocheiridae > Pseudochirops > Pseudochirops cupreus. Next base: position 446,043,360 of record CM053581.1, read on the forward strand.
TTATAAAACAAGCTGGGGAAGGAAATGACAAACCATTCCAGTATCCTTGCCAAGAAAATCCCAAATGGGGTCACAAAGAATCAGGACTGAAAACAACTAAACAAACAGGAAGGAAGATGTATCTAGAAGGTAGGTCACATAAAAATGTTGGGGCAAACTCAGTATGATTCTACAGTGTAATATGACTTCTCAAACACTATGCTGTATATTTACATTTATTTAAGTATAGTGTACATAGCACTCAATAATGGGAATATCTAGCATGGAACATTACGGGGGAAAGGTCACAAGACATAAAATCTACAGTCACACAATCCTGATACTCTCATTGAATGTATTATGTTCAAGCAGATTCTTAATGACCACCTCTTAGGGATGCTGAAGAGGGAATTTCTGCTTTGGAATAACAGCTGGATTAGATGATGTCTGAGGTAACTTCCCTCTTTCCAGTTCTAGGATTCTGTTTTGGCCCTAACCAACACAGAATGGTCTGCCCAAGTTTTCCACATGAAGATATGTGGGTTCCCCAGCCCCCCGCCACAGTCATCTGTCTGGAAAAACTCCAGGTAACTTTGCCCTAAGCAACTTTAAAAATGGAGTTTTGGTGATTCAATTGCACTCTGCTTCAAATGACACAATGTAATAACCATTTTGTGATTTAATCATACACAATAATTTTGCCCAGTGCAGATTCAGCTAATCCACAATTTGATAAAAATTCATCCTAAACTACAAACCAAAATAGCTTTTCCACAAATCCTGTTTGACACTTTAATATCAAGATCATGTATGATAACCAATATCCATTGTATACAAATAAAAAGAAGGGAGTTAGGAATTGGGATGCATCTATGTGCAACTAGATGCATAACTCAAGGAAAATAAAAAATTGATAGCAATTACAGATAAATATTTATGTAGAAAAACCCACTAAAATACTGCCCATGGTCGATTGATAAATCAATATCTTTGTAGCTAGTAACCACAAGAAATCTTTTTACCACAAGACCAAGATTGGAATTGAAGGACAGAATTAGAGCCTGTATTTAGTAACTTCCTTTGTTCTGCTATTGGGGATGTTGCTGTTTAAACTCAATTATTTTGAAGGTTACAGGTTAATTTACACAGTATAACAGAGAATTGGGAACATTTGCTAAAAAGTATGAATTTATTTTTTTAAAGGATACTATTTTAATTAGAGAAAAAACACCAATGCTATTAATAAGTATATTTAAAATATAAGGCCTTAAAAATACCTACAGTACCTCTGTAAAAGCTAGTCTATAGTTATTATCATACAATTTTATGTTGTGATATGCTGTACTTTCAGCTTGCCAATTAATTTTTTCTAGCTCATCTGATATTCTGATATTTACTTTATCCTCTCCATTACTTAAGCTATTTGTGATTCTTCAGCTTTCTCAAAATTTGTTCTGAAAAAGAGGAAGATAACATGGATGACCCAAACAGTGACATATTGATTATATCACTGTTCATCAGGAGACTCTGAAAAAATATTTGATGACTGTAGTTGTGTGAAGTGTTGAGTATTAGATTTACTAATACTATTCAAATGTTATTCAGATCAGCAATGTAATCAGTACCCAATTTGGCATCCAGATCACCTAGTGGGGGAATGCAGATATAACTAAGGAACGTGATACAATTTTTTTCACAAAGCTGGACTGGAAAATCCCCAGAGTAGTAGCAAAGTGAATCATCAATGAATGAATCTTTGCAATGTAGTCTACTAGTGACTCAATAAGTATAAGACTTGGTATACTTGGGTATACTTCTAATATACTAAAGTTCTACCTTTTATTGCAGTTATTTGTGTGTTTGTTACACATACCCCTTAGATTACAGACTTTTGAGATTGCGTGCTGGGGTGGTATTTTATTTAATATTCCTCCCCAAACCCAGTATCTAACACAATGTTCTCTGGACATAGTAAATATATACAGTCAATTTAATTGAATTCAATCAATAGAAAGTTCAAGTCCCACAGCCTTTAGAAAGTTAGTATACCACTCTGCACTGAATGTCTGAAGCCACCATCTTCAGTGACTATCTTTGAGTATTTGTCACTGGGAAGAGGGATAAGATTCTTTTTCTGCTTGGACCGGAAGGGAAAATCTCAGAGTAATGTACAGAAGTTGCAGAGAGGCAAATTTAGGTTGGATGTAAGAACAAACTTCTTAACAGAAGGGATCTTAGAAGATGATGGACTTCCAACTTCATTGGAGGTTTACAAGCAAAGAAAGGCTGACCGCTTGTGCCTAGAATGTTGAAGAAGGAACTTTTTTTTCTTTTCTTTTAATTTTTTTATTTTTTAAAAATTAATTTTTGTTTATTTTTAGTTTACATCATTCGTTTCCATGAGATTTTGAGTTGCAGATTATCTCCCCATCTCTCCCCTACCCATCACCCCAAAACAGCAATCCCATGTTTACCCCTACCCCCAATCTGCTCTCTCCTATATCCTCCCCCATCACCACTCTGACTTTCCAGTAGGGCAAGATGGATCACCTTATACCAGTGCCTGTGTATCTTAATTCCCAGTTGCATGTAAAAAATAATAATATATATACATACATATATATATATATAT
>CM053581.1:446046470-446068862 GCA_028627135.1 Pseudochirops cupreus
TAACCACTCAACGCGAGAGCCCTGGCTAGCCCAGTCGCTCAGTCCCCCTGCTGTCTGCAGGCCGCGGCGGGAAGCTGCAGAGCCGAGGTGCAAAACCTCTGCCTTTCACTTTTCCGCTCTGGAGGCCTTCTGGCCGGACTGCTTATCTCCCCCTTTCACAAATCCCATTCACAGCTGCCGCTAATCTGCTCACCTGAAGGTTTTCCCGTCCAGCCGCCCCCGGGGCACAGCCGCGGCTTCAGGCCAGGCTGGTTTCCGTTCGCAGTGCTGATATGGTTCCTCGTAGCCGAGCTCACTTTAGTGGGAAGTATCTTTGTGTGCGTTTTGGAGTTCCAGGATTGGTTTAGAGTCCTATTTTATGGGTATTTTGGGGTGGCTATGTGAGAGCTTCGATATGTTGCTGCTTCTACGCCGCCATCTTGGCTCCGCCGGTCACATAGTTTTAAACAAAGTGCAATCATTTAGTCAATCAATCACTTAGTAACTCAATCATCCAATCATAAAGTACATAAGGTCAAAGTCCTCCACCCATGGGGCACGCTAAGTTACAAATCAGTCACTATTCAGTCATCAGTCACTATTTAATCATCAGTCACTACTCAGTCCCCTCTTAAAGGGTAGTGGGAAATACACAGGCCATCCACCCCTCAGTCACAAGTAAATCACAATTTTATCAGTCACTACTCAGTATTCACAGAGAGGTTTTTTCATCTTGACCCAAGGTAGGCTCTAAGATTCCTTGATTCTCCTTCCATGGTCCCAGCTCCTACCTGAATTCACCAAACTGTCACCTGGGTTCAAAGGCAGACAGCTTCCAGCTCCTTGTCCAGCTCTCCATGCAGTTCCTATTCCATACTGAAGCTTACAATGTCTAGTCCACCTTAAATCCTTCACAATCTCTATTCCTGGGAAGTCAAGGCTTAACAAAGCCACAAACAGACAAAGTGCCAACACCACAGTCATGCTTCCTCTGGCAGCTCCAGGCTGGCCCTTGGAAGTCTTCAGCATCATAAGCTCCATTCAAAATGTCAAAATCACATTATCCAGCCTTCACATGGCTTGCTCTGAGAAATTCTGTCTCAGTTCTCAATTCTCATTCCTCTTCTCAATTCTTCTCAATTCTTAGTTCAGTCTTCCATCCAGCAGCAGTAGCTGACCTGACTCTACATGTTTATCCCAAGAAGTTCTGACTTTTCCAGCTGGAGTTTTTCCTTATATACAGCACTGCCCCTCCCTGTTAAGCCCCTTTCTGTTACATCAGCAAGGGGAGTTCATACCTTCTGTTTATTTAACAGAGGCTTAATTTGAAACTAGGTGCTAAGTACCTGTCAGCTTAGCAATACAAAGGGGTCTTCAAATTTCATTACTATTATAAAGGCAAGAAAACTATGCCATGAAAATTGTTAATTTTTCAGACCCTACAGTTCAGAGTTCTTACCATTAAGGCTAATGTAAAATGCATTAGTGTATTTTATCAGAAAAATCCCAATTCCCAGAGCCAAAAGATTAATATATTTTCCATGAATATTAATGTGGATTCTGGTATTCATAGTTATAGAATTATATTGTTAGAGTTAGAAGGAATCTTAGAGATTGATTTATACAACCCCCTCATTTCACAGATGAAGAAACTAAGACTCTAAGAGACTAAAGGACTTGGTCAAGGCCAGACAGTAAGGCAGTGGCAGCATGAAGACTAAAACCCAAGACTCCTGAATTTCAGCTTGGCAATATAACAGCAAAGAAAAAATTTCAAATAGTTGAGGTAACAACTTTGGGGGGAGGGAGGTATGGCATTCCCCAAACTTAGCTTTTCTGACTTCTCTAATATAGGTAGGATAATTTCCTAAGAACTATTTAAGCTTCTTTTCCTTTATATAACTCCCTGAAAGTTGTATCAGATGACACAGTTTTAAATTTTTATTCATAACTCCACTTTTACAACAAAAGTCTACCTGTTGGTAAACTAGAGCACCCCCCCCAAACTACTTTGTATGTATAACTCAGGACTCCAGTTCATTTGCATAAGACTTTTTTTCTAATGTGTCTACCTGTCATCTCCTTTAATAGAATGAGAATTAGCTCTCTGAAGAATTAAAAATGAGTAACACAGACAGCAATAGAAAAGCTCAGAGGAAGACAATACCATATAAGAACGGTACAAATGGATGTCATCAAGGTAATGTGTCCCAGAAACATGGGCTGTTCCTATGTCCAAAGTAAGGAATAACTGATGGACAATACTAGGGCTATATTAATAACCTTGAAATGTTGGGAAAAGGTGAGAAAGGTTCCTAGCATGTTGAGTAGACCCTCTTTATTGAACCTAGGGGAAAATATGAGCTACACCAAAAAAAAAAAGGCATAATGAGCTATGATTTGTATGAAGGGAGGGAATATTTAAATTGATGAGCTCATCTAGTTGTAAGTATAGAAGCAATTACTACCAAGTTCTTTTCTGTCTCAAGAATCTATTGTGTTGCTGGTATAGGTACTTCCTTCACTGGCAACTACATTAAGTGACAGTCTTTTTTAGTTACTGTAGCATTTTAAACATGTGTGTTTCTATTGATTTAGCTAGCTAACTATGAGCTATTATATTATAAGTATGAGGAACTTCTGACATAGAAACTCCCTTCACCAATGGCAATTCATTTATAATTTATAATCTTAGAAAGCTTCATGAAGCACTAAGAGGATCAAAAGATTTAACCACCATCATATATCCAACTGGTCTAGGTCAGAATCAGGGCTTGAATGGAGGTTTTTATGATACCAAGGCAGGCTTTCTATTCACTTTATCATACTGCCTCTTGTTTATGTCCAGCATGGTATGGTAACTAGAGAGCCCAGAATGGCCTGGGTTCCCAATTTGTGACATACACTGGTAAGGTCATTTATCCCAGACAAGGCATTTAAACTCTCAGTGCTCTAGCAACTTTCTAAGACTATAAGTGGCAGAATTTACCTGTTGCCAATCTACATTGTGGTTGTAGATTGCATATCTATAATGTACATCTATAATGTACATCTACATTGTACAACTACATTGCAGTTTCTTCCCTATACCAAAGTAACTACAGATCCAGTCCCCATCCTACACTAATGCATATAAATATGTTTCTTTCAAGAGAATATCATTTTCTTGAGGGCAGAGACTGTTTCTTTTTTGTCTCTGTCTCCCAAGTGCCTAACATAGCAATACGTACTTAAAAAAATTTGTTGATCAATTAATATATAATCAGTACTAGTGTATCTTATATATTAGCACTCCCATTTCAAACTTTTAAGTGAACATTTCTAAAATGCTTCCATGTTGAAGATGGGGGTGGGAAAACCTTGAAATGACTATAAAACAAAACAGATCCACTAATATTCAACATTAAAATATTTGTATGACTTACCGCAATCATTTGAGCTACATAACTTTCAGGTCCAGTGTATTCAGTTGGATCTTTAACTTTCACCAGAACTATGAAGTACAAATAATGCCACATATTGTGTTCAGACTTAATGTGCTCCTCAAATGATACCGTTTTATTATCAAACTTGTCTCTCTCAAGTCCTAAAAAATGCACAAAACATGAAAAATGGATAACTGGCAATTTAAGCAACATACCTCTCATAAATAAAAAATTATGATATATACATACATTTAGTTACTTTAATTAAAAGCAACATAATCATTTTGTATTCATTTAGCACTTTAAGGTTTTCAACTGTAGAGTAAGTGCTACAAATAACCTCCAAAGATAAGAGACATTGATACTTGTTAATCTCACACCTGACTTTTTTGTGGGTTATTTTTTATTAGCGTATGTCATTTATTTACAGACAGCAAAATATGTTCAAAAAGCGTACATGCCACTTGGAGATAATTTTTAGACTATGGTTTCATAAAAGGTGGCACATTAGGGAAACAAGTCTAAGATAAGGATGCATCAATACTAGTGAACAATGTCATTTTATCTAGGATTAGGAAAACTCATAATCTTCTGGTATTTTTGGTTTAGCTGCAAATTTGTTCTTCTACCAGGTAACAGAAAGTAGGTATTTGAGAGAGAAATATAGACGATTTGTAGTTAGCAAAATACAATGAAATATATTAACAATTTATCTAGCTTTCTAGAATATTATTCTCTTTCAATAAGAGATGTACAATTTTCAGAGTACATTTTTAGATCCTAGAAGGATACTAAGAATAGAAACAAAACAGTAAAACTCCTTTTAAAAAGTTGAACATGGAAATAAGTGATGGGAGCTAAAAAGAAAAATATATACAGAAAAAGATTAAATGCCCAAAGAAAATGGAATATTGAGATTCATTGTGGTTTTCAAATTGAATACTGGGGATACCTCCAAGCAGCTGATTCCATTCTTCATTCTGCTAGATCTAGTTTTCTACATGAACCCTAGAAAAATTACTGAGTTTCTCTGGATTTCACACGTTTTATTAGAAAAGAAGAGAATAAAACACTTCATAGTCATGTAGAAGACTCATTAAATAATAAATGAACAGCATTATAAAAAATGTTAAAGAGATAACAGTTCAATTAAAGTCAATAAGCACTAATAAAGTGCTTACTGTGAGAGGTAGCATTGGTATAATAGAGGGAGAGCTGGCCTTGGAGTCAGAATGACTGGATTACTTTACATCTACTTTGTATGTGTCTTGTATGTACCTGTTTATATTCATGTTGTCTCTTCCATTAGAACATGAGCATCTTGAAGCAAGAGACTGTTTTTGCCTTTCTTTGTAGTTACATGTGGTAACTACTTAACAAATGCTTGTTGATTGATTGCTTAGGCTCATGTCCCTCCTCTGGTACATAATAGCTGTGTAATCCTGGACAAGCCACAAACCCCCTCAGTGTCCCTGGCAACTTTTTAAATCTGGGTTGCAAAGTGGTTATTAAATCTACATTGGTGGAATGAGCTTTCTCACCAGGTAGTTCCCTAAACCAATTAAATCATAGATCCAGTAGAAGGCAGGGGGTGGGGGAAGCACTGGTGATGCAAAGAAAAATGAAACAGTCCCTGCTCTCAAAGACTTTATATTGTATTAGAAAACATATCCAACTAAAGTCAACTAAATATTTACTAAGCACTTACTATATACACTAGATGAAAATACAAACCTTGTTCAATGAAGACTAATTATGCCCTTTCTTTGTATGGAAAACATGGAATGTGAATGGTTAATGCTGGAATACCTGACCCTCTTACTAATATGAATATTTTGTTACAGCAATTTTCATTATGATGGAATTCAAAGTCTATAATGATTTATTAATAATAATAGTTAATATTTTTATAGCACTATCGTTTCTGGAACTAGGCTAGTGCTAAAGTTTTCCAATTATTATCTCATTTGATCTTCACAACCCCGGATGGCAGGTGCTATTATTGTCTCCATTTTACAGATGAAGAAACTAACACAGAGATTAAGAGACTTGCCCAGGGTCCCCCAGCTAGTAAGTATCCGAGACCAGGTTTGAACTCTGGCCTTTCCTGCCTCTAGGCCAAGCTCTCTACCCACTGTACCATCAAACTGCCTTAATTAATACAGCATAAGAATGTGGCCTTCTTCTCATTTAGGCAACTATGTTTAGCAAATCTGTAAGCACATGCACCAATTGGTGCTGAGATAGAGAGAAAGCAGGGTTAACTGAAGTTGAGAGATTTTTGCTGGGATCCTACCTGTATATGATTAGTTAATCTCTGATAGGACAGATATCTGATGATGGGAAATCAGACAAAATAAAAAACCAACTGCTTTTAGGAAATAAACAATTCCTCTCTTCTGTGTTATCCAATTCTTTGTTCTCATCATGGTTCGATAACAATTGGTACTGCAGTACCTTTCTTAGTGATCACTCATGCTCCAATCATTTAGAAATAATATTCAGATCATAAACAAAATTATTTTCTATGCTCATTCCAACTACATCACTCTGCTAAATAACTCTCTGAAGAATTCCTTCTGAATCAAATATGGATATATCATAATTGCCTTCAGATGAGACAAGCCCATTTACTCTATCACTGTACTCACTACACCCTTCTCTAACTCTGAACTTTGGCCAATCATTATATGAGAGAACTTCTGTCTTCTTATTTCTCATATTATATAATCTCTCTTTAAATTAGCACTTATGTTCCAGTTCTTCCCTGATGCTCTCTGAATAATTCCATCCTTTCTGTAACACATTTTCATAACTCTTAAGCCATTCTTAGCTCTGATATCATTCTTGTAATTGCTATGTTTAGGGAGGTTACAAATAAATTTTAAAAAATTAGGAACATACCTACTGTATTTTAATACTGTTTCAGAGCAAACTGGAATTATCTGGAGATATTTAAATGTACAAAACACTGCATTTATTCATACATGTTTATATTGAAATGCTTGTCTCGCTTATTTCTACTTTTAGAGTAAGGACTTTCAAGCATAAGGACCCTACCTAACACTGACTGCTTTTTGACACATTGAGCATGTTTGCTTACATTTATTCGCTCAACAAATATTTATTAAGAGACTTTTATATGCAGCACATTGTTCTAGACATTGTGGGGGATCTTCAGTCCAGCATCCAGCCCCTACCTCTGCCTCCAACCACCAATCTACTTCACTACTAAGCTGGAGCAAGACCAAAGACCCAGTTCCACTCCCTTCCTCCCTAACTCCTAAAGGGAGAAAATGAAAACCATTATCCTCCTCATCATCAAAATCATGGCACTGATATAGCTTTTTAAACTTTGTAAAGCACTTTACACTTTATTTCATTGTTCCCCCACAATCTTGTTAAGATGGGTGCTATCAATATCACCATTTTATAGATGAGGAAACTGAGGGTGACAAAGGTTAATCATCTCCTATTTATTCTATATATAGTTTGTACATATTTGTTTACTTGTTTTCTCCCCCATTTAACTGTGCCTTTCTTTCAAAGGCAGGAACTATCTTTTGCCTCTTCTTATATTTCCATCCATTAGCAGAGTGCCTGGAACATAGCATGCACTAATAATTGTTCGCTGAGTTACCAACTAACCACCTTTTCCTCTTAGATACTCTCTCTTCCCTGGGTTCTTGTGACAGTAACGTCTCCTGCTCCTCCTTATACAAGTCTGACGAATATTTCCAGGATCATCTTCTGGATCATCATACATTTCATTCCCCCTACATACAGGCATACTCCAGGGCTCTGTCTCGGGCCATCTTCTCTAAGTGGTTTTGTCCATTTGACATCAGCTCAACTGTTATCTCTATGAAATGACTCCCAGATTCGCATATTGAGTCCTAATTTCCCTAGTGACCTCTAGTCCTGAATCTCCAGCTACCTTCTTAGTATCTCCAGATGGGTATCACATTAAGTTTCTCAAACTCAGTAGGTCTAATCATATCTCATTATTATACACATACCCCCAAACCTACCAATCTTCCTAATTTCCCTATTTGTGTCGAGTGTACCATTGTTTCTCCAATCACCCTGACTGACAACCTAGGAATCAAAATTTACTATTCCTTTTCCCTCCCCCCTCATATCCAATCAGTTGCCAAATCTTGTAAATTTTTCCTCCATAATATCTCTTTCTTTCATCTCCTTTCTATCCACACAACCCCCAACTTAATTAAAGCCTTTATTATCATTAATCTAGACTATTATAATAATTTCTTAGTTAATATCCCAGCACTCAGCCTCTCCTCTCTTCAATCTATCTCCAACAAAGCTGCCAAATTAATATCCATAAAGCACAGCTTTTACAAGGTCACTCCCCTTCTCAAAATGTTTTCATGTCTCTGGGATAAAAAAGAGAGTCTTCTATTTGGTGTTCAAAGCCCTTCACAATCTGGCTCTTACCTTTCTTTCCAGGCATATTATATATCATTGGCTCTCACACATTTTACATTCTTGCCAAACTGGCCTACTTACTACTGTCTATATATGACACTGTATATCCCATCTCAGTGCCTGGAATACTCTCATTCTTCCTTTCTACCTTATAGAAAGAACCCTGAGTTCCTTTCATGCCATGTCCTACAAGAGGCCTGTCCTGATTCTTGCTATTTTTAGTTCTTCCCTGTAATGGTAATGGGAATTTGAAGATCTTCCCTGTCCCTTAATAAGGCTAAAAGAATTTGAAGACCTTCCCTGATATGAAGATTTTCCATGCCCCCTAATTGGCTGAATGTAATCACAGGGAACCTGTGGTAGGAGGAGTTTGCTGAAGGGTAGAACAGAGCCCACAGCAAGCTGGGAGTTAGAGCTGGAGGGAGGAGAGGACACACCCAGGGAGACAGCTAGGTTTGTGAGTGTTGGTTTGTGGGAAGACTAAAAGGATGATGTGCTTAATGTTGTGCTATGGTGTATCAGTATCTTTGTTACTATGATGGATTTGACTTTCTAGTGTTGGGATTCAGTGTTCTGGTATCTGAATAAATGTTTTGCTTCTGTCTTCTATGTGGAGAGTCTGTTATATTTTGTGATTGAGAACTATTCTGGCATATTTACAATCGCTATCAGCACCGTGAATATTGTGTTGGCACAACATCCCCTCCTGAAATTGCTTTGTTACCTGTTTTGTATTTACTTATCTGTGCCCATATTGTTTTCCTCAAATAGAATATAAGCTTTCTTAGGGCAGGGACTGGTTCATTTTCATCTTTTTACTCCAGTATCTATCACATGTGCCTTGTACGTGGTAAGTACGTAGTAAATGCTTGTGGAGTTGAAATGAATCCAAACACACATATATCTGAGTGTAGACACATATACATATGTCTATACACGTGTAACATGTAGGCATAATACATATATGCATGTCTGATGCCCTGTATATGTGTACAGACACGTTTATATACTGCAGGTGCCCATTATCTGTGTATATAACCATGTATATGCTTGTGTACATATGGATACACATATGTCTATGCCTAAGAGGTTTATATTGAGATTTTTCCTTACATAAGAATCATAAAACTTTAGATTAGGACCAAAGAGATCATCTAGCTCTGTTGAGAGATGAGTAAACTGAAGTAAAGAGGTTAATTGATTAGCAGATGATCATATAGGAGGCAAATGACAGAGTCAGGATTTAATCTATGTTGTTTAACTAGAAATTCATTCTTCTTTTCCTGAGATCACACTGCTTCTAAGAGATGTTGATGAATTACTGCAATAAGAGCCAGTGTGTTTTGATAAATGTCATATAAATGTTATCTGCCAGGTACTAGAACGGTTCCAAAGAAGAGTTCACTGCCTGATAGAATGACTAGGGAAGAGTTCATGGAAGACATGGCAAAGCAGGACTTAGGAATGGTAGGATTTTAATAGGCTCATAGGCTGAGATTGAGATAAGGGAATTCTAAGCTAAAAGAATGGTATGGTATACACAATGGCAAGAAGGTAATATAGATAAAGTCTGAAGTACAGGGTAATAGGTGACAACAAAAATGTTTTGAGATAGAATATAGGAAGCTAAAGAGTTCATTTCCTTTATCTTCTTGGAGAAAGAAAGAAAGAAAGAAAGAAAGAAAGAAAGAAAGAAAGAAAGAAAGAAAGAAAGAAGAAAGAAAGAAAGAAAGAAAGAAAGAAAGGTTGTGGAAGGAATAAAGGGAATTAAAAACTTGAATAAAGTATTATTGTTGATCACTTGTGTTCAACTCTTCATGACCCTAGTTGGGGTGTTCTTGGGATGAAATACTGGAGAGGTTTGCCATTTCCTTCTTCAGCTCATGATATAGATGAGGAAATTGAGGCAAACAGGGTTAAGTGACTTGGCCAGGGTCACACAGTTAATAAGTGTTAGGGGCTCGATTCAAACTCATGAAGATGAGCTTTCCTGATTCCAAGTCCAGTGCTCTATCCACCAAACCACTTAGTTGCCTTGAATAAGGTAGAAAAAGACTAAAATGTATGCCAGGGGAATGTAATAGGGATTAAATGAAGTGGGTATAAAAGAATTGGTGAACAGTGTACTAAAGGCCTAGCTGATGTTATACAATTTGAATTTTTAATGGATTCATGGTTGGAGGACAAGTGTTAGAGCAGTGGTTCTCAACCTTCCTAATGCTGCGACCCTTTAATACTCGTATGTGGACATATCTGCATGTGGGCGGACCCGCCTGGAGACCGATAGAGGAGTAGTGTCTCGGTTCCTAAGATCATGGAAAATGTGTTTTCCAATGGTCTTAGGTGACTCCTGTGACCCCTGTGAAAAGCTCGTTCGACCCCCAAAGAGGTCACAACCCACAGGTTGAGAACCGCTGCCTTACAGGTAGGAAAATCTGGGTTCAAAACTCATCTCTGACATATCTTGGTAGAATGACTCTGAGAGAGTCAACTTCTCTGCTCTAGGCAATCCCCTAAAATTGTCATGCTGAACTGCATTAGTAGGTGGAGTTCCCAAAACTAATGAAATCACAGGTTTGATCCCTATCCCAATTGCCAAAGCTTCACAAAGCAGTTTTGCACCCTGGAATATGGATAGTGAATGGCAGAAGAAACCACGACATCAAAGAATATCAAGGTTTGGTAAGAAATTCTAAAATATTATAGTAAATTACTGAAATTTCTGGCAACAGGATTGGGAATGTGTAGGGAAGGAAGTAAAACTCATAATGGAATGATTTACTGAGAGTACAGATAGATGTCAAGAAACTAATGGTCAAGATGAGAGGGAAGGGCAGGTTTAGTAGCAATGAGGTTGTGAAGAAGGTGGAAAGTAAGACAAGTAAAGGGTGAGAGACAGAAAGGAACCAGTGGAAACCAAAATGACATTTTAGGGGATTTAAATCTAACTGTAATACTAACTAAATGTAAAATCACTCAAGTATTTAACGGACACATTAACATATTAAAAATTTTCACACTTGTTATTAATGAATTATACCCTATAGTCGAAGAATAATACAAATTGTACAATATTAACTATACTAACAGAGAGATGGAAATTCATTCCTATTTTGGAGTACAACAATTTCAGGCCTTTTTTTTTGAGCGTAAAAACTTTTTTTTTTTCAAATCAGCATGATAAAAGATCATTACTCTATCCAGACAGCCTTGCTGAGTGATTTCTTCATGTATTATTTTTGTATCTTGGAAACACATACCACAGATGAAGCAGGTTGTCTTTAGAATTTCTTCCTTTTTCTGTTTTTCACTTCTGAGATCAGCAAATGTATCAATGATAACACCAAAAATCAAGTTCAGAACAATAATGATGACAATGAAATAAAAAAGAAGGTCATAAACCACTCTAGCAGCAAACAAGGGTTCCTGAAATAAAGACAATATTTTCATGGTAAGTGATTATCAGTCAAGTCAAGGTTCCAGGCTGTACATACACATACATGGCAGTGTTGGGTTGTTTTTGTTTCCTTAAAGAGAATGGAGGGTTTTCCAGATATACACATATTGTTCTATTTCTTTTTAGCTTGTAGTTTTATTCCTGCCAATGACGTGATTCTCTTTTTAAATACAGTTAGTCCCTGACTCCTTTACCACAGTGGTTGTACCTTTAGCATGTGATGTTCACTTTTCAGAAATAGAATACAAGGAAGTTATCAGGTTCAAACACCAGCATCCAGTGAATGAGTATTTCTCATTACTTTAAAGACTATTTTATTTCCTGTAAACCTCTTGACCAGAGACTGTTTTCTTGTCCTTATATTACACTGAAGGCATAACCTAGCTTAAGCTTATTTCTAACAGGAAGAATGATGTTTTCTCCATTTCCAAATGTATCCCCCACCACACACACAGTACACTACATCTATTAAAAGAGATTTTAAAAGAGAGAGGGAAACAAAGAAATTATGCAAAACCAACACATCAACTGAGTCTTGACAGTATTGGAAATATTTCATGTCTATAGCCCCAAACTTCTTTAAAGAATTAGATGGAGGGAGTGCATTGTCTTAGTTTTTTTTGCAGTTAAAAATCAAATAAAATTGGAATTTTTAAAAAGAATTATATGATAATTAGAGATCACACAATTCAACCCCTACAGTTTAGACAGAAGCAGTTTTGCATAGTGACACCACTTCTATTAAAGAACAAAAACTATTGGTCATAATTTCTAAGTATAATATACAAATCTAACAAGGAAACATTTCTTAAATCCTACTTTAAATAGATGAAAGAATCTTCAAGTTTTTATAAGATCAATGTTTCATAGCATCTTTGAGGAAAATTTTCAAAATTATCACATAAATTGGCTTTTATTTGCCTTTTGGTAATAACACAAATTTATATACAGTTTAGGGTTTAGAAAGTGTCTCATTATAACCTGTGAGGTAGGTAGCATTGGCATTTTCATCATCACCACTGTTCTGCCCACTTTACAGATTAAGAATCTGAGACTCAGATATTAACTGACTTGCCCAGAGTCATAAGCAAGTAAGTGTCAGAGTTAGGATTTGAACCCAGGTCTTCAAAGTGAAACATTATAGTGTTTCCCTCTTGTTTATAGAAATATAATGTTGTGTGTATCTTGTTTATAGAAATATAATGTTGTGTGTATATATATATTTATATATATATATATATATATATATACATATATATATATATATAAGCATTTAAAGACTAAACTTCAGATTGAATCCAGGGGTCGGGAACCTGCGGATGTGGCCTTAAAGGCCTTAAGGGTACATGCGCAGGTTCCCCAACCCTGATTTTTAAACAACCAAATCCAACACAATGAAATCAGTCAGCTGACTTATGCAATATGTTTTCATTCAACTGACCAGTTATTTTAATTAAGTAAATTAAATGCTTATTTTATCAGTCATGTAGATAGACCTACTTCAAATATCTTTTATGAATTCCCCTCTATCCATTTTTTATAGAACAATGAAAATATTTTCCCCTTGTAATATGTTTCTATATACAGTGTGACTGACTTCAGATGAAGAAAAACTAAACAATGCTCTTAAAATTCTTTCTATGTATTATAGAAATCGGTATCAGTGAGGTTCAGAGGATTCATTTTGTACTTTACTATCTACTTACATCTTTAGAAGGCTTTCTCAGGACATCTCCTACACCACCACCATTCCGCAAGCCCTGGTTTAACACAGTAACAATGCACATCAGGAGTGTGTCACAGGTCCGTTCTATCCCATCTTCATCGTCTTCTTCCACTACAAAAGCAAATACATTCAACACTAAAAATAAAACATTTTCAATATATCCTCTATATGTTTTCTTGGAACTGCACTTGCAGCATTTAAAATTTTAGTTTCACTGTTGCTTTTTTAAGTCACACATATCATTCATTTTAACTACAGTAGCAGGCACTTTGCACATGGATCAACCAGTGCATACTGACCAGTTGGCTCATATACAATACTTAGAGGGTTTCCCACACTTCTAGAGGAAATTAGCAGTTAATGGAGAAAAATAATGTAATAAAGTACATGATGCAAGTAGTCTAAGAGTCAGAGTATGTAATTTAGTGTTGACTGAGAGTGAATTCTATAACATTGCTTGCTCATTTGTATCTTCTTGTCTAATTGGCTGCATAGCTTAGCTATTTGCTTTGCCAGTTGGTTCTCAAATACCTGTCATTCAGTTTTGACTTTGTAGTTATTTGTCTGGCAGATGCTAGGTAGATAGGTGGGGAAAAGAAAAACATATACCATGACAGGAAATATCACAAGACTCCATTATTTTAAAAATGAAAACAGAAAAAAAATCATATACTTTATACTATATTTTGTATACTTATATAAAATGTATGAGGATTTTTGGTGATTTAGACTTAAAAATGAGTATCATGTATGGAAACATTCATGGAATAAACAGAACAACAGTTAAGTAGTTATTTGAAATTATGTAGCTAGAGCCCATATGTTTAGAACAGGGCTTCTTACTCTGGGCCTGGTAATTTGCTTTTTTTAAAAAATGTTTTGATAGCTACATTTCAGCATAATTGATTTCTTTGCAATCCTATGCATTTTATTTTATTCATTTAAGAACATTATTCTGAAAAGGGATCCATAGGTTTTACCAGACTGACAAAGGGGTCAAGGATACAAAACAGGTTAAGGATCCCTGCTCCATGTAAACCATCTTATCATCTGCATCCTCCTCATTTTCAATTCCAGACTCATCTCATTGCTCATTACTAGAATATGTATTGATGTTCCTCTTTTGAGGGTATGTATCCAACTATATATCATAATCTAGATAATTTTCCATTCACTTGCTTTTTCATGTGTAGAATTATGTCAAACTCTTTTGAATGATTATGTTGCTTAAAATACTGAGCAATGTTCTACAACTAAAAACTCAACAAAATGCCATTTTCAAAATCGAAGCATTTGGAGGATTTCACCCTCTATAGGGAATCACTTAAGCTATTTGGACTTTAATAGACATCCTCAATGTTCTGCAAGCACCTCCAGCATACATCTGCCTGTTTCTTCTCCCTCCAACTGCTAGTGACCTCCCTCCCATACCATCTTAACTTCTTTGTACATATCTTTGTTCATTTACTTTATACTTATACTGCATATATTTTATATGCACTTATATATATAATTAAATATAAATATAATTAAGTGTCATCACATAATAAGCAATAATGAATAAGAGAAAAGTCAGAAATGTGAGGAAACTTGAACTGATGCAGACTGAAGTAAATGGAACCAAGATAACGACACACATGGTGATATAAAGGAGGAAAAACACCAAAAGACATCAGAATATTAATGTAATGACTCATCCTGACTCTAGAGGACTTCTGCTTTCCTAATTCTTCATACTTCACTCTGTATCAATTTATGTATCTTCCCATTTCTCTCTGAATTCTTCATATTAATCATTTCTTTCATTCAGCCTAGTTTTTCTTTCTTAGTAGAGAAGTGCTGGACTACAGGTACAGATGAGGCATGCACTGTCAGACATATTAAGGTACATGTTTTATTTTACAGCAGTTCTCTCATACAAGGGAAAGTTCTATGAGAGTAGGGGTTTTGCTGGAAAGAGACAATAACATAAAAACAAAAAGCATCAATAAATCATTTTAAATGGGATCTCATATCTCTATAACTTTAAGTCAGTTATGATGAAAAATATGTGGTATGCTACAAAACTTCTGGAAAGCCTACTTGTTCCCTTTCCTTCACAAACCTTCATCAAGGATACTTTTCTTAAATGCATAGAGTATTTCCATATAATTTGGTAGAGAGAGGAAAGTAGATATATGAGGTCAGTAGTTACTAATATTTTCTTGATTACTGTTTTTGGAGGTAATAATTATATCTGAAGTTTCTGGTCCTTGGTTTTATTTACTCTTTCAGATACCCTGGAAACTGATCCTTCAATATCCCTATAATTGTATCACACTGATATACCCCAGGTGATCTTCCCCAGTCAATCAATAAAAAAGCATTTATTTAATGGACTCACCCTCACAAAAATGGAAGCACTTTCATAAAAGAGAAAATAGTCCCAGTCCTCAAGGAACTTAATGTCTAGCAGAGGCAACATCACACACACATACATACGCAAAATCAATATGAGATAAATTTTAGGGGAAAGGCACCAGCACCTGGGAGCATAAGGAAACACTTCCTATAGGTGGTGCGTTGAGTTTTGAAGGAAACTAGGAATTTTAAGAGATAGAAGTGAGAAAGAAGTGCATTCCAATTATGGGAGAGACTGCAAAGACAAGAATGGAAATGGGAACCCTGTGAATGAGAAACAGTAAAGACAATTTGAACCTACCCAGGACCCTTGGTCCCCAAGAGTACACTGGTTACCCTTATTTAAATGCTCTTTAATTTATCAATGTCTACTCAGAATTGATCATCATGTTTCAGATGAAATTGTCTCACCCAGTCATCACCTTATTTGAGATCCTATCATCTCCTTCCTGGATTACTGCAATAGCCTTCGAATTTATCTTACTGCTTCAAGTCTTTATGCCACTCCATCTTCTACATAGCTGCCAAAATTTTCCTAAAATAGGCGTATGTCACCCCCCGCTCAATAAACTCCAGTGGCTCTCTTCCCTAGAGTAAAATATAAATTCCTTTGATATTCAAGGCTCTTTACAACCTGGCACATTCCTTCCTTTCTAGTAGTCTCATACTCTACTACTTTCAATGCTGAATGACAGTCCAGCAATTCTAGACAATTTGTTGTTTCTTGTATACAACACTATATCTCCCATCTCTGTGCCTTTGCATGGGTGATCCCCATGTGTGGAATACTTTCCCTCTTCACCTATGATGCTTGACATACCTGGTTACTTTCAAGATCAAGCTCAAATGCAATTTTCTGTAGAGGTCTGTATCAGCAAGCACCCTAGCATACCCAGGATGGCTGCTAGCACAAGTTCCTAGATCTGCTTTTCTAAAGGAAAGCAACTCAAAATGGGTTAACAACCTTACTTTAATCAATCAAACGTATATCATTTACCTAGTTCAGGGGAAAAGTCAGCACCCTGAAGTTCAGAGAATACAAACAGTTACAAACAGAAGTTACAGGCAGACAAAGAAACAGATCAGCAGACAGGTTGAATCGTCTGACCATTACATCCCCACCTATTCAGTTACCAGAGAGAGAAGTACCAACATCTGGGTTTTTCAAAGCCAGGGGAAAAAACGGCTTCCCAGAGTCTCATCTGGCCAAATCACACAACTCTTCTCAAAGTGAGCCCCAAAGCAAAACCTCACATCAGGGTATATATGGCCTTCTCCTAGATCAGAGAATGTCACAGCCCTCTTGACCTACTGCCCAATCACAAAGCTACAAGGCATGGCCATTCCCAAAAAACAAGCCTCCTGCCACAGGCTCCACGTGACCACATTTAGCCTATTAGGGGGCAGAGTATACTTTCAAATCAGGGAAGGTTCTCAGAGCCACTTAAGCCTATCAAAGGGCCTAGGGGCAGGGAAGATCTTCAGATTCCCATAACAAGGTCTTCCTGGGACTTCTAGCCACTTAAGCCTTTTCATTTAAGTTTACATTTCTTCTACTTTGTAGAAGAACAAGATCCTTAAGGAGAGGGACTGTTTTTGTCTTTCTCTATATCCCCAGTGCTTAGCGATGTCTGGCACATAATAAACAATTAATAAATGCTTGTTGATTTTTTGATTAATTGACTTGTTATGCTCAGAGTGAAGAACTAGGAGTAATAGGTAGGAATAGCAAAGATGCAAATATAAGCTTGGTATAAGCTTCTTAACAATTACAGCTGTTCAAATGAAATAGATTGCCTTAAAAGGTAATAGGCTCCCTCTCACTAGACGAGATAGTCAAATAAAGGCTGGATAACTAACTATCTGTTGGACGTACTGTGGTAGGCATTCCTTTTTGGGAGATAAGTTGGACTAGATGGCAGTTTATACCCCTTCCTAATCTAATTAATCCTGATTTTGCTATTCTTTATTCTTTATGGCAATTTATTTCCATTCATTACATTTCTGTATGGAATGGTGATTATTGATGTTGATGTCTGTTATTCATTTCCCACTATTAGACTAAATAGTTGATTTAAATAGATCAAGTTAGAATTGACTTTATTCACTATATTTATGTTTTTGCTCTTTCTTCTATCATAGTATTGATTTTGAGTCTTTGCTCTAACAAGTCAATTTATTTGTCTTACTACACAAATAATTGATTCAGAAATTACTCACATATCAGTATTTGGTTGTTTCCCATCAGTTAAAAATTAGTGAATTTCCCAAGTAAATTTCATTTGTGATATTATTTGGTGCTTTACATGTCTATTTCTTCCTGACTTTTCTCAAACTATTTGGAATATATAATCATGAGGCTTCTGTAGTCTAGAAGTCCTTGACCTTTTTTTTTCTTACTCCTTATACATATCTTTTTAGTCGTCCAACTTTTGCACTGAAGTCATTGGGCATTAAATTATATCATTATTTAATTTGGAGGGTCTTATCAAATAGTCTGTAGAATTTTTTCACCCCTTAATTCTTTGAAACATACACTGGCACATAAGTGGGAAGTAATTTCATAGTAATCATTTCATAAAAGTTTATCATATAGTGACATGATCAAGTTCTCCATGAAATGATTTTTCTTTTTGTCTTTATATGTTTGATCATACCAGCTGCTCCAACTCTTTTATTTACATCTCCAAGGGGAAACTGTAAATTATAATGCCACTTAGCAGCAACAAAAACATCCTTATAAATTCTAATTTTATTTATAGTGACTATTTCAAGATTTATATAGATCTTTTTCTAGCAGTATATTACACTCTTTTGTCACTGGACACGGATGTCATATTTGGAGTCCTAATAACTTGATGCTCATAGATGGTGTATAAAAATCGCAATTTTTACTGCTCTGTCCCCTTTTCTTCCACTGCAAGAAGGTAAAAAGCAGAGGAGATTCTGAGAGATTTAATTTTTTCCCCTTTGTTTTTTTTGCTTGTCATAGCTAAAGATTCCATCATTAAGTATCCATACTGCTAGTAATAAGCCTATTTGGACTTTACTAAGCTGGACACAATAAGTCTTTGCTGGGTCCATACACAATCTTGATAAGATTTATTTATACATCCATCAAGGACATCCTTTAAGAAAAATGAGAGGAAAACTGTCACTCATTTGAAAATGATACTCTATATTAGACTACATTTTACAGACTAACAAGTGACTAAAAGGTACAGAGAACATAAAAACCTCACTGAGCCAATTGTTGACTATTAAGAAGGCTTTTTATTTAGTAAAACATAATGTCACAGGCAGAGCCAAGATGGCAGTGTAGAAGCAGGAAAACTCCATGAGCTCTCCCCATAGCCACCTCAAATACCTATAAAATATGACCCTAAGCAAATTTTAGAGCTACAGAACCCACAAAGTGATAGAAAGAAATAAATCTCCTGCTGCAGACAGCCCAGCAGGCCTATAGGAAGGGTCCATCACAGCATTCTGGGAGCCAAGCCCAGTCCTACGAGCTTGATGTTTTAGCCTCAAGGCAGCCCTGACCAGCAGCGGCTAGAGCAGACTTCGGGAAAGTGAATCACCAGCAGCTGTGGTGGTTTCCAGAATTATTGACCCAGAAATGCCAAAGACAAAGTAAAAGGTCAGTGTGTAACTGTGTTGGAACTGTGAGGGCAGGAAGACACAAGAGTGAGTCCCAGCCCCTGCCCCCAGGGCGAGAAGTGAGGTGTGGTGGGCATGCAGCCACCTCTCTGTGGCTGCTTCAGAGCTCCTGGCCTGCAGATCATAGGGGGACCAAGTGATCATACAGAGGGTAATCATTCTTGCTTTAACCTGCTTGAATCTGGATAACGGTCTTGGGCGGAAGTCCTGGGTGTGTGGCTAGTGGGCCAGAGCTTGTGGGGGCTGCAGAAAGGATGCCCAACTAATAGCTCTGGCAGCTGCAAAAACCCCAGCAATTTGGGACAAAGCTCTCCCTTCTGGAAGCAGAGTCCTACTGTAGCAAAAAGCTCAAAAGTCAAGTAATTGAGTAGCAACATGAGCAAGCAAAGGAAGCAAAGCAAGCACAGCAATCAAACCTTAGATTCCTTTTTTGAGGACAAAAAGGATCAAAACATGGAACAGAAGGAAGACAACAAAGTCAGAACTCCTGCACCAAAAGCTTACAAAAAAAATATGAACTGCATACAGGCCATGGAGGAGCTCAAGAAGGATTTTGAAAATCAAGTAAGGGAAGTGGAGGAAAAATTGGGAAGAAAAAAAGAGAATGAGAAAAGAGAAAAGAGATGCAAGAAAATCATGAAAAGCAAGTCAACAACCTGAATGAAGAAAATAACACCTTAAAAAATAGTCTAACTCAAATGGCAAAAGAGGCCCAAAAAGCCAATGAGAAGAAGAATGCCTTAAAAATCCAAATTTGCCAGATGGAAAAAGAATTTCAAAAGCTCACTAAAGATTCCTTCAGAATTAGATTGGAACAAATGGAAGCTAATGACTATATTGAATGGCGGCATGCAATCAAGTATAGGATCTGCAAATACTTTCACATTGGACATTAGTCTGGTTGTATAGAAGGATTGTAACTGATGGAATGAACAATGGGAAAGAGGAAACAAAACCAAACGTGGAAAAGAACAAGAGCATGTCATTTGCTTCAGTCTCTATTTAAACTCTGTTTTTTCTAGATCTTTCTCTGAATGTAGACATCTCCTTCCATCCTGAGTCTTTTAGAGTTGTCTTATAACTCTACTGCTGAGAAAAGTCCAGTTTATCAAAGTTGGTCATCACACACATATTGTATCTGTCATTGTGTACAAATTTCTCCTGGTTCTGCTCTTCTCACTTCGCATCAGTTTGTATATGCCTCTCCAGGTAAGTATGAAGTCCATCTGCTCCTGATTTCTTATAGCACAATAGTATTCCATTACATTCATATACCACAACTTGTTTAGCCACTCCCCAGTTGATGGGCATCCCCTTAATTTCCAATTCTTTGCCACCACAGAGAGCTACAATAAAAATTTTCGTACATATGGATCTTTCTCCCACTTCTATGATCTCTTTGGGATACAACTCTTGAAGTGGTATTACTGGGTCAAAGGGTATGCAATTATTTATAGCCCTTTGGGAATAGTTCCAGATTGCTCTCCAGAATGGTTGAATCAGTTCACGACTCCACCAACAATGCATTAGTGTTCCAATTTTTCCACATCCTCTCCAGCATTTGTCATTTCCCTGTTTTGTCATCTTAGCCAATCTGACTGGTGAGATATGGTACCTCAAAGTTGTTTTGATTTGCATTTCTTGAATCAATAGTGATTTAGAACATTTTTTCATATGCTTAGAGATATCTCTTTAATTTCTACATCTGAAAATTGCCTGTTCATATCCTTTGACCATTTATCAATTGAGGAATGACTTGTATTCTTATAGATTTGACTCAATTCCCTGTATATTTTAGAAATGAGGCATTTATCAGAGACACTGGTTGTGAAAATTCTTTCCCAATTTCCCACTTCCCTCTTAATCTTGGTTACATTTAATGTAATCAAGATTATCCATTTTGCATTATATAATGCTCTCTAACTCTTGTTTGGTCATAAAGTCTTCCCTACTTCATAAATCTGATGGGTAAACTATCCCTTGCTTCCCCAAATTGCTTACAGTATCAGCCTGTTAGATTATGGTCTATGCCCAGTTTCTGCCATACTATATTCCAGTTTTCCCAGCAGTTTTTTGTCAAATAGTGAGTTCTTATCCCCAAAACTGGGGCCTTTGGGTTTATCAAACAGTATTATTGAGAGGAATCTTGATGAAGATATGAGAAGTGAACAAGCTGACTCTTGTAAATCAATCAATCAACCAACAGGCATTTATTAAGCACCTTTGATTCTAGCCACTATGATAGGTGTTGGGGAGATGGAAAATAAAAGTGAGATAAACTTTGTAAAGGGCTTATCATAGTGTCTAGTACATAATAGTTACTTAATAAATCCTCATTTCCTGCTTCCCATTCTCCCTTCCAAAGGAATAATTTTATTTGGGAGGGTGATATTACAGGGAAGATCATATCTTGACAGTCACACAAATAACTTAAAGGCATAGATATTACAAGATACTGAATTTTTTGTATTGTTGTTGCCAATAAAATATAAACAAACAAAAAAACCATAATGTTGCTGTAAAGGATCTTCTCTATCAAATTCCCTTTTAATAAAGTTGATAAAAGATTCTTTGATAGGGTACAAAATCTTTGGTAATTCTCTAATTATTAATATCAAGCAAAGCATAAGACAAGGAAACATGCTCAACAAAGATGATTGCCACTCTCTTGGAGAACATCCAGTGCAGTGTCAAAAATGGAAGAAGTATACCATACTATTAGTGAAAGTCTCCTGATGCTTATTATTTGCATATAACATTGTGATGATTGACTTGAGACTAGAATACTGTAAACCTCCTCAATGAGAACCAAAATCACTCAAAAGAGTTTGGCCTTACTATGAAGGGAGGAAATTATATGAATACATATTGTTTAGACTATAATTCACATTTGGATATAAAGATCCTAAATTGCTGATCCTTGAATACAAATATCTTGGCCAGTTATTAAAGATGAATAGGGATTGAGACCAAGACTGAAAATGAGGAAGTCACCTTAATTAATTTGAAGAATTATGTAGTACTTTTCATGACCCTGAGTATCTCCCTGAAACAAACAAAATAATCTTTTTAACACCAATATTCTTCCTATGATGATATACAGATGTGAATCATGGAATACCACAATATTCAAAGAAACAAAATTGAAGCTTATCCAAAGAGCACCAGCAAAGATGTGCAGTGAGCTTAAATAGGCAGTGGCATTATTAATGGAGAACTGCATGAAAGAAGTCATATAAAAGAAAGCATTAATAAGTATTTTACAGTTATTATTTTATATATTATATATTTTTATA
>CM053581.1:446068962-446123623 GCA_028627135.1 Pseudochirops cupreus
TTCCTGGTAAACTAAGGTACTGAGTTACAGTTCAAAAGGGCATCCAGTACTCAATGCCACACATATTCAAAGTACAGCCATAATTGACACCCACTAGGAGTGGGCTCAGATTATATGCTTCAGGTTCCCTCAAAATGGAAGCCAGGCCCATAGCCCTAGTATGGATTAAAATATAGGAATGTATGTGATTTGATAATGTAGAAGAATTGAAAAAGAAAGAGATCTAACATTTCAGCAGGAAGTAAGAGCTATTACAAAGAACTCTCAGTTTGCTACATACCAGTCATAGAATTAAGCAACAATAGAGTGGGAAAATTTTAAGAATGTTGAAGAAAAGTGCCCTCTCTTCTTTTTCTCTCTCCCTTTCCCTCTCCCTTTCCCTTTCCCTCTCTCTTCATATCTCCCTGGAAGGCAAGGGCAAGGAAACAGTAAGTGTAGAGGGCCAGTACTGAGCCAGTCCAGTCGTGGGTAGCGTCTAGGTCAGGATTTCCCTAGGCCCCTCTCCTCTTGAGGGCTCATTGTTGCTCAGGGTGATTGGCTCACCATCTTTCCTTGATTAGCAAGGGAACAGGGGTGATTACCAAGAAGCGATTACCAAGAAGTGATCACAGTGTACACGATGGAATAAAGTACTAAGAGGTAGAATACCAGATGTAATCACTTTTTTTCTTAATATATAAACCCTTACCCTCAGATAAATAAACAGACTACAGACAGCTTCCCACCTGGCTTCTGTCTCATCATTCCCACAATCTCACATTCAGACCACGCCCCTTTGGTGTAGGCATCAAGTAAAAAGGGGTTGGTCAAAACTGTTAAATGCACAGAAGTTAAAGAAGATAAGACATGAGAAAATACTCCTGTATTTACTGATTAAAAAGTCACTGATGATCTTCGAAAAAACAATTTCCATGATATGATAATGGAAAAGATATTATAAGGAGAGACTAAGGAGTGAGGGAATGGTGAAAAATAGGAGGCAGCAACTAATTTTTTTTTAAGTTCAAATCTGAAATCAGAGGATTAATAGGGACAATTAATTGGCCCTACCTCCCAGGGTATTTGTGAGGATAAAATGAGATATTTTAAAGTACTTTACAAACCTTAAAGTACTATATTAATGCTAGCTACTATCATCATCATCAACATTAATAAAAGTTAATAATTGAAAGGAGAAAATATATAAAGGAAAACAGTTGACATGCTTTTGGTTTTCTTTTTGTTTGCTTTGTTAGGACTGTGGAAACATGAACAAGTTTTTAGGCAGAGGAAAGAAGGGAGCGGAGAGTAGGACACTTGGAAAATACTGCTGCAGGTGCTGCAGCCTCCACCTCCTCAGAAAAGACCTTGGTTACTGTTAATACATCTTTAAAAAAGAACAGAACCTTAACAAGTGACAATCTGCTGATATCCGTGAAGCAGTCATCATGAGGAGAATTCTTGACACCTTAAATTGTTACCCGGAAAGACAGGAATTGTCAAACTGTGTTTTAGAGGAGTCTACCACTGTAGCCAATTGTTAGTTGTGATTTTGGTTGTGCATTTTCTCACACTGATAGAGTGCTGAAATATTAATTTCTATTTGTGTACTTCATTACTATTAATAAATTATACAACTAGTAAAATTGATGTTTGTTTAAGCAGATGAGGCCATCCTGAGATTGCTGTTTCCAGCTTGGGAAGCAATCCAGTGCCATTTGTGCTTTGGAAGAAGCTCTTAACATCCAGTACTTGGAGATGATAACTGCAGAAGCCTAACTGCTTAACTGTACATGAACCTGGAGGGATGAATCTGAACACTGCAGAGCCAAGGTGAAAATGAAAAGCTTCTTCAGCAGCCTCCAAAAGTACTTCACATTATGAGGTCTTAGATATTAAGATCCAGAGAAAGCATAACAGTTGTCATATTCCTGTTTCTTTAAGTCTTTGTTAAATGTGAGTTTGTGAGTATCTTATGTTAAATATTTCTTTGGTACCAAAGAAATAAATAGATGTCCTGATTTATATTCCACATTTCCATTGCACATTCTATTCCCTTTTGGGGAGAACTTTTAGAAAACTTAAACATTGACCACCAAAAATACTGGCATTTAATAAAGGCCAATTCCATGAGTACGTGATTAGCTAACAGTCAGATTTTAGAGAAGCTCAGAAAACAATTGTCATTAACATACTATAACAGAATGAATGGAATTGTAAATTCCTTCTTTGGTAGTCTAAAACTTTTGTTAGAAGCAAATCATTATAGAATTGATTCAAATCATTTATAACCACAAGAAAAGAAAATCACTGGACACCTGGTAGGAAATAAAAATGAATAATGGTGTTAATCTTAGATTTTTTGGTATTTTTTCAATCTTTTCTATCAAAGCAAAACACTAAAACATTAATGCATTTTTGTGTTTCCTTTTCCCTTATACCCAATTTGTTTTGTAGCTGAAAATTATCTTAATGATGACCAATTCTTCTATACTTTGAAAACTTCCTCAGAAGTAGACTTCGTTCTTTTTCCAGAAAAAAAACTTTATTTTTCTTTTGCAGCTAAGAAAAAGAATGAACAATAGCCAAAGACATCAAATTCAAGTTTTACTTCACAAAGAGTTGGCAATTATAGTGCAAATTTTCTGACCACGCATGAGTTTAACTTTAACCCACAGAAATCATCCTTAGGAGCTGAGGGCTCAGTCTCCATATCAGCACAAATTCGAACCTTTTTTCAGAGAGTCTGATTATTTATGCCTCTCTCTCTCTCTCTCTCACTCACTCTCTCTCTCTCTCTCTCTCTCTCTCCATCCTTCCCTCCCTCCTTTTCCCTTTCCCTCTTTTATTGACATTATATTAAACATCAAAATGAACACAAGAGTAAAGGGATCCCCTAAACAACCAGTCACTTGTTCAGACTCTTAAATCCCTACTCCAGTTGTTTGAAATGTAATAGCTACCTAGGAAAATCAGTGTCCTCATTCTCCTGTTTCTCTTGCCAGGGCATCTGAAAACACTGGATTACTTACCTTGGAAGCCCTCTTCATTGGGGAAGTAAGATGTGTGTGCTTTCATCACTAGGACATGACACTTCACCCAGAGTAGGGGAAGGGATCTGTTCCTGGTATTCCTATTTGTTACTTGTATTACTTTTTTTCCCAGAGAAAAATGAGCAATTAAGTTCTATAAGGCTCTGAGTAAGGCTCACTTTATGGTTGTTATGGGTTAAATAGGCTTTTCTGGGCTGACCTGAGAGCACAATATCCATTTTAACAGTATGACAGATGTCACATAATTTAACCCAGAGATTAGAAAACTGAGACTTAGAAGGATTAAATGATGCATCCAAAATCACACACCCATTTTCCAATAGAGAAATGGCCTATGATTATGATACAAGTGAGACACAAGAGAATGGCAAGCTACAATGATTGTTGCTGCTGCTGTGGTTGACCCATGTTAGCAATAAAACTGTGCATTTCAATCCATTCTGCACCAGCTGAAACTATGAGACTATGTAAATATGCACAGGAATGAATTCTACTTTCAGTGAAGGAGCACTGGGAATCAGCTGAACTGCTCTGCTCCACCAGACAGGTGTACATATAGCTGTTAGCAAAGCTGTGGTTTGCAATGCTATTCCTGTGTGAGATGCCATTGCTCATTTCTGATACCTATAGCCCTGGTCTCTGCTCATTTCTAATTATTAGAGCAAGAAGGTATTTCAAATTCTGTTAAATAAATAATGATAATAGCATCTTACATTTGTCCCATACCTTATAGTTTACAAAGCAATCTCAGATAAATCATCTAATTTGATCATCAATATATGTGAGCAGAGTAGGTATTATATCCATCTTACAGATTAGTCTATTGAGCCTTAGGGATGATCTTGATGGTGGTATAATTGGTAAGTGTTTAAGTGGGCTGGATCTGAACCTAGGGGCTCAAGGCCACATGTGGCCTTCTAGGTCCTCGCATATGACCTTTGACTGAGTCCAAACTTTACAAAACAAATTCCTTTATTAAGAGGACTTGTTCTGTGATGTTTGGATTCAGTCAAAGGGCCTCACTTGAGGACCTACAGGGCCATGTGGTCTCGAAGTGGCATGTTCCCCAGCCCTAAATGGAAAAGAGGGTTGGCTAAATTCCTGAGACCTTAGTCTTAAATGTTGTTATGAAATGTCCAAAGCCACCCATCTTCTTGTTTTCTTAGCTGTAGAAATACCCTTTGTATACCTAAACATCTATTAGCATCTACTTTGGAAAGCTGTCTTGCTGTATTCACTTCGCCACCTATCCACCCCAACCTTTCTCCTTTCTGATAGTCCTCCATTTGCTGGAGGAAGGTTTAAAATCTGCTGTCTTCTGTCTCTTTCATGTCTCTTCTCCCCACCTCCGCCACTTTAACACATCATAGAATGATTGTCCTGTCACTCCATAAGAGTTACTAATATTCATCATGTGAATACAAATTCAGAGATACTAAGTTCTTTTGCTGTACCAGTCCTCCCTTCTACTAACCTGTACTCGAAAACGGTATCGTGGGTGAGCAATTCTCCTTAGTACATGCTCCCATGATTGAAGTTAGGGTCATTGTAGGAACTTCAGTACTACCTGTCATAATAGAAAACAAAATGGTATAGAGACAAAAGTGACAAATGATATCTAACTTATATATGTCTTACACTGGTGTATATCTAGAACAGATCTTATTATCTTTCCCCAAAACCCATCACTTTTCTGAACCTCACTATCACTGCTGAGAGCACTGTTCTTCTGGTTGTCTAGATTGTTCTCAGAGTCATTCTCAATTCCTTACTCTCACTGATTTCATCTCATATATCCAATCAGTTGACAAGTCTTGTCATTTCCATCTTCAAACGTCTCTCCTTTAGTCCTCTTCTCTCTGCTCACACAGTCCCTCCCCCCCAGTTCTGCCATCCATCACGTCTCATTTGGGCAATTGTAGAAGCTTTATAATTGTTCTCATTGCTTCAAGTCTCTCCCCATTCCAACCCATTTTCCAACATGGCTATTGAAGTAATTTTCCTAAAGTACTACTCAAATAGTCAAAATGCATTTAATAAGCACTTACTATGTGCCAGGTACCATGCTGAGCACATTAAATTCCAGGGGCTCCCTATTACCTCCATGATCAAATATAAATTGCTTTCTTTAGCATTTAAGTTCTTCATACCAGGGCCCCTTCCCATTTTCAAATTTTCTTATACTTTACTTTTTTTCATATACTCTACCATCAAACTAAACTGACTCACTTATTGTTCCTCTCCCATGAGGCTAGATTTCTCCATTCCTGCCTTTGCTTCCTTGCTATCTACCATAGTTAGAATGTTCTCTTTCCTCACCTCTGCCTCTCAGAATCCCTGTCTTCCTTCAAAACTGAGCCAATGTCACCTTCTGCAGGAGGCCTTGCTGAGTTCTCCTACTTGCTAGAGCCATCTACTCTAAATTTACCATCCATTTACTTGGAATGTGCATATGTGTATACATATATATGTATACACGTATGTATACATATATATGTATACACATACATATATATGTGTATGTTTGTGTATGATGTTATGTGTAGGAGCTATACATAAGAAATTGCTAAGTCAGTAAATAGGGATGATTTTATCTCTTAATTTATGTTCATGCCTCTTATTTATTTCACTAATCTAATTTTCTTTTTGAAAATTATCAAATAATAATGGGAAAGTGGAAGGGGAGATCCTTACTTTACCTCTGTATTTATTGGGAAAGTTTGGCATTTTTCTCATTGTAAATGATGCTAGCTTTGGGTATTACACACAAAAAAATATACATACATACACATACATCTATACATTGACATATGGTTTCTCTATATAGATCTCTACAGATATATCCATACACCTATTTATTTATATGCTATTTATATTCTCCTCCCATTAGAATGTATGATCCTTAAGTATAGGCACTATTTTTTCTTTTGCTGTATCCTCAGTGCTTAGCGTTATGTCTGGCACAGTATAAATGCTTGATATTAATAAACACTTATTAATTGATTGGTTGGCTGATTGGTATAGCTTAAGAGCACAAAACATTGGTTTAGGTTGTCTATTTCTTAAAACTTAATTTAAAATGAAAGACAAATACAACCGACCAACTAAATGAATGAACAAATCTAATAAAAAAGGAAATCATTTCATATATAATCTTAGAGGTGGAAGAGATCGCAGAAGTCACTGAGTACCCATGGAGTCTCACTTACAAGATTTTTAACTTGTAACTGTATATACTTTGAATGCTTCCAATGAGAGTGAATAAAAAACCACATGAAGTAGCTGAATCCATTTTGATGCAGTAGCTTTTATAATGTTTTTCCTTACATTGATAATTACTGTTATGTTGCATAATTTTAGTTTTGGAAGTGCCATTCTCCCTTTATTCTCCCATTTTGTCCATTATTTCCCTTAACACTCTAGACTTTTTGTTCCTCTGAATGAATTTTTTCTAAATGTTATTTCACCCTAATTCTATAAAACATGTTCATGATTGTCTGCTTAGAAAAATATTAAATCTGTAAATTAATTTGAGTAATATCATAATTTTCATTATAATTGCATGGTCCATCCATGAGTAATGAATATCTAACCAATTATTTCAGTTAATCTTTATCTCTTTAGATTGCCTTAGAATTGTTGTTGTTGAGTCGTTTCTATCATGTCCAACTCTGTGACCATTTGGAGTTTTCTTGGCAAAGATCCTAGAGTGGTTTGCCACTTCTTTATCCAGCTCATTAAATAAGGAGACTGAAGTAAACAGAGTTAGGTTATTTCCCCAAAGCTATACAGCTAGTAAGTGTCAGAGGCCAGATTTGAACTCAGGAAGAGGAGTCTTCCTAACTTTGGACTTGGAACTCTATCCACTGAGCCACCTAGTTGCCTTGTGAAATAGAGCATCAATTATTTTATAAAAGCTTGACTGCATTCATCTCTAAATCAAAGTTATGTCTTCCTTACATTGATCCAAAAATCTGCCTCCTTATAACTTTCACATAATGGTCCTGATTCTGCTTTCTAGAGAATAAATCTACGCATTTGCCCATATGAAAACCTTCAAAGTCATTCAAATATTTCATATCCCTTTTAAATCCCCTATTCTCCAGGTTAACCAACTTCAATTATCCTTTATATGACAACAGTTCTAAAATCCCTGGTCACTGCTCTAAACTCAAATTTGTCAAAGTTCCTTTTAAAATGTAATGATTATAACTAAGCAAAATAGTCCAGATACAATTTGATCATTAAAAAGTACAACTGAACTATTTTTTCCCTTTTCCCTCAAAACATCTGTGTAATAATGCAGTCTAAGATCTAATTATTATTATTTTGATAATCATGTTGAGTCATAACAAGTTTGAAGGTAACTAGTATTATTAAGTCTTTCTTCATGTGAATTATTGTCTTCTCATGGCAGCATCTGTAGGCGCTAGCTGTTTATCTTGTGCTGTGCTAAGGTTATCCTGAGGCCCTTGGGGGACCATCATGTCTGGTACTGTCCTGAGGGAATATGGAAGGGGGTGGCTGGCATTGCTGGAGGTTGTAGAGGTTTGGCAGCTTACCTGGTGCTGAGCTGCGGTCCTAGTGGTGGTGTCTGGCCTGTGCTGAGGTCTGGTGGAGTATTTCTACATCCCTGCAGCTACACTAAAGCATGTGGAGGTCTGGATGCTGGAGGATGCCTGTTTGTCCTTTTAATTCTAAAATGCTATGATTCTCTGAGTCTCACACTTGCTTCTCAATAGTCTAGACATTGGCTAGACATGAACTGATGGGCAAGTTCTTGACCTACTATCCTGGCTGGAGGATCAATGCAGAAGACAGCTTGAAGCACAAATCCTTGTGAGAAACCCCTCTTCCTATCAAACTTTCCATGTTTCCCATGTGGTCAGCTAAGAGTGAGCAGCAGAGGGACCTGATCTTGTGCAGGGAGCAGGAACAGGGGCCACTTGGAAGCTGTTGCTCACCACCTAGTTAGTGCTGGATCACAAATCCTAAGTGGATGGAGGAGGGGACTCACACTTAAGGTGGCTGTCCAAGGTAAGCATCCACTGGAAATCCTAGGATGTATATTGAGCAAGAAGTACAGAAGTACACAACAGCTATTTGACCTGCCCTATAAGTGGAGTGGTGTGTGTGTGTGTGTGTGTGTGTGTGTGTGTGTGTGTGTGTGTGTGTGTGTGTGTGTGTGTGTGTGTGTTGGGGGCAGAGGGGAGAGAAGGTGTTGGGTCTCTCACTTTCAGCCCCCAGGCCACTCTCAAGCCCACAGTAGAATAATCAGGTCAGGAATTCCAGACCAAGGGGAATCCCAGTCTTTTCTGAACCTGAAGAGCTTTCCAAGTGACTAAGTCCATAAGTAGCCTACTGGATTTTCTCCTATTGCGTACTTTCTGATTCTGTCCCCTCTGATTGTGGCTTCTTTGGGGGTTGGATCTCAAAGAATCTCATCTTCCTTCCATGCTGGGCAATTCAGGTTTCACCAGCCAAGGTGTCTGTCCCAAGTGACTTTTAGTTGGACAGAACTGACCCCAGATGGATGTTAGGCTCTTTCCCTCAGTCTTAGTGAAATGCTACATGGCTCCATACACACATAGTACCCTGACCTGGTGTTCTGCCCCACTCCCTCTGTGCTTCAGTTCTCTGATCTGGCAATGGCAGTTCAGAGAACTGTCACACTGATGCTTATGGGAGTGTCTGCCCTGGCCCAAGTAAGTCAGGACTTTGCAACACTAGTGCTGCAGGATTGTCTGCTGCCAGTATAGCAGTAGCTCCCAGCATGCTTTTGCTCTTAAAGGGTTGCCAGGGAACTGACTGTTTCAGAGTAAACTTTTGCAGCCTGGAGCTAGGTCACTGGGATTGAGAAGAATGGAGGAAGGGAGGGAGGATTTTGTTGGAAGTTCTAAGGTCTTTGAATCTACTGATGCAACCTCAGTGCAGGTAACAGTAGCATGGGAGGCAGAGGAGAGGAGCTGAGAGAGCTTAGGGTCAGTGAGTTTCAGCTTATGGTTTTTTGTGTTATTTTTTACCTTCTTTAATATTCTCGGTGTTCTAGACCATGGAGATAGCTAAATTGCTTTATCTTTAGTGCATAATTTATGTTTTCGAGAGGTTTGTAATCAGTGAAAATGTCTAGCCTTCCATCTTTTTGTTCACATGACCCAGAAGTATTTTTCTTCCTTTCTAACCAGACGTTCATCCTTCAGATTCTGTCCAGTTATTTGAAACAAACTAAATTATGTATGATAGTGTTCAATATTTTAAGTAAAATATCCACGCCTCTTTGTTCTATTGCTGTTCATCTCTTCCCAAACCATAGCCCTGGATTATTCCCATCATCTGCTTTCTCTGTTCCTATTCACAAGATGCAGAATAGAGCTGCAGGAATCTCACAACTGTGTTGAGTGGTAACATTACAAATTAATATCATCTGACCTCAACTATGCCTTCATTGTTGCAAGGCAGTTTATTATTCTCTAACTGATTCTCTATTTCATTCCTCACAGAAACTACTCCAAACCTTCTCTCTTCCTTCCTCAAGTCCCTCACATTCCCATTCCCTTTTAAACATCACCTCCCTTCCAAGTTAGGGATCCTGACTCATTTTACTGACAAAATTGAGGTAATTAGACATGAGATCCCTTTTTCATACTTTTCATCTTAAAACTTCTTGATATCATCTATATTCACTCCCCCTTATCAAGTCCAGCCCTTCTACATGTCTACTTGATCCTACTCCTTCCAATCTTCTCCAACAAATTTCACCCTCAATCTTCTACTCTCTTAAATCCTCAACCTTTTCCTATTTTAAATATACCAAGTCTAGTTTGTTCTTAAAAAAACTACCTTCACTAGATCCTACCATACCTTCAAGTTATCATCTTCTATCTCTCCTGTCTTTCTCAAACTCCTTGAAAAATACTATTTACACACAGCCTTCACTACTTCTCTTCCTCACTCCTCAACCCTTTACAATCTGGTTTCTGGCTTAATCAACTCAACTGAAATTATTCTCTCTGAAGTTGATAATGATTCCTGAATTGCCCATGCTTTTTGTTCTGTTCTGTTTTGTTTTGTTTTCCCTCAAGCATCATCCTTCTCTACCTATCTGCTTCATTAAACACTATTGACCACCCTCTTCTCCTGGATACTCTTTCCTTTCTGGTTTTTCTTGACACTGCTCTCTTCTGGTTCTCTTTCTATCTATCTTAGTGCTAGCACCTTCTTAATCTCCTTTACTGGTTCATTACCAATGTCATATAGATAATGAAATATAGAAGTTTTTCAAGGTTCTATCCTAGACCCTCCTGTCTTCTCTTTCTACACTGTTTCTTAGTAATCTCAACTGTTCCTTAACAACTTAATTATTTCTATGCTGATGATTCACAAATTTATATATTTCATCCTCAGTCTCAGACCAGAGCTTCAGTTCCACATTACCAACTGCCTTTTGGACATGTTCAAACTTGATGGCCCAGAAATACCTCAACCTCACATCCAAAACTTAATTATCTTTTCTTAAAAGTCTTACTTCCAAACATTCCTATTTCTTTGGAAGGAACCATCATCCTTCCAATCTCCCAGATTCATAATCATGGAATTACCATCAGCTCCTCACTCTCTTTCACGCCACATATCCAATTAGTTGTCAAACCTTGCCATTTCTACCTCCACAGCTTCTCTTCAATCTGGTTCCTTCTGTACCATTCACATAGCACACAACTACCACATTATTTCAGGTTTTTCTTACTTATTTATTCTATTATTGTAATAGTCCCCTAACTGGGTCTTGGTGTCTCTCCCCACTCTCATCCTTCCTACATATTGTTTTACATTTGCTTTTCCTTAAGCATAGTTCTAATCATGTCATTTCTCTACTAAATCAAGCCTACTAGCTTCCTATCGTCTATAGGATAAAACATAAACTCCTCTGTTTATCTTTTAAAACTCATCAAAAGTTGGTCCAACCTATCTTTCTAGACTCATCTGACATATAATCATGCCTCCAACCCAGAACCCCTACACATATACCCTTGTCACCAAATTTTAATATAAGCTCCTTGCACATAGGAATTCATTATTTTTGTAGATTAGCACAGTGCCTGACATATAAGTGCTTTGTTTATTGAATGACTAATTAAAATCTGACACTTATTGTACATACTGTCAGAGCTAACATTTTTAATATGTCTAAACCAAACTATTATTTTAGAGACTCAAGCAATACATGCTATGTCTTGGTCTCATATATGCTATCATACAAAATTTCTCATCCCATTTAGTAATATTAGCTTAGCTATTCATGCTATATTCATATGTTTTAAATTCCTCACCAACTCTCTCAATAAAAATTCATAAAAACTTTGTTAAATAACTTGATTTTTTTCTTCCTATCATTTCATATCATATAATAACTAGAAAATATTTTTGTTCCTTTAGAAAATGGTTCATATTCATAATACATGCAAATACTCAAGTAAATCTGAGATGTCATTGATGTGAATACTCTCCAAAAGTGCACAGCCATCATCTATTTCTGCCCTATGAGACTTGTACTTTTATAAGTTCACAATGTGGGGAGAGGTTCCATCCAACATGTTAATGGGCTTCTTCATTTTCTGTTGATATCATGAGGGTACCCAGTATCACACTTCTTTATTTTTTTTCTTCCTTCTTTCTCTTTCTTCCCTCCTTCCTTGTTTTTCTCCCTTTCTCTCTCCTTCCTTTTTCCTTCTCTCCCTCCTTTTCTTTCTCTTTTCTTCCTTACTTCCCTCCTTCTTTCCTTCCTTTTTTCCTTCTCTCCCTACTTTCTCTTCTTCCCTCTCATCCTCTTTACCTCCCTCCTTCTCTGCTTCCTTTCTTCTTTCCTTCCTTCTTTTCTTCCAATTATTCAAAAACATTATTCTAAAAGAGGATCCAACAGACCCCTTTGACCAGGCTGTCAAAGAGGTCTATGAGAAAAATGGTTAAAATCCTTGGTCTAACTGTATGTCACATTCTGGATAATGGGCATTCTCCAGTCCCTTAGTTTTTCCTATGTGTATGGTTAGGTTTTGATTGGGTTCTGGATCTTTTCTAAAGCTCTACAAAGTTCCTGGTCTTGTATAATCAACAAGATGTCATGTCCACTAGGATGTCCTCAACATCTATAAGGAATTCTTCCTCAATTTCAACTCTATACTGGCTCTCCTACACAACAGAAGTGAATACTTTTGGCAAATATATGTCTCATTTCATACCTCACCTGATATTATTGATCATCAAACAAGGTTATTTCCTTTCTAGAACAGAATAATGTGTTTTGTTTAAAAATGAAGCCACATTCACAAAAGAAATGATACACATTTTAAATGCACCTAGCTGTCTTTCTCAACCCCCATCCACCTGAACTACCTGGACTCTACTCCCTGGGTCCCTGGGCTGTGATGCATGAGCTTTCACCTTATCTTGCCTAGAACCAGTCTTCCACATCACTTCTTGGCCATTTCCAAACCATGCTGCCATACTCATACTCCCGCATTTCTGCTCTCCTTTGTGTTATGTCTTCCTCCATTAGAATGTAACTTTCTGGACAGCAAAGAGTGCCACGTCTGCTTTTGGTATCCCCAGTGTTTAGCACATAAATACTTAATAAATGGTTTATCACTAACTCATTCATTCATCAGACTCTCTACATTGAATATGCTGACTTAATCAAACTACAAATCTAAGAATTTTTTTGACTTTCCAATATTTTGGAGATCTTTAAGCAAATTCTAATTCATTGTTAGATAAGAAATGCAAGTTTTTTAGGACATTTTTTTTCTTCAAGTAAATCAGGGAAATAACTTGTAGAGAAGATAAGGAAGGCAACATTCAGTCAGTCATTAATTTAATAAACATTTATTATTTGCTATGCATTAGGCACTGTGCTAGGTACAAGAGATACAAAGGTAAAAAATCACAACTGTCTGTGATCTACCTAATTTCTGCTTCTCAGGATCTCTTGCTGGTTCTTATCCAGGCTATGCTCACCAACCACAAATATCCCCAAAGTCTCTGTCCTGGTCCCTCTTCTCTTCTTCATCACTATTTCACTTAGTGATCTCTCATGAGTAAAATTAACTACCACGTGTAAATTTATTGTCTCTATTCAGATTATTCCCAGATACATAAATCTATCCCTAATCTTTATGCTGAGTTCAAGTCTAGCATCTCCAACTGCCTATTTAGATATCATCTTCCTTATCATCAGCAGCATAATTAGCATTTATACTGTGTTTTAAGGTTTGCAGAGTGCTTTAAATATATTAACCTAGTTGATCCGCACAACAACCCAATAAGGTAGGTAATATTATACTCCTCTTTTTCAGATGATAAAACCAAGACACAAAGAGGTTAACTGACTTGCCCAGGGTCACATAGCTAGTAAGTATCTAAGACACTCATTAGATAAACTTACTCTATCCAAAACAGAACTAATTATCTTGTCCACCAAACCCTCTTCTCTTCTCCACTTCCTTGAGGATACTAGCATCTTCCAAATCACTGAGATTAACAAACTCAATGTCATTGACATCTCTCTCACACTAACTCCATATATTCAATTTTATTGCCAAGTCATTGTTTCTACCCTCACAACATATATGTCCCCTTCTCTCCACTGCTACCATTCACACGGGTTCTCATTACCTCACACCTGGACTACAGTAATAACTTTTCCTATCAAATCTCTTTCCACTCCAAATCACTGTCTACTGAGTTGCCAAAGTAATTTTCCTAATATGTAAGTCTGACCAAGTTGCCAATGGCTCCCTATTATTTCCAGGTAATAATATTAAATGCTTTGTTTGACATTTAAATCCCTTTGCAATTCTGCCCCTTCCTGCCCTTATAATCTTCTTACATATCACTCCCCTCTATCAAGTCCATGATCCAGAGACACTGGCCTTCTTAAGGTTCCTTGTATATGACACTTAATCCCAACTTCTGAAAATGAGGCAGACTCACTTCTTCTAGCCTCAAGGTCCAGAACCAGTGCCCTCTACCTATGCCTGCCTCCTCCACCTCACCCCCTCATTTCACTCTTTTTCTCTGTCTTTATGTCTTTCTCTCTGTGTCTCTCTTGCTTTCTTCCACCTTCTCTCTGTATCTCCCTTACTTTCCTGCTCTCTCTCCTTTTCCTCCTCTTATACATTCCTCCTCTTATACAGAGAGGCAGAGTCTGTCAGCAGTCTTTCAGCATTGAATAAATCCATGTTTCCAGAGAAATAAAAGACAAACATTTTACCCATTAGCTTTTATCTATAATATAGTTAACAAGCTACAGAAGAGTAATATTCTTCCATCAGAAGAGTGATTTAGTGGTATAAGAAATACCTGTAATAGGTGTTCTGTTTTTCAGCCTATCCACCTCCATAATAAAGTCATCTTTCAAGAACAGGAATCCAATAATGGAGAACAAGTAGACGAGGATGAGAGCAAGGACAGCAGTCAGAATAATGGAGCGACCATTTCGTGTGACACTCTTTATAACATTGAGCAAAGTCTCCTCTCTGTACACCAAATCAAAAAGCTAAAAATGTAATAGAATAAGAGAGGAATAAATAAACATGAGAATAACATACAAATAGTAGGTGGAATCATCTTAGTTAATCCTAGGAAAAATATTGATCTAAAATATCTTATATATAGGAGAGCATAAGAAATTTTAATATTTTCCTTTAAGGATAAATCTAATAAAACTCTTATGATAATATACTAAATTGGTTTGATAAACAATCTAGTCAACTGAGAAAGAACATACAAAACTATAACAATCCCAATATTGGATTTAAATAATGTTTTATACCTAAACAAAAGATTATTCTTCAATTTTATTATGTATACTTGTGAAATATGTGTTATAGTTAAGACAGAATGTATGCCAGTATATATAGAAATTATGGATAATTGGCAAATTAATTCATTACAATTTTGTGTTATTTTCACTCAACAATGTTATTAAAATGCTATCTTCATGATTATTTTGAACATTAAAAATATGAAAAACTTTATACATCTATATTGTTGCTGCAAACTATAAAACTTAAATTCAAATAACCTTTTAAATTCTAATACCTTTGCCTTCATAGTTCTATATCTTATATTCTATCATGGAATCTTTCTACAAGGGAAAAGGGAGTATTATTAATTTGGAAGTAAACACAATTCAAACAATTATTTAGCATATGCCGTGTAAATCACTGTGCTCATGCAATAGAGTACAAAGACTAATCACACATCAAATAAATTCAGCACATAGGTAAAGTACTTTGTTGCTTCTTAGAATTAAATGGTTGTAACTTCCACAGTAGTTTCTAGGAGAAAAGACCCTAATGAGAATAAGAGCTCCCATTTTTGTTCTATGAGTATCCATGATTAGGATAGATTGTCAGGCCCCGACAAAAAAATGAATAGAAACAGATTATATAGAAATTTATACTATGTGCATATGATATAGGTATATATATACATATATTGAGATGTGTATGTATCTAGAGATAAATCTAGATCATATTCACATACATAAATAACAGAGAGTATTATGTATATAGATCAGATGCTGTCTTTTTTTTAAGATAGATACTCACCAAGAAACTGTAGAAGAACTCATGGACAAAAAGACCCAGCATGCAGACCAAGACATAAGCTACATGGTAGAGAAAGGCCATGTCCATAATAACTGCTCGGTACCCACGAGTGAATGTCCCACGATTTCCAACAAAGCTCACCAGAAATACTATTTTATTACAAAGCTAAAGGCGAGAGAAAAAAATAAGATCTACTGCATTCTATTACCTCTTCACATAAATAGGGGGTATTGTCAAAGGTAATTAATCATTTAATGACTATTATTTTATCTTCTTATTTCTCATGTATGGCTTCTCAAACAATGCTTATACATAACACTATTTGCATATCATATACAGAAACATAATCATACATACAAATATATCTCATATCCTTTGCAACTTCATATTGATAAGTGATGGGTAACACATTCGTATATTGGGCTTACAATAAACTCCAAGGAATTGCCTTTTTTATTCTAGAATTTTATTATATTAAAAGTTGTTTTCAATAAATAAGTATAGTATTATATTAGTTGGAACTTCAAAATCTAAGTGTTTAGTATACTATAGGCACTAAATAAGGGTTCATTAATTGACAGTTCTAATGTCCTATACAACACAGTAAAAAATACCTACTCATTAAGGAATTAATAAATATAGAATATTGGTGAAAGCATGAATGCTTTGCATTTATTGAAAAGACAGCCTCCTCCTTGAAGACTTCCTTGATCACCTCAGATGGAAATTATTTCTCCTTCCTTGTGATGGATATAGCACTTTCTTTGGACATCTCCTTTGTCCTCACATTTTACCTTATGTCAGACATATTGATATATGTCTTTATCCCCCCCTATTATATGACAAGCTACTTAGAAGAAAGAAATATATTTTTTTCTTTGAATAATAAAAGTTAGCCTTTATATAATACTTTAAAGTTTCTGAAACACTTTACAGATATGATTTCATTTTAACCGCACAGCAGTCCTGGGAGGTAGGTGCTATTTATCCCCATTTTACATATGAGGAAACTGAGGCAGAAGACAGTGGTAGAGTGACTTGCTCAAGGT
Source organism: Pseudochirops cupreus (assembly GCA_028627135.1). NCBI lineage: Eukaryota > Metazoa > Chordata > Mammalia > Diprotodontia > Pseudocheiridae > Pseudochirops > Pseudochirops cupreus. The sequence goes on from CM053581.1 coordinate 446,085,649, forward strand.
CACCCAGCTGATAAGTACCTGAGGTTAGATTTGAATTCCAGTCTTGCTGACTACAGGTCCAATGCTCTATCCATTGCCAAAAATCTTTGTTATCAATCCATTAACAGGCATTTAAAAAGTACCTACTAATGCCAGACACTATACTAATCAATAGAGACACAAAGACAAAAAAGAAATTGCCCCTATGCTCAAGGAGTTTATGTTGTAACAAGGGAAACAACATATACACAGACAGTTAAAAACCACTGAATCCAATTCAATTTAACATTTATGAAATACTTATTTATGTTCAATGAAAGAGGCAGAGTGGCATAGTGAATAGAGCACCAGCCTTTGGAGTCAGAAAAGCTGTTCTCAGGTTCTGTCTCAGACACACACTAGCTGTATGATCATGGACAAATCACTTAAACTCAGTCCTCAGATGGTCCTCTAAAATGATTAATTACCAATGAGTTATCATTTTTTAGTGGTAGAGGAAGTTTCCATACTGAGAGCTTCACACATACAGATCATATCTGAACCTCTCATCTGACTCCCAAGCCCCACAGAAAAATAGACAAGGAAGAGTGAGTAACAGTTTCTGGAGGTGGTTAGACTGTACAGAATTTTGTCAACAGAGTTTTGTTAACAGTAATTTGTACTGTCTATGGGGTTTTCTTGGAAAGATGCTAGAGTGATTTACCATTTCCTTCTCCAGTAGATTAAGGCAAACAGAGGCTAAGTGACTTGCTCAGAGTCATACAGCTAGTAATTGTTCGAGACCATATTTGAACTCAGGTCTTGCTGATTCCTGGCCCAGAGCACTGAGCCACCTAGCTGCCCTGTTAACATTAAAGTGCTGTATAACTGTTATTGTCACCAGCACCATTATCATCATTAATAAGTGCTAATACCTATCTTTCATTTCCCAATGCCCATTTCTCAGGAATCATTTGCAACGGGAAGGCCAAATATTTTTAGAACAGCAGTAGCAGTGTTTCCTACAAGCTGACATGATAGTTCACAAACATCTCTGCCACGACCAAGGCAAAAAAGTATAATGTCCTCCTTTCCTACCTCTCTTATACATCTATTCCTTCAAGTTTGCTTTTGCTATTTTTAGTCACAAGCAGGTACTAAAAAGAGAATGATACCATGAAATAAAATCTTTACAAAGCTCCAAATCTCTTCTAAATCAAGGGACAACAAAATAGTTAATTAAATGCTTATTGTAATTAGTACATTAATTTTATTGTGTTAATGATATATTTGTGATATATTTTATTATACTGGGGTTCTTTGTAGTAACTTTGTAATAATATAATATGACACATTTATATCCATTTTACAGGACTTATAAAAGAGATAATATGGCGGAAACACTAATTAAATGAAAATCAGGAGATTTCATTTCTGATCCCAGCTTGCCTCTTAGTTGCATGTTTCCTTTAATAAATTGATTGAGTTTCCTGGGCTTTTTTACTCTTTTTCTACAAAATGAAGATAATTTTTAAGGTTCCTACCAGGTCTAAGATTCATCTTTTTTTCTATGCTATGCTCAATAATGGTGGGAAATTTTGAAGTTACTTAAGGGCATAATGCTATTTTTTCAGTAGACATTCTGTGGACAAGCTGTTTTAAGAGTAAGAACATAAATTAATGGGTATATCTGTGTAAGCAGGAATCACTGAAGTACTGTCATATGCAATTCAGTACTTCAAGAAGGTAGACAAATATTCAGAGAGAAACCATATAATGTGAATAATACTTCAACCAGGTTTATAGAAACACCAAAAGCTGGAGAAAAAAAAAAAGCTCTCTACATAAGTTGTGAAACATGAAGTTGTACAAAAGATAGTAGGCATTTGTTTTTATTAACAATGCAAGTAAATCAGCATATGAGGCTTTGAACAAGTGATTACATGCATCACTCTCATTCTCTACTGGGGTTCTCCATTTTCTCCTTGTGGCCCGGAGGTCAGCCCAGGTTATAAAGCCTGTAAGGGAGGTCCTAGATACAATTCACAAAGCTGACCCAGAGGAACAATAAGGCAGCAGTGAGGACTTCAGCTTTTCAAACATCTGCCATAGCTTTTATTGTGAAAAGCAGAGGAGCACCCAACAAAGATCTGACAATGCTTCTATGCTATTTTAGTCTTCAAGAAGCAGAGAAAGCAGTGATGGAAACTACTAGTATGTACCTGAATCTAAGCAACATTGAGGACAAAGTTACTGGGATAGAAATGATGAATAGCTTAGGGGGAACTGATCATGCCATCTTAAAACATGATAAAGAAGTGGGGAGGAAAACTGGTATAATACAATATGACACACTCTGAATTCAAGGAAAATGTTCAAATAATTTAAAGAAAGGACAGGTAGGACCCCAAAGGCTTAAAATTATACAGGGAAGATTTCCTCAAAAGATCTAGTACATTTAAAAGGACAAAATTCTAAACAGTAAATTATTTAAATGTGGGGAAAAGAGCAAGTCATGGTTAAAACAAACATACAAAAGATGGATGTAAGGGCAAATAACTGATAATAACTAAAAAAAATAATGCCATGGTCTTGACAATGTTAATGTAAGAATGATAAAGCCCACAATGAGACAGAGCTAGTGATGAATGCAATGGACAACAACAACCAAAAAATGGACTTTTTAAACATTAGGGACATATGTGAGAATGTCTTCTAGATTCATATGGATACCTGAAGATAATAAAGCCAAGTTTTTCATAAATCCCTGCATTTAAATCAATAGATATTTGTTAGGCAAGCCTTTCTAATTTTTGGTGGCATAGTGGACCTAGAGTCTGAAAGATCTGACTGCAAATTCAGCCTCAGATACTTACTAGCAATGAGACTTTGGGCAAGTCACTTAACCTCCATTTTGCCTCAGTTTCTTTAACTGCAAAATGGGGATAATAATAGTACTTAACTCATAGAGATGTTGTGAGCATCAAGTCAGTTAATATTTGTAAAAAGTGCTTAGCAAAGTGCCTAGCACATAGTAGGTGCTACATAAATGCATATTCCCTCCCATCCTCCCTTCTGTTATTTGGGAATTTTCTATTTGAATAATGTTGAATTACACTAATCCAAGTGAATGATGATAATAAATATTGCATAAAATCTTTATCTCCAAGAATTGAAGAATGAGTTGTTCTGGCGATTGGTTAAATGTTTTTGTTAACCATGAGGTATACCGTACATGCTACATTGTGCCTGCACTTGTAGTCCAAAAAAAAAAAAAGAATAGAAACATGGGAATTGCTTTACTGAGTCAGAATCATGGTTCATCTAGCCTGGGCTTTGCTTGCCAAAAATAACCCCCAAAGACATGCCGTGAGAATACGTGGCAGCTTTTTTTGGATATTTTGGATGTGTTCAAATTTATTTTTAATCCATTTACATCTCCTGCCAATACTCTTGGAAAGTTGCATAAGTTTATTTCTCATTATCTGAAGTAATTATAAATTCACCTTGTTCAGATTTCACCTTTAGCTTTCCTAGATGGAGAATTCTAAACTGAATAATTTGGTAATTAATTTACAATCAGTTAAATTATTGACAGCCTTCTTGTCTTTCTTATCATGTGGTAAAATGTACCAAACCCTAAAACTTTAATGAAAATAATTGAATATTTTTTCCCCTAACTTTTCCTTTCTGGTCATATGGGTTCCAGATGAATGGAAGTTCATTATATTACCAAAGAATATGCTTTCATTTTTACATTATCACCTGTTTAATTTAGAACATTGTAAGTTTAAGTACTTACATTAGCAGCCCCAAGAAGTATCAGTGTAGGCCCAAGTCCTATTGTATATATAGATCTGAGCATTATGGATACAAGAAATGGCCGAATACCAAAAGGTTTGGGGAAGAAAAATAGCATTGATGTACAAATTGCAACTGCTATCCAAAGGAGGACCGAGAACAATGGAGAAAGTGTACCTGTAAGACAGAAAACATTTTTTTAAGCTAAGAAAGAAACAAGATAGCATTATTGCATTTACTGTTCCATTTTTAATATATTAGACTAAGTCAAACCATTAACATTTTCATAATAATTTGAATCAATATATTTAAAGAAGAAACTTTTTTAGAATAATTCTCATTCTTAAATATATAAGATAACATAATTAATTTCATGCTGCTAACATTCACTGGCTAATGGAGCATCTATTAGGTCTAAGAATTGCTCAGATAAGACATTTTGCTTCTCTATAAGAATGATTTGCTAAATTTTTCTGTTATGGATGTCTCATTAGAAGGTTTAATTTTGATCTCTAGATTAATGACAAAAATGTAATCCATCTGACGCATATTTTATGGTCATATCTTTTTTTTCCTCTAATTGTGAAACATAATGACAGGTGGTAAAGGAGGGACCACAATGCAGAATTCTACTTCTTTAATAAAATACACAAGGAAATTTAATGATTTTTTTTAAGTGAGGAGGATCTAATATTTATAAAGTCACCTGATCCATTTTAAGCCCTGGCAGAACTATGAAATCTTTTACCAAGAAGACCAAAAATGTCAGCTGACTTTAAAAAAATGTCACATACTAAATTTATTATTGTTAGTGCCTGTCCAAAATAGTAGATTAAGTATTTATTTTTTTATTTGAAATCAGTGTAATCAATTCATTAAAGTCTGGATATGTGAAATACATTGGTGTATTGATGCAAGAGAACTACCTGTGACTGACAGTTATACTGTCATCAAGAAATTACAGAAATACATTACAGGACAACATTTATACCTCAGACATGTGGCTATAAATTGAGGTACTCAACGGAAAACCAAGAAGCCTGAGACCTTGTGCTTGTTTTCCTTTATCAAAGGTCTCATGACCATTCTAATCTCTCTTCATTATACCTCTGTTCACTATTTTAAAAATCTTTGTTTCTACATGGTTAAGTGCTATAAAAATTTGTACTGCCACTAAAATCTTGGCATTATCAGGGTTTTTCACACCAATGAAGGCTATTTAAACCTCTATTCTAAAGTGACTTTTAATACTTCAAGGTGGTAGGAAGGAGAATTTTGTTAGTTGTAATAAATTAATAGCATCAATTTAGATTTTTAAAGTAATTTTAAAACTATTTTATTATTTTAGTCATGAAAGGAAACAATATGTTTTAGAGGACATTTATTTGTCAAAGATGGGTTGTACTAGCAGACCAAACAATTTCAATGACAGTACCAACAGTTCAGCACAATGAAGATCAGAAGGGTTTATGATACCTTTGTCAAAGAAAAACTAATACAAGGTCATTAGGCTGTCAGTTGACTGCCTCAGTTTATAGACATGGATCTGAGGTGTGTTTGCTGCCCCCTTATATATATCTGCAATTTCAACATGACAGTGAAACATTTAAATCTTAGATATTCTGATTTCTAATGTTCCCAACATTTGCTGAGGGGAGACAGAAAACCAGGCATTGAAAACTCTTGAATTAGTAATTTCCTCTGTCTTCCTTTACATATTTAACTGTGTAACTAGAACTTTTAATCATCCAAGCTCCTGAATTCTCCTCCCTAAAATAATCCAACACAAAGTTCCCAAGAAAAAGTCACATGATCATTTTAGATATGTTGTAGAGGGATTTCTATAAAGTACAGGCTGGACTAGATGGCCTCTGTGGTTCCTTCTAACTGTGAGATTTTGTTACTTTGAGTTCATTTTATCCAGGAGGTCTTATCTTTCAGTAGCAAACCCTTAAAAAGTCTAGTTCCTCTCTCAAGTACTTCTAACTTGACATCTTTGACTCTTTTGAATCTTTTAAAATAATAAATTTGCTACACATTGTAATTCACAAGACACACCTACTTATTCCCTAATTTGGCATTATTGTTATATATATTATATATAATATATTATATATATTTTACCCCAGAAAATTCCAGTTTAAGAACTAAAGAACAGATGTCCCTCTGAAGAAACTGTTGTTATTACCAATAAAAATGGAAAGCAAAATAACTTCTACGTTTTCCCCAAAATCTTGGAGATAGGACATTTTAAAATAACAGAATATTTTGGAATTCTTGTTTTCCCCAGGCCTAGATTATATTTGTGTTATCACACTTGCACCCCATCATCTCACCCCTACTGACATGTAACAAATTACAACTACAAATTTATACATACACTCTTTTGCATATGTACTGCAGATAAACATAATCCCAGTCAGGGAGAACTTGCATAATATCTACTACCACACAGGGATTTTCCTAAAGTACAGGTCCAATCACGTCTCACACACACACATATATGCGCGCACACACATACCAATAAATAAACTTCAGTGGTTCACTATTGCCTCTAAAACCAAATAAAAATTATTCTATTTGACATTCAAAGCCCTTCATAACCTAGCCCCCTCCTAACTTTCTAGTCCTTTTTCACCTTATTCACCAACATGTACTCTGCAACACAGTGACACTGGCCCCCTGGTTGTTCTGGAAACAAGACATGACATTTCTCAGCTCTAGGCATTCTCTCTGGCTCTCCTCCACACCTAGAATGCTCTCCCTCCTTTGTTCCACTTACTGTTCTCCCTGACTTCCTTTAAGACCTAACTAAAATTCCATCTTTTACTAGAAGCCTTCCCCAACCCCTCTTAATCCTAGTGCCTTTCCTCTGTTAAATAGTTTCTATTTATCCTGCCTGATTTTCATCGTATATATTCATTGGCACGCTGTCTCTGCCATTAGATTGTGAGCTTTTCGAAGGCAGCCACTTTCTGAATCCGCAGCACTCAGCACAGCGCCTGCCAGTAGGAGCTTAAGAAATATTAATTGATTGATGTTTCCATTAATCCCATCAATTCCACCTTCAGTAACAGCTCTCCGCCTGGCCCAGCAACCACTGCTGCTTCAGTGGTTACCATATTAGTTCTACCTCATTACTCTCCCTATCCAGTCTTCCATCGTTGAGTAACAGATGGAGCTCCTCCAGTGCTGCTTCATCTTCTGGGCCCTCTCTGCTACATGTTTCTTAGTCCCTAGGGTCTCCACCTTCTCTAGGAGAAGCATTTACTGAGTAAACTGTTACTTCAGTCAAAGAATCCTTTCATAGCTTCCCTATTTATATGAACGCCCTCAGTTTTCATAGCTCTTTCCATTCCATAAAGAGAAATGGGGTAAAGTAGGATACAACCCAAAGAAACTGTGGTTGTCAGGTAAGTGGTGGGTTTGCACAAGAGGGCCTATATATCTATCTGGTATTTATTGTGTCTAGACATTTATGTACCCTTTTAGGGGCTACTGCACAAACACACACACACACACACACACACACACACACACACACACACACACACCCCATGGTGTGTCTATAGAATATTAAATTCAAATCCATAAACAGTGAAATTATTAACAGCATCTTTTTTCCAGAACTGAAAAACAATATACTGTTTAAGGAAATACAAACACTTACCCTCATCTCCATCATCTCCAAATGGGTAGAAAAGAGCAACAGCTAAATTGATGAACACAGCCAAATTGAATGAAATGCTCCCCCAGAGTGATATATGTCTAGAGAACCAAAACAATGCAGGGTTATCTAGAAGGAGAAAAAATTACTTGTTACAAAGGAGATCTGCTACTTGATTGGAGGGGGAGGGGATTAGAGACATGGGAGGTAGTAACAGCGATGCCAAAAATAAAGAAGGGAAAAAGTGTCAATGAAACATTTTTTAAAAATTACATATTGGCAATTAGATGGAAGATCAGACAGGAACACAGGCACAAACAAGCAGAGAGTTTTGCTACCACCATGTTAAATTTAATTTATACTTTATATAACAGAAGTTCATACTTTCATAAACAATCTCCTGCTCTTTTTATATTGAAATATTCATATTTAAGGTAATAAAAAATGAAATTCACATTAAAAAAGAAGGCATCACATGTTACTGTTTTCATATTCAATGAAATTTAGATAGAAATGATTCTAAGACAAGTCATTGTCCACCTATTCTTTTACATTTAATGTCTATAGACTATTACACATAGATAAAATGATTTTTTTATGGACCAAAAGTATTGTTCTGTAAATTTCTCTTCTGTAGGCAAATAACTAAAACATCTTCAGGACAAGCTCCATTATCAAACAAGAAAATGGCCATGAATTTGTACTTTGCTCCTATGTGACTTTGATTCTTTCTCCCTAACTTTGCTTTCTGAGGGCTTTTAATTTCATATAGACTCTTCACATGGAGTTAGGAAGACACAAGTTCATACCCAGCCCCAGACCACGTGATTCTGAATAAGTCACTTAACCTGTTTGGCACAGTTTCCTCAACTGTAAAATGCTAATGGCAACATTACCTACCTCACAGAGTTGTTGTGAGGATAAAATGAAAACATGTAAGAAATCTGACAAAAACTTATATAATACAAACAAAACACAGCACCCATAACACTAAGGAAACTATAGAAAAATGAACAGTTCGATGCCTCAAAGAAAAGGAGAGGATTCATAGACATTCCTATAACACATGACAAAGGGGAAGGGAGCAAACATTTATTAAGCACCTACTATGTGTTGGGTGCTGTGCTAAGAGCTTTACAAATATCTCATTTTATGTTCACAACAACCCCGTGAGGGAGGTAATGTTATTATTCACATTTTACCTGTGCCACACAGGTTAAGTGACTTGCTCAGGATAACACAGCTAGTAAATGTCTGAAGCTGGGTTTGAACTGATGTCTTCCTAACTCCAGGTCCAGCACTGCTCTATCAAGTTTCCTAATTTTAACAAGTCAAAAACCTGCAATATTTTTGGAATAAATTTATATCACTGAGCAATAATCAAGACTGATAATAGGCACATTGCATTTTATTTGTCAAATGGTGCTTTCCTCTTAGTCTTTGAAAGTAATGAGATCTAAGAACAGACTAAAAGACTCTCCATGAGTGACATCCACATAAATTTAGGCCCCAATGCATTGACGAGGAAGAATGGAATAAATAGCTGAATCATGCAGATTTGTTTGGGTGAATGAAGGGTTTTATGGTGGCAATTCAACAAGCCATTGCTATGAGGAACTACAGAAGTTATCCTTAAGGCTAAGTGATCAAATAAAACTGTGCAAGGGAAAGCTAGAGACAGTGCAATAAATCCCAGCAGGCTATACATATTTATTGCCTGCTGTATTTGAATACCCAGCAAAACATGATCTGGTGACTCAAATTTTATTTCAAAAGCTTATTCTCTTTCATTGACAAATCATCATATAGACCTCAAAAGTAATATGAAGAATTCAATCAAACTTGACTGGAATCAGAATGTTATCACAGACTGGATTGGTATCCATCATTATCCAGACAAAATATTGATTCACAAAAATGAGAGAACAACATCACAACCAATATTATTGCCCCTCAGTACTCATGATCCCCAACCTACATAAAACGAAAAGCTTTCAAATGATAGGTCAACAAGCATGTATTAAGTTCCTTATTGCCAGGCATCATGCTAAGTATTGAAGATATAGAAAAAAGCAAAAAAAAAGTACCAGTCACTGTTCTCATGAAGCTCACAGTTTACTGGGTGGAAAATGATGCAAACAATTATGTACAAACACATGATACAAAACAAACTGAAAATAATCTCAGAGAGAAGGTACTAGGATTAAGGAGAACTGGGAAAGACTTCTGAAAGAATGTGAGACCATAGCTGAGACTTGAAGGAAACCAAGAAACCTAGGAGCTGGAGATGAGAAGGGAAAGAATTCCAGGAATGGGGGACAGCCACTGAAAATGCAAATTATAGGGATATGGCTGAGAATATAAAAACAATGTTGGAACAGGATGAGATGCATATCATACCTGTTTTCTTGTCTGCTACTGGAGTTGTAATGAGAATACTTTCAGGGGAACTACATAGAATGAACTTAAATCTTAATTTCTTTTTAAGTATGAAAAAATGTTTTTTTTTAACCCTCTTGTGTAATAGTCTATAGAGAACTGAATGAAAGAAATATTAGTAATATAGGAGCTTTGTACCAGAACTATTTTTATCTGAACCCCATCAAAAAAATGAGAATTAGATGATAATGATAATAATAGCCTTGAATGTGGTTTATGAAATGGCTAAGATCCAAAAGCAAACCAAACGACCCTCCATGACCAACATCTGTATAAACTCAAGCAACATATGTCAACAGAGAAACACTGAACAACACAATGGATGAGTCATGAGGATTTGTTCACAGAAATGAATGGGTCTATTATAGTGATGTAAGACCAGTCTTTACTACTTGAAATCATAGAAAGGTCATCCTCAGAGAGCCTAGACTTATTGACCCATGGAGATATTTTAATGAAATGAGAGCTATTGTACTACATATTATTAAAGGCTGCAAAAATCTACTACCTACTTAGTATCTAGAAAGATCAAATGAAGTGATCAGAAACACATCAGAACATTATCCTTCATAAACTAGTACATGATGATCAGTAATTGGATAAAGTACAAACTTTATGATATCCATGAAAAGTCAACAAACTGTACCAGAACCAGAAAATCAACACAGGCAAAACTGTTACCTTCAATTGACTCCAAATAAAACTGATCCATCAAAATTTTAGTATCAGTTTTTAGTAAATATTCTTAGCACAGTGTTAAGCATATAGCAGATACTTAATAAAAGCTAGTTCCCTTTCCCTTCCCCTTCGTTTTAGCTACATGAAGATGTCTATGAATCTTCTTTCTCCCTTTGTTTTTCTATAGTTTTCTTAGTGTTATGGCTCTTATGTTTTGTTAATATTGTACAAGTTTTTGACAAGTCTCTTATCTTCAACATATAATTCTAAATGTTTATATTAAGACTGGTATCACATAGGTGTTATTTACTTTAACCATGTTCTTCCAATTCAATTTTAGTTTCAGAGTACAAATAAGTCTCTTAGTGTGTGTTTATATATGTGTGTGTGTGTGTGTGTGTGTGTACACACACATATATGTGTGTGCATGAGTGTGTGTGTATATATATATACATGGATATATTCATACATGTAATAAGATATTTTGGGTTGAATTCTTTAATTTAGAAACCACACTTACAGCAATTCTATTTAGGATAGATGATAATAGATCTAAAGCTAAGCAGTACTATAATGGGCTTAAATTATCTCCCCCAAAAATGCCAAATTTTTGATGAATTGCTCTTAATATTATTGTACTGGCAGTATGTTTTAAATAGAAAACAGGTTTTTATGGGCACAAATACTCTAGCATTCCCACTCTACTTTATATAGCTGCCATATATGAATAAAACTAGTAAAGAACTGAGTCAAAGGCTTTGTAAAACCAAACAGTAGTACCGTATATGTTGCAATGCTTTTGGACAGTTTAATCAATAATTCTAGAAATGATAATAAGTTGCTTTTGACATGTCTTGGGAATTTTTGGTACACATTTTTTGTTTCTTGGACAATATTTTTTATGTATTTATAGATTTTTAAAGTAATACCAGCCTTGAATTTTTTTTTATTATTCATCAAAATACAGTCATCTTGGCCTCTATTAAGTGATTTCTGGTAAGTACAAAAGCATGTCTCCACTTTGCTTCCTAGCCAGTAACTCCAAATTCACTACCACTCATACTCTAGCCATCATCCCTACTAGAACCTTAGACTCTGTTGCTAGAATCGTTCTGGCTCTAAAAAGAGACTTTTACCTTATCTTTCATGCAGCTAGATGGCACCATGGATAAAGCACTAGCCCTTGAACTCAAATCCAACCTCAGATATTAGCTGTGTGACCCTAGGCAAGTCACTTTACCCTATTTGCCTCAGTTTCCTCAGTGTAAAGTAAGCTGAAGAAGGAAGTGGCAAACCACTCCAAGAAAACCCAAATGAGGTCCCAAAAAGTTGCACATGACTGAAATGATAGAATAACGACACATTATCTTGCAAAAACCTGGCTTTTACTTTCTGTACACAATATCCAAACCATGACATCTCTCATGTACCTTTCCCTCCTTACCAGTTCCCCTTTATATGTTGATTTATTCCAGGAGAATTTAAGTTCTCTGAAGACAGATACAATTTTGGCTGCTCATATTTTTATCCCGAGTGCTTAGCGCAATGTCTGTTACATTGTAGGTACTTAAGAAATGCTTTTTCTATCTGTCTATTCATCTACATGTCTATGTATGTATCCAACTATCCAGAAGGGTCTCTAGCATTCTCATCCTTTGGTTAAAAGTTATGTCATCCTTAAGTAAAAGAAGGCAAGATCAGGCTTATGTCTGAAAAGAAGCTGGCAAAGTACCATGCTAGTAATTCATGAACTATTGTGAAGAGCTTGTGCCAATATTTATGCATTTTATCTAACCTCACTACTTTCTAGATTGTGAGATAACCCCAAATGTTAGTTACTGCCCTTGATGTAACAGTTTAGTTGTTCAATACATTAACAATACCTAAGTTTTCTGTATATTGTTTGGGCCAACTTTGTTGTGGCTGCTTCTTAACTCAGTAGTCTAAGGGCCAGCCTTAGGCTGTATTCTCAGGAGGGACTGAAGAGATCAAAGGTGAGAGAGAAGCATACAGCAGCTGACCTTTATTGTATTGTAGTGTCCTCCTTAAATACCTTAGAGGTAACATGATTAGAGCATGATCTCCTCGTGCATTGGAGGAGTGGGCCAATGGAGGACAGGCCAAGCCAGTTATCTCAGCTGCTGCTCATCAGGCTAGCAGTCTCGCAAGAGACTTTTCTGTGAGCTTAGGAACTGGGCTATGACCCTCAGCACCACAAGTGCTTTTACACTCACACTGATCCCTACAAACTTAATTTTTTTTTTTGTGCTGGATTTTTTGCAAACACAAAGATAACCAAAAATTTTCACCATCTCCTTCAGGGAATTCTCTCTTGCCCATGATTTCTTTATATTTTAATATATTTCTCAACTCCCTATAACAAAGTTTTAATTGATGTTGTTTATTTTTGTCTTTGCACTATTTTAACTTCTTGTATTGCCTTAACCTTTTAACTTTTGCTTTTAACTGTTAAGGAAATTCTGAATTTCTGATATGCTTTGTGTTTCTATATTCCTTTCCACATGATTCTTTTTCAGTATTCGTTTTCTTCAGCATATACCAGATAGATATTGATGCAATCTTCCAATGTATTTTCATAGACTGTGAACAGCTCTATCAAATTTTTTCTTGGTTGTATTTGATGCCTGTTTTATGGGTATCCCTTGATACCTTTCCCATTTTTTTTTAACCACGGAAGTGGCTACTTGCTATCTTTAGGACTTTCAGAATTCTAACTGAAGTATGCTCAACTGTTTTGTTATTGTTTCTAGGATCTTCAACTTCCCCTTCTTCTTTAGCAAATCCTTAATTTATCTCTTTATAAGGCTAATATAGATTTAAGATTGAAGTTGTTGTTTATGATTGCCCTGCTCTACTCAGCACTGTGTTGTTGTGTAACTAGATTCAAAGCCCTCCTTCGCTATTCTCTAACTGTGATGTTGAAATAGTTATTTAATCTCTCTTTTCTCATCTATCTCAGTTTTCTCATCTGTAAAAATGAAGAGGTTGCAGTAAATATTCTAATTTGCCATCTAGCTCTAAATTTATCCTAGAATCCTGTAACATAATGACTGAGTTCATGGCAGATGTTGAGCATGGAGGGCTTTTTCATTCCATTTTAAGAGTATAGCATTCCATAGGATCCATCCAAAGATAAGCTACTTCCAATTATATTAGATAAATCTAATTATTATTTTTGATGTCATCTTTATTACTGAGAGGTGCTGTAGAAATCCAACAAAAGTAACTGATTAACATATGTGCATATGTATATATGTATATGGCATACAGAATTTTCATTGAAAAAGTTTTACATGGGCTAATAATAAAGGGAATGGTTCCACATTTTCAATTATTCTATAAAATATTGTGCAAACACATTTCAAAAATTCATATTCAAAGATGGTGTTTTGTGGTGCTGTGAAAGTATTAATTGGCAAGTCACACTTATTAATTTCTTATTTACTACTGTTTAGCTATCAACAAATCAAAATTTCTAGGATCTAGGATTTCATCAGTATAGGGGGCTCCTCCATCCAATATCTATTAAAACCTCTCCCTTCCTTAAAAGTTTTTATGGCTTAAAAAAATCACCAATGAAGTCAACTGTAAAGTTAAGATCCTATCATACTTAGGACATATTCTGAGCAAAAGGAATGATACCATTAGCTAGAAGCAGTGACACCGAAGTTAAAAGTTGGAAAATATTTGCTTTAACAAAACACTGTTCAAATTTAGGATTCCTGCTAGCTTTGAAGTACCTTCCCAAAGTCAGAAAAAGCTAACATCCTTTCATTCTTTGATGTCCAAAATCGTAAGACCATAGAACAAATATATTCCATATCCTGGAAAAAGAAATCTTCAGTTTTGTGAGCCAGGAAAATGTTTTATATCTCAGATGCCATTAATGGATATTAGGTAATAAAAGCCAATATTTATGCTTTAAGTTTTACAATTCTGTGGATGACAGGTAGAAAGACAGGGATGTGAACTGAAAAGGGTTAGAAGGCATGGATGGGTTCTGATCTACACCAATGCTGGGAATACCCAAATTCATGAGGTCATAGATGTATATAAGTATTGAAGTAAGTTTTATAATCAATAATCCAGTTATTTCACTTCATCTGACTGCCAGTATCATATTTAAGATTTGTATGATTTAGTGAGACACTTTGAAAAATTTAGAAAATTTGCTCAATCACAAAACAAGAGAGGAAGAGGGTGCTTGCTCATTTTCTATATTCTATTCACAATTTGTTAATGACCATTCAAGGCCTATTCAGTGAACATTAACTATGCAGCTGTTCATCTTTCTGTCCGACAATGAAATGTACAGCTGCTATTTTGCAATCCATAATATTTACAAAACTAGAGGATTGCAGCCAAAAGACTATCTAATTTGTCAGTTTCACATGTTTTTTCTCTTTTTTTTTCCCCTGTGGTAAGTGGCAGGTGTCTCCATTTCAGCAGCAGGCTTAGTTTATAATTTTAAGCATGTAATATCAGACTTATAAGAAATACAAATTAAAAAGAGGACTGTTGCCATGAAATATGATTAAATTTATTATTGTCTCATATATAAGGTAATAATTTCATTTCAATAATTAAAATACTTACTCCTGATTTTTCTCTGCCATTTCATTTCATTGTAAAGATCTTCTGTTTGTTGGAAAAAGTCATTCACTTTGCTTCCTTGTTCATCTCTCTCAGTCATGTTGAATACACGACTTTTAGATTCTCGAGTGAGGTATTCACATATATTTGGAACAGGGAAAACAATCTGTTCCATAGTTCTATCATGACGAACAATCTGAAATATAAGTTTTTGATATCTTCAGATTTCTAAACACTTGAATCTAACTCTACTTTTCTTCTTTTAGTCTGAGTATATATAATATAAACTCTGAAACAAAGAATTCAGTTATATGAAAAACATGCCTGATGCTTGATGCTTTCCCCCCAAGAAATAAGAATTAATATTTTTTATCCTTTCTGAATTAAAGTTATGTTTTGGCAAGCTTTATAACTTGTTGTTTTACTCTAACTCAGTGTATAAAGACGATTGTTTTAAAGACAACAGATAA
Source organism: Pseudochirops cupreus (assembly GCA_028627135.1). Lineage (NCBI taxonomy): Eukaryota > Metazoa > Chordata > Mammalia > Diprotodontia > Pseudocheiridae > Pseudochirops > Pseudochirops cupreus. The sequence continues at coordinate 446,101,276 of CM053581.1, forward strand.
GGGGAAAACAGGATGACGTTTAGAAAACACAGACACTATTCTTTGAAAGGCCTTTGGAGATTAGTTGCCAGTTATGTATCTATCAGTAATTCCACAGGCACATTTATGTATACTCTCTCCTTATTAATCCTGACCTCTTTAATTTGGAGTCTGAGCATTCAGACAGGGACTAAGCTAAAGCTCTTAGAATACACACATATTACGCAGAAATGATTGGTGAAAACAAAATTTCAGAGTCATTTTTTCATACTCCTAAGGGGTAAGGTGTATAGTCATTTTTTCATACTCCTAAAGGGTAAGGTGTATTTAAGAAGAACCTTTCAAAGTTTGGAATATTGGAACAACAGCAACAATTTGACAGTGATAAATGCAAAGTCTCATATTTAATTTTTAAAAAAAATGTGCAAGCATAGGATTGGAGATAGCTGATTTGATATCAATTCATGTGAAAAAGACCTCAGGGTTTTAGTTGACCACAAGTTCTGTGCTTGCTAAAAGATCTGCATCAATAAAACTGCACTGAGTGATTTCACAAGAGATAATGAATCTATGACATCTGGAATATTATATTCAATTATGGAATTTGCATCATAAGCTATTAACAAACTAGAGGACATATGGGGGGCAAGTGACTAAAATGAGGGAGAAGTCTGAAAATCATATCATATGAGTAATGGTTGAAGAAGTGAAGGTGTTTAGCATAAAGATATGATAAATGGGGAAGATATTAATGATCTTCAAATACCTAAAGGGCTATAATGGGAGCAGACATTTTGTATAAAGTTTCAGCTAACAGAAATAGAACCAGCGGAGGACACTTTCAGGGAGGCAAGTTTCTGTCCATTATAAATAGTATTCTAATAATTGCAGCAATCCAAAAATGAAATGTTGCAAATAGGGAATTCCTCAGCACTGGAAGCATTCAAGCAGAATTTGGACTACAGTGTCAGGAAATGCTGTACTGAGCTGACAGTTGGAATTGTAAGGACTCTTTCAAGTTGAAAAGTTGAATTTAGATTCTAAAGTTCTATTATCTGTAATCGAAAGATTGATGTGATAATTAAATATTGTTTTCATCAAACTCATTATAGTAGTTCTCCAGAATGTCACCAGTGAGCAATATTTTAAAATCAATGTGTTACTATTTGTGCCTAACAAAAATGAAACCAGTAATAAAATTTTTCATTTTAGAATTCTATAATATAAAATTTCATTGGCTCAAAATAATTTTCCTTTGGATAGTCTAAATGGATACTATTTCCAAAGGTGTAATTAATTAAGTTGAGAACATACTATACATTGGAGTACATGATCCCTGGTATCCTATCTCTGAGAATGGGAGAATCTTTGCATGTGTGGTATGACATATAGACAACTGAACATTGTTTTTTATGGAGATAAAACTTACTCTCTCTTTTTGCAATGCTAAATGGAAGCATTTTTCATTAGCTGGATGCAAAAAGGTCCCTATTTCTCAAAGAGCTTTGAATCTCAGACTTTTTCAATGAAGAGATATCCTGAATTCCAACTTTCTTGCCACCAGGAAGAAAGGCAAGCTATGACTCTTTCCCAGGAACTTTGCTGGCAAAGCATAAATGATTCCAAGTATGACCAAAATAAAACGGCATTAACTGTGTGGATAATAAGAAGCAAATGTTTCTTTTTCATCTTTGGAGTACACTTGTGAAAAAGCACTGCATTGGGAGTCAGAAGACTTGATTTCAAATCCTAATAATATTACTTCTCCCTTTGACCTGAAGGCAATTGACTTTATGTAGATGGACCTTAGTTTCTTCATTTGTCCAAGAGTGGATTGAACTAAATGATCTCTAAGATACCTTTCATTTCTCATTCATCCAATCTATCATGTCTCACACTGTGCACATAAAAATAGCTACTGAAATTAGTATGTATGGATATAAATTGTACATATGGATATAAATTAAGAATAAATAAGTATCCATTGCTCTTTTCACTTTTGTCTGATTAGCTTTGCTAACTGATTTTAAAATGATAGCTTAGTGACTAAATGTATATGTTTCTCACAGTATATCTTCTATTTGTAAAGACTCCATGTCTTCTTTACTTCTACCTTTAAATGTCTGACAACATGAAGGTGGGGTAGAGTAGGGCTAGACATTGGATACTGAGAATGGATGTGGTTCACTTAGTCCAAGCTCATGACACTATCTCAAAATATTATTGCTCCCTTCTCTGTTTCTTTCATTTGGAATAGTTATTTGTAAAATTCTCAAATTCTAATTTAATGAGTTTTTTGCAATTTAAAATAAATGAACCACTACTTGATTAATGTTTTCATTAATTACAATGACTTCCTTAAATACTATTACTTTTCCATCATTGTTTCCTTTGAAAACTTTTCTAGTTTATAATATGAAGAGCTAGGGAAAAAAAAAACCTCCAACTTTTAAAAGTGTATATTCCTATTTCCTATATATCAATCTCACAGGATTGTCTAGTACATACATAAGCTAAATAATTTAATTTTCCTAGAAATATTTGAAGATGGTCTAAAATTAAAAATAAAATTGTTTCTATTATACTTGTCCTCATCGAAGAAACAAAAATACATTACTTCAATTTGTGCTGTATGGTTAGCATAATATTTCAAAGCTTCATCTCCTTCCTCTGGATCAGATCCTGGCTTAAGCATCTGCTGTAATGCTTTATTATGGCGAGCCAGCTAGAAAAAAAAATTTAAAAAAATAAGTTTATTTCTTCAGGCTTACAGTGGTAATTGTTGATGCATGGTCTTAAAAAAATGTTGTCAGTTATTATATCATCACTATCTCTAACAATCCACTCTCCCTGCAAAAATGTCAACAAATTACAAAACAACTACACTTAAACACTTGATGTGATTATGAAATATATAAATATTTCATTATCTGTTTTCCAGTATCAGTATTGCTTTTTTAATGACCAGTTTTAGCAGTCTTTTGGTTTTCAGTTCACTTTTCATGATCTTTTTATTCACACTGTTACAGTCACTGCGTTCACTGTTCTCTTGGTTCTGCTATGTTACTTTGCCCCATAGAAAGCTTCCCAAAATTTTTTAAATTTCTTCTTTCTCTATTTTGTACTGAACAATAATATTCCATTTCATTCATATACCACAATTCATTCAGCCAGTCTCACATTGTTGAATGCTCAATTTGTTTCCAGTTCTTTCCTATTAATATTTTGGTAGATACCAAATTGAACCTTCATTGGATCTCAAGATTTCCTTGAGGTATATTTTCATGAAGGGGATCACAGAATAATGAAGCATATTTTTCATGTTATATTTTCAAATTAGCTTTCCAATTTGTACATATATCCACATAGTTCTTAAGGTTTAATATCAGTTAATTACAGGTGCAACAAACTCATCATAATATGCTTTTTGTAGTTATTTTTGTGGAGCAGCTAAGGTAGCACAGTGGGTAGAGCGCCAGGCCTGGAGTCAGGAAGACTCATCTTCCTGAGTTCAGATCTGGCCTCAGATACTTACTAGCTGTGTGTCCTTGGGCAAGTCACTTAACCCTGTTTGCCTCAGTTTCCTCCTCTATAAAATGAACTGGAGAAGGAAATGGCAAACCACTTCAGTATTTTTGCCAAGAAAACCCCAATTGGGGTCACAAAGATTCAGACATGATTGAAAAATGACTGAATAACAAAAACTACAGTTCTAACAAACTCATCATATCATGCTTTTTATGTAGAATAAAATGTGCACATTTTAAACCTGTAAATAATGAGATCTTAATAACAAATCAGTTTAAACAAATGAATCTTCCATCTTAACAAAAACATGCTTTTATTTACTGGAAGAAGAAAAAAGTAAGGGTACTTATTTCTTTTGTTAGTATAGTACTGCTAGAGTAGATAGGGGATAATTCTGAGCTAACCCATAAGAAAAGATCCTTGTTACCTTTCATAATCTGGGCCCAACTCTTTTGAGAGGTGACTTCTCCTCCTACGCGTAATTAGCTCCTAAGATTGAAAACCAGTATAAGCTCTCTGATTCCCTTTAACTATCCACAGATAAACAGAAATAGGATCCCCTACTAAGCCTCCTTTCTATTTCAAGAAGCATAAAGATGAGGCACTGAGACCCGTATAAAACCAAATGGGTGAATTCTGAAAAAAGACACATCTCAATGCAAATATTTAGTGGGGAAGACCTTCCAAAGGGGATGAGGAAGTCTGGTTCTGAGGCAAGTAGTTGGGGTACAGTACCATATTTGGAGTCAGGAAGACCTGAGTTCGAATCCTCCCTCAAACACTTACTAAGCTGTGTAACCCTGAGTAATCTCTACTTCAGTTTCCTTATCTGTAAAATGGAGAAAATAACAGCATCTACTTCACAGGCTGTTGTGAGGACCAACTAAGATAATACAATTAAAGTGCTTTGAAAACCTTAAAGCACTAAATGCCACCTAATAGCTACCTGCCAGTGTTCTAGCTGTGGAATCCAATAACGTTTCCCAATTATTATTTGCCTTAAGTGAGCAGAGGCAAGTAGTCAGGTTAGAGCAACAGCATCAAGCTATGCTTGCTATTAATCTATATAAAGCATTTAACCCTGATGAAGGTGGGAAAGTGTTCATTTTGGGGAACACTTTCCACTTGTCGGCCTACTTATTTTCCTTGCTATACATTTGTACTGTCTCTATCCTAATGTGTCAGTTTTTTCTCCTAAATACTCTAGTTGTAATGAGGGTTGAGGAAGAAGGCTTTTGCCCAATATACACAGTTGTATTTACTAATTATCAACTGCCCATGTATCTATATTGTGGGTACATAATTCAATATATACGATTTAGGATTTTGCATGTAAGATGATAAACAAATATAACCATACAATAGTTCATATGAATTATATATGAAAGCTCAATGAGAGTCAACAATGTGACATGATAATCCTCCCAAAAAAAACTAATGGGAAGGGTATATACACATATATGTGCGCATTTGTGTGTATATGACCAGACATTTTTTTGGAAGGTGAATATGGCAGCTACGTGGAGGAATACTGCAGAGGGGAGAGACTAAAAGTCAGTTCAATTAGGAGACTATCATATTCCACATGAAAACTGATGAGGGCCTAAGCTAGGTTGTTGGCTATATAAGTAGAAAAGGATATAGCAAATTACTGGATATGGAAGTGAGGGGAAAAGAGTTAAGGATAAAGACAAGAATGTGAATAATGGTTGAATAAAAGAATAATAAAGATGCCCTTAAATTTGAATAGATTATTTTGTTGATATATTTCAATCTCTCATATCATTCAATTCATCCTCCATATAACTGCCATGGTCATCTCTCTAAAGCATGGCTGACCATTAATATACTCATATACATATTATATTTATACATCCACATTGTAGTCTTTTTGTATATCATGTAATTGTTGTATCACATTAAGTGCACATGTAGGTATAAATGTATATGTATATACACACATATATGTATTATATATGCAATATACATATATATGGATATATACACATGTATAAATATGTGTATATGCACATGCTACATGTTTTACATGAACTGCTGCAGAACCACATTTGTTGAATGTCTATTATATATAATGTTCAGTTGTACATAATGCATTTTATACACATAAATGTTCACAAAGATGCCTAAGCAGTTTGATAACTAGGAAACACAACTATGTATGTTGGGTAAATGCCACTTTATCTTCCTTCCTCAAACTTGATCAGCTAAAGCACACTGTAAAAAGTGCTAACAAAATGAATCAGGAACAATAGTGCAAATGTGCAGACAAGTACAGGAGAAACAAATGGAGTTATGCAAAGGAAAAGTACCCTTCCATTACTCAAAATATTCAATGGCTCCCTGTTACATCTAAGATAGAGGTTCTAAACTTTTTGTGTTTCATGTACCACTTTGCGAATGTGGTGAAGCCTATAGGCTCCTTCTGAAAATAATGTCTTTAATGGCATAAAAAAGAGATTACAATGGAAATATATTGCTTTGAAATATAGTTAAAATATTTGTTAAATAAGCTAACAAACCCATATTAATGACTATTTCTCTAGGATACAACACAGACTCTTCAGGTTAATATTTAAAGCCCTTCCCAGCTGGCTGCAGTCTATAGACCCTGGGGAATCGAACATCACTCCTTTTCATACACCCTACAATCCACCTAAACTGACATACTTGTTCATCATGAAAATTGGTCGCCATCTCCTGTCTCTGTGCTTTTGCCCAGGCACTATAACTTCCTGCCTGAATACACTTCAGCCTCACCTCTGACTCTTACATTCTCTAGAGTCTTTCAAGATTCAGCCCTGTATCGACTGACAAACTCATTTGTTAAATTCTTCCTTCCTCCACCAATTATTGTATATTACATATGTTTACATGTTATATCCCTCCAGTAGAACATAAACTCCTTGAGTGCAGATGGATTGTTTTCTATTTTGCTTTACTATCCCCAGAAACTAGAACTATGTCTTGTAAATAAGAGACTTTCACGAGAAGCGCTCCTGAAGACATTCAAAATAATAAGCACATGGTTTTATTTGAGGTGTCATTGATGATTTTGGGGTTTCTCTCACACAACAGTTACTTTCCAACTATTCACACCGCCCCTAGAACCTTTCCTTATGAAAACATAAGTTATGTAACACCAAGTAACAGCAGACTGTCTCACAGCATATGTGACACGTTGTAACCATAGTTGGCCACCTCTTTAGTAAGAAGAGGGAAGGGTGTTCCCACATCTGTACTTTAGCCTAACTTCAGAGGTCTCTTGTGCTTTTATTTTATTACCATAGTTATTTTTGTTGTTCTCTTGGTTTTGTTCTCTTCACTTGTGCAAATAGTGTTTAAGATAATTTCAAAAGATATATTTCAAAAATGTTTTGACTAATAATAATGTACTTGGAATATGCATTAGTTTGTTGTTGTTGTGATATGTAATATTAGCACTGAGAATTGGCAATGAGGAAACCATCTACCAATATAGATGAGCCATTGTTCTGTAACATAGTCTTAGTTTTCTGAAGTCCTGAGAAGTTAAGGGAATGCTCACGGTAAGAGAGCCAATATGTGTCAGCGTGAGAGCTAAACCCAAGTATGTTTGTATCTGAAACTCTCTAGTCATTATTCCATGTTGTCTCAAAATATACTCCTAGCCTCCTGAAGCTGATGAAGACCACATTAATCTAATGTTGTCTTGCAGTTGTTTTTCTTTTTAAATCAGTCTCATCATCTTATAGCCACGCATTGTGTTGGCAAAAATCTCTGCGATGTTTATGTTTGTCTGTGTCCTTAAAAAATCAACCCAGCTTAGTGGGCTAAGCACTTGATAAGAAACTCAGTGTCATCACATCCAATTTTATATCTGTTTATGACTTGCTTTACTTAGTGTACATGTGAGTCTGACCAAGCCAATCTAGATCCTCTTCCTTCTTTCCAGGTTTCTGAAAGTGGGAAAAACCAGAGAACTATGGTCAAATATCAGGTAATGGAAATAATCCAACTGTCACTGAGAAATCAAACATTTCTCACAACTTTGCAAGTCAAGATACAAATAAAAATTGGTGTTTTATAGATGAAGTGTAAAATAGTTTTGTTACTTGGGGATTTAAAAGCAGAGGAGTGAATATCAAACTAATTGCTTCCATGTTACAACTAGTCTGTACATAGTTCATAGAATAGCTCTAATTTTCAGCAATCAAGGCATACATATATGTTTGATACCACATAATGTTTAAAACTTTACAGAGTATAGAATATTTACATAGAATATTTTAAGTAGAATGACAATCCTTTTATACTAAACAAAAAAAATGCAGCTTCTAAGGGAGGAATCTTTGACTCAGTCATACTTTTTACCTGTAAACTGTCATGTGTCCCTTCTTACACTATACTATGTAAAAATAAATAAATAACAGAAACACTTGAAGAAAGTAATAACACTACTATTAGTCTACTCTTGGCATTCAAAATTAAAACCATTTGGAAAGTTAGAGTAATGCAGAAATGGTATGTCCATGGAGAATGGTCAGAGTGAGAAATCCAATTTAAATCCTAATTAAAAACTGACAAGCAGTTAATGAAGATACTCAATGATAGGCATCCTATGAAACCTAACCCTATTACTTAAAATGACCCTAATAACTGTACGTGGAATTAAATGGCACTCACTTCAAGACATGGTTTGAAAGACTAACCAACAAAAAGTTTCAAAAAAATCAATTTTAGCAGTAATGAGAGACTGAACTAAGAATACAATGCTACATGTTAAAAAGAAGAAATATCATTCCTGGAAAAATTCTAAATCATAGACAATATTGTCATCCTACTCATTACCATTATAATCTGTATTACAAATAAGTAAAACCAAATCAATGAGCATTTATTAAAACTTTATTATGTGCCAAACACTGTGTGAAAGTCTGGAGATACAAAGAAAGGTGAAAATAGTCCCTACCTTCAAGGTAAGGACTCATATTTGAATGAAGGAAGCAGCATGGAAAAAAAAATTTCCATATATGTATGTAGGTATACCAATAGAGATTTATACAAAATAAATTGGAGATAATCTCAGAGGGAAGGCAGTAGTGATGAAGGCAACAAGTCAAGGCTTCTTGAAGAAGGTGGAATTTTAGCTGAGACTTAAAGGTAGCCAGGGAAGGCAGGAGACAAAGATAAAAAGGGAGAACATTCCAGGAATGAGAAGCTTCCAGTAAAAAAGGTATGGAATCAAGAGATTGTTAATCTTGTGGAAAATAATAGTGTATCTGGGAGTATAGTATAAAAAGGGTAAGTGGGAAGAGGTTAGGTTTTAATATTTGATCCTGGAGGTTACGGGAGTAGATATATGGATAGCATATATGGGAGTATATAGTATATATGGATAGTATAAGTGGGAGTAATATATGGAGTGGATGAGTGACATGGTCAGTTATACATTTTAGGATGATTCTTTGGCAGATAAGGGAAAGGTAGACTGGAGTAGTGAGAAACTTGGGGCATGCAGACCAAGTAGAAGGTAATTATAATAGACTCAGTATGAGATGATGAGAGCCTACACTAGGGTGATAGCTATTTCAGAGGAGAAAAGGTGGTATACATAAAAGATTTTACAAAGGTAGAATTGACAAGACTTGGCAACAAAGTGGATATAGTAGGGTAAGAGTGAGCAATCTAGAATCACACCTAGGTTTCAAGCCAGGAAGCCTGGGAGTATGGTCACCCTTGGTAGTAAAATGGAAGTTCAGAAGAGGGAAGGTTAAGAGAAGAGACTTGCTTTGGACATATTAAATTTAAGATGCCCAAGGGATATCTGGTATTAGATGTACAAATAGGCAGGTAGAAATGTGAGAATAGAGATCAGGATAGAGGTTAGGGCTAGATAAATTGATCTGAGAATCACCTACATAGAGATGATGATTTAATAAAGGTAGCTAAGGGGTACAGCGGATATAGATATAGTGCTGTGCCTGGAGTCAGAAAGACAGATACAGCCCGAAGTAAGGACACATTACCTATGTGAATCTAGGCAAAGCACTAAACTTCTCAGTATCCCAGGCAACTCTTTAAGATTATAATTTTCTTTTCATTACAATAAATTTTATTAATATAGTGTCCTTATGTCACCAAAATTTCTCCCAATATACTGTCTGTAAACATTAATTGAAATATTGTTGCTATAACTTTGAGATCTTTGTCCAATGACCAAGCTCTCCAGTTAACATAGAAGAATTGTACCATACTAATACTGATGTTCTCATTCTAAATGAAATCAGAAGACATAAAGAAGAATGTCTTTTCTTTGAAGAGGCAAATAAGGGAGTTGAAAGAGTTATGCCTAAAGACAATAAGTCAAGAGAATTGCCAGGTTAGAGTACAAATTAATTTTTTAAACATTATGAAGGAGTAAAGTCAAATCACAATCAGTAAGGCAGTAGAAAGGGAAATGAAACTAAGAAAGTATATTGTGAGATCAAATTATTCTAGATCATCCCAAGAGCCTTCATAGATGAAAGTGGAAGAAGGTTAATAAATAGATGAAATATAGAATAGTCTTTCTATACTAAACTCTATCCACTATGCTACCTAGCTCTTCCTGAGACTTCTATATGAGGAGGACTCCCAGGCTATATCTCATTCCTCTCCAGGCTGCACTCAGGATTTGCTCTATGACTTTCTCTTCCCCTCCACTAAGTACCTTTCCCCTTTTCAGTTTCCTTGTGGGTGTTGTCTTCTCCCATTAAAATGTAAGCTCCTTGAGGACAGAGACTCTTATTCTTTCTAATCATATTTGTATTTCTAATACTCAGCAGAAAGCTGGAACATATAAGTTCTGAATAAATGTTTGCTGATTGATATATATATATATATACACATATGTGTTATACATGTATATATAACATATATACACAAGTATGTATATATACTTATGCATATATATACATATATACATTCAAATTCTAACTATATCTTTGATATTTACATATATCTATATTAAACAGATAAATATTACCACATGCTATATGTGATACTTGCATAATCTGCACACAGAGATTTCATAAATCTTGGAAGCTCCCCATGTAAAACTTTCCCTAGCAAAGACAATTCCCATCTGCTCTGCAACTTACAGTCTTAAGGAGTTGCCTGGGTTACTGAGAGATTAAGTCACTATCCAAGGTCAAATTGTCAATATATATGGCAGAGATGAAATGTGAAATTTGTCACATCTTCTTGACTCTTTATCTGCTACTTCACTCTTCCTCTTTAGGTACATCTGCGCAGATGCATCTGCATCTGTCTGTATCTATATCAATCTGCCTTTAGGCAGGTGGGATGGTGGATAGAGAGCTAATCTCAAGTCAGGAAGACATGGGATCAAGTTCTATCGATGGCACATACTGACTCTGTGATACTGTACAACTTCTTCATGCCTTAGGCAATTCTCTAAAATTTAAGATTCAAAACTAGCATCAACTTTCTTTGCAGAGAGAGCATCTTCACTGGGAATACTGATAACAACAAAATTACAGATTTGACCCAAGGGGTTGTGTGGTAAACACATGTATCTCATGTACAAATACACAAAGTCAGGCTACAAAATCATTAATTTTGAATTGATACTTCTACTGATTTATTCAAATACAAATGACCATATCAATTTTAACATTTTGGCCAGGCTCCTCTTATCAAATTATTGAATTTCCATCTTAATTACTGGAATTTTCATATATATATTTCAAGTTTAGTCCTCATTAGTAAAAATATGAGAAATCAAGATATTACAGCTAAAAAGTATGCAACGATAACTATTTTTAGTGTTCTTTGTCACTTGTAGATTTTCATTTATAAAATTCTCATTTTTAGGTGGACACAACAATTTGCTTGTTACTGATTTTGAGATTAGTTAAGGATTAAAGTCATAAAAATTTACCTTTTATACTCTTATTTGAATCACTTAATAATTATTTTGTTATCCTAATATCCTAATTACAAAAAAATGCTCTTGTATTAGAAAATAGACATAAATCAAGAAGGTATTAAAGCATGGTAGAAGCATTAATTTAGTAAATGAAATAAATAATGGCATTGGGTGAACATCAGCCAATTGGTTTTCATCGTAGCCTTTCTTTCTGGATGGTACTCTGGGTTAGGAATGCAGTGAACCAATGCCTGTTACTACACTGTGGCTGGTTTTCAGTACTGCCCCTGGGTAAGACACCCTTCAGAATGGAAAGAAATTAAGCAAGGCAAGTGAACAATAATTATAATAGTTCCCATTTATATGAGAGTTTTACAGTTAATAGACTGCTTTCCTTTATAACAAGGCTGGAAGGTAGGTAGTGAAAGTTATTATCATTATCTCATAGATGAGAAATCTGATGCTCAGAGGGGTTAAGTGACCTCGCACGGATTATAAATGTAGGAATAAAAATTGCAACCCAGACCTAATATTTCTTTTTTTTTAAATTAAACCTGTGGTTTCACTGGTATAGAGAACTCTAGATGAGGAAACTCCTCTTCTAATTTGGATTGCTACCTGCTCCATGATATATAGGATGATCGGTATCTGGGGCACCAAACTGATAAGTGACTTGTCCAAGGTCACACTACGTCTCTTAAGTACTGTTTTTACTACCATGTTTTCTCTATATCAAAAGCAAATAAAACATGTAAGAAGTCACAAAAGGAAAAATAGGAAATTTGATGGCTTGCTATCCATAGCTAGGAGTTAGAATCTATAAGATCTTAGATTCTCTATTCACTTGGCTCTTTGGACAAAAGAATTAATAATATTAATGGATCATACAAGATTGCAAGAATATACTCATTTTAGTGAAACTTCATTTAGTATCAGCAAGACAGAATTTCAATCATGTTGTATTTTTGGAGCTTTTCTCTCCATCTCTTTTTTGGCATCTAGGTGGCAGAGCAGACCACTGGACTTGGAGTCAGGAAGCCCTGGGTTCAATCCTGACCTCAGATGCTTACTCTGGACAAGATATCTGACCTTCTTGGGCTTCATTGTCCTCATCTATAAGATGGGTGAAAATAACAGCACCTAGATCACAAGATGTTGTATATAAATTACTTTTCAAGTCTTAAAATATTTATTTAAATGTTAGTTATTATTATTAGCAATAAATTCAAGGGAATTTTATTAAACCAAGCTGCTGTTGGAGGTCAAGGATAGGGCACCTGTGGATAAATCTACAGTTCACAAATGAAAACAAGAACCCCTTGATGAGTTGTCATCTTCATTGGAATTAATGCCTGATTTGAAAAAGCATGAAACAGATTGCAAATATCTACAGTAAACCCTAACATAGTCAATCCTCTAGGCTGCTCCATGAGAACTACAGTGAAAGGAGTTCCTAAGATTATTTTTAGTACAGTGGCAATTTCACTCACTACCACAATTTCATATATCATCTCTCTATAGATAAATTTCAAATTTATATCTCCAATTCCGAGCTCCAAACCCACATCTTGAAAAGTTTACAGGATCTCTTCACTTGGATGTCTAATTGACAGTTCAAAATTATGTTGAAAAAAGGTACTTATTCATTTCCTCATCACAGTGCCTGGAACATAACAGGCATTGAATAAATGTTTACTGACTGACCCATAATCCACTTTTCCTTCTGACTTGGCTATTTCTGTCAAGGAATTCACCCAGTCTCTCACTTTCACAATCTTGGTACTATCTTTGACTTTTTCCTTTAATCTACATTTCATATACAGTTACCAAGTCCTGTCAATTCTGTCTCTTGCAATACCCCCTATATTGTTACTATCCATTCTAGGGCAGCTTGGTGGGATAGTGAATAAAGTGCTTAGTCTGCAGTCAGGACCTGAGTTCAAATATGTCCTAAGTCACTTAATAGCTGTGTGACCCTGAAAAAGTCTCCTATTCTTGCTACCCCCTAGAAGCAATAGGATGTTACCACTGTCAGATCATCAAAAAGACATTCTTTCCTCCATTTTATTCCCCTTATAATCTCTCCTTCACTGTTTGCCAAAATAATCTTTTTTATTCATAGATCTGGTTATACTATTCTTCTGCTCAAAATTATTCATTAGCTCCCTATGGTCTGGTTAGTAAATTTCAAACTCTTTCCTTAGCATTCAAGATTATGCACAATTTAGAAATACTTTGTATTTTTAGCCATATTTCATACTAGTCTTTTCCAGGTTTTCTATACTCCAAATAAATTTGCTTACTGTCCTCTTAATACTTTCTTGCTTCCATACCTTTTCTAACCAGATGCCCTTTTGGCTACTGAATTCTTCCTTGTTCTTAAAAGCCTGTCTCTCAGGCCATCTCCTCTGTGAGTCCCTGTCTGAGTTCCACCCTAATCTTCCAGTTGGCAATAACCTTCCCCCAAATATCATATCACTCTTTAATACAATTATTGTGAATTATTTTCCATTATAGTTATTTGTGGATGGGAAGGGAATAAGCATTTCTATAGTATCTAATATATGCCAGGCACTGTGCTAAGTAATTATAAATAGTATCTCATTTAATCTTTACAACCCTGAGAGGTAGGTACTGTTATTGGCCCATTTTACAATTCAGGAAACTGAGGCAAATAAGGTTAAGTGACTTGCCCAGGGTCATAGAGCTAGTTAAGAGGTCATATTTGAACTGAGGACCTCCTCACTCCAGTTCTATAAGCCCAGAGCTCTACCTAATGAGCCATCTAACTGCTCGTATATATATGTCTCATCTCTCCCAACTAAACCCAAGTTTCATGAGGGCAGAGATCTAGTCTTGTTCGTATTTTGTATGTTCTGTACCTTGCACAATGTCCTGAACAAATTTGTAAAATTGAATCCCTCTTTCAGAGTATGTCATCATATCACTAACAAGATAGGAGGAAGGGATGGCATGAGAATGTCCTAGAACCTAAGCAAGCCCAATTATAGATACCTAAAGTAGACTCCAATGACTCAGAGCACTGAGTCCCACCCTTGGAACTGATAAATTTTCAGGGATAAGTTCACCATAGAAGTAATCAAGTATGTGAACTGAATTGAATCTGAGGCCAGGATCCTTCTCTAAGAATCCTGAACAGACTTGTCCTCACTTAGAGAAAACTAAGATTTTCATTTCAGAGAGAAAAAAAAAAGCTATGAACCAGTGTATTTGTATGAATGAATAAGTATTTGCAAAGTGGTTCTATGTGCCAGGCACTGTGATGTGTCCAATTTATCCAACTGGATAAATCCAATGCAGAATAAAATATATTGAGTTTTTACCAATCAGGATGGGCGGGCCCCAGAGTTCTAAAAGTCCTCTATGTTTTCTGGAGAAACAATGGGAGAGTGCTACAGTAGCAGCAGCAGGTCAGAAAATTAATACTATATTAATTCAGTTTTTCTGCTTAAATATTTTCTCAATATCAGACTGGTACATGTTTTATGGTACCTGTCAATCCCAATGGCTTTAACAGCACTGTAACTGTACTGGATATAATTCACTTGGTGCCTCTTTAGAATTGATTTCTAATACTACTTCACAGGTTCTGAGTCAACTGTAATGGGGTTTCTGAGTAAAGACAAGCAATCATTTTCCTAGGCACTAACAGTATTTGAATGATAAGAATGTTAAACTCTCCTCTATCTTTCCTAGACCAGGTTAAGTAAGGAGGAACAGCATACATGAGAACCTTCTGGCTGTTCCATTAGGTAGACGACAAACAAATGTTCTGGTAAGCAACTTCTCTTCAACAGAAAAGAAAGCAGTAGTTTGAAGAGAACATTTTTTAAAAATGCTTCCAGAAATAGGAGCAAACTGGTTCTGGCCTGTGGCACTGCAGTCAACAATCATTTGCAGTCATTCATTCCCTGCCAACCATTTATTTTCCTCAGCATCTGGCTGTCACAGCAGTAGGCCTCTCGTAAATGAAAACAAAGTGAAATGGAGAAGCTCAGAGTTGGAAGAAGACCTCAGAGGTCATCTGGGTCAACGCAAAGCATGAATCCTGTCCGAAAATAACATTCCTAGCAAGTATCCATCCAGCTTTTGTTTGAAGACATCCAGTGATAAATCAGATCATTGACATACAATTGTAATCGCTAGAAAGCTTTTCCTTACATTGAGCAGCAATGTGCCATTGTATAACTGACTTTGTATACTACTTTATATATTTGTATAATTGCTAGAAAGTCATTGATCCTAGTTTCTGAGACCAAGGAAAATAAATATAATTATCCTTCCAGGTGACAGACCTTCAAATATTTCAAGGATAACTATATCACATTCCCCTTACCATTTCCTGTGTGTATCCTTATCTAGTTTCATAATGATTTGTGTATTCAAAATGATGGAAGGGCCTGCTTGCCCCAAACTGGTCAATTTGAAAGAAATTTCATGTCTCTTTACCCTTCTGTGCACAACCTTGCATCAAATGCTGGTGCCACTTGAAATCAGCCGGTCATATTAGGTAGGGTTGATTTTATTTTGATTTTATTTTGCAGATGCCACATGAAGCTCCTCAGCTTCAACAGCTAAGACTTGGGTAGCCTGACTGATGAGCACATGAATGCTTTTAGTCTTTTTGTTGGGTATGCCACCAGTGGTTTGTATGTGAAAAGTAAACACAATAGTCAGATTTAAGAAGTAAGAGGCTGTGTTGGTTCCTGCCCAGAGATTCAGAACCAGACTAACCACGTAGGCAGCATTTCCTCAGTTATCAGTCTAGTTCCACTATCAAAAAAGGAAATGAGGATAGGCTGGCATGACCTGTTCTTAAGTGAAATCATGCTGAATCGCAGGGATGACCACTTGCTGAGCGTGTAGAAATAGTTCACGCTCTGGATCGGGGCTGGCTGAGATTCTCTCTGAGGTCCCTTAATAACTTTTAATGTCTATGTTTTATTTTGTTTTTCATTTTTAAAAGGTCCCTTGCTGACACAACTAAGTGTCACCTCTCCAGTAAACTATTTCCTTATGCCCTTCCTCAGTTGAGAGAGATTTTCCCCCACTGGATTTCACATAATCCTTTGTTTTGTCACTCACTAATTCACTTGCGTAACATTTTATATTAGAACTATTTATCTTATCCTATTAAAGTCTTGAGAGCAAGGGCCTTATATATTATCCCAACTTTGTGTCTGCCATCTTTTTGCCAGGAAATGCATAATAAATATCTGTATTGTTATATTATATTGACCCTACTGAAGTGGTCAAATACCCAGACCATTTTGGGATTCAGTATTCTATTATTTAATTTCTGGAGGGAATAGGGATCTTAACTAACACTCCGGCAGATATTTTTGTATTTCTCATTTATCTTCCATGAAATAATGAAGAGCACACTTTAGTTAATATTTCTCAGTTTACCCATCTACAAAAAAGCAATAATATTACTAATGATAACTCAAAGAAAAGTGTAGGTGAGGTGGCTAGGTGGTGCAGTGAATAGAGCACTGGCCCTGGAGTCAGGAGGACCTGAGTTCAAATCCTACCTCAGACACTTGACACAATTACTAGCCATGTGACTTTGGGCAAATCACTTAACCACAATTGCCCTCCAAAAAAAAAAAAAAGAAAAAAAAAGTGTACGCAATGTTTTTAAGTTCCTAAAGCAACTTGAGATATTGAATTGGGAAAAAAAACGGATTCAAGGATAAAGTATTAATGGTTTTATATTGGGATATATTTTATATACAACACAAAAATGGTTCACTTAATTTTATGCTGTTCATGCCCCTAAATAAATTATAAAGTGGGAAAATGTTTGGAATTACAGTGATTATTTCATAACTATGTCATCTCTTCATACTGTACAGGGAAATTCAATGTGAAATACATTAATGACTCAAATCAAAAAAGGAGTAGAGAAGAAGGTAAGCACAGGGGAAACACTGTGATTATTTTGAGGACTATAAGAACTACTTTTTGAAAGCATTTTCAATTTTAGATTCCTATTTTAGAAACAGCAGACTGGGAGCAACATGTCTTTATCCATTCTTAACACGTAACTATTCAATTAATAGCTTCAATTTGTTAATTTTTTTAGTTCTCCAAACCAAAAAAAAAAATCACTGCCCAAATGAATTTCAGTGTTTCACAGGCAAATCTGATGAAAAAGGAAATGAGGTAATAAGGCAAATTTCACCCCTACTTAAGTAAGGTTCTTGAACAGGTATAAAAAATAATTTTAGTTCAACCAAACTGAAAAAGAGATAATGAGTTCTGTGCAGGAAACTTTCATTACTTGCTTTTCTAAAGTCAGGTATCTTTTTTATGTTAGCTAGCAAATCAAAAAGTAAATGACCAGTGTTAGCTAGCTTTAAAGAAAGAGAGGAACTGGCTAACTACTATCCTATTTTATTCAAAGTATAGTCAGTTTAAAGACTGTGCATAGGAAATGGGGGGCTGACTTTAGTGTCAGAAAGAACTAGGGTTAAGTCCTACCTCTGACACATACTTTGTGTGATCATGGGCAAATCACTTAAGGTCTCAATATGCAAAGCAACCCTCTGGAGAATAAACTGCTGATTTGTACCTCTGAAACATTTTTCTATACCCTGATTTCCCTGCATCAATAAAATTATAGGTCTTGATCTGCATCTAGCACCACCCTGAAAATAAACATCAATTTAATTGAGAGATTTTTC
The DNA here is from genome assembly GCA_028627135.1 of Pseudochirops cupreus. Taxonomy (NCBI): domain Eukaryota; kingdom Metazoa; phylum Chordata; class Mammalia; order Diprotodontia; family Pseudocheiridae; genus Pseudochirops; species Pseudochirops cupreus. The sequence goes on from CM053581.1 coordinate 446,119,423, forward strand.
CTTGTTTTTTTTTAACAAGCAATAAACATAATCACGAAAGGAAATCAACTTTAAAATAAAGCCAACTCTTTTCTAATTTAATGCTGGTGCTAGAGATAATATTAATAATTTTATCACTAACTTAATCAGCTTTCCTTGTTATAAAAAATGTGCAGAATTGTTAACAGTGTTGAATAATAATAACTGGAGTTATTTCTACATAGGATTAATTTACATTTTTCAAAAATAGTATAATAAGGTACTTTTAAAATATAATCTCATTTTATTAGAAAAACTGGCCTCACCCCCATTCCAACGACAAAAATCTATTTTTTTCTAAGATTTACTAAATAACACTCTTGTAATTATTTATGTACATAACAGCCTATCAAAACCTTTAATGTCTTTATGCTTAGTTGGTAATTGATAAGGGGGAATGCTGAAAATCCAGGAAGACTGTGAACATAAGAATTACTGGGGACTATCTTGGTAGAAAAGGTAACATAAGTCAAGCAATGGAGAAAGTTCCTCTGGTGAATTTTGAGTGTTCTATTATGAGAATATACCTTTACCTAAACACAGAAAGAATACCAGGCTACAGCAAGATCTGGCAAGAGTTTGACAAAGATGGCTGTGCTTCACATAATGTCTTCAATATTGTAGGCACTCAATAAATATTTGCTGAATCCCCATAAAGATCTTCATATACCATACACATTAAGATTTCTTTCACATTACTGATGTTGCACAATATTACCTATTGTAAGACATACAGGTGTTATTAATAGAATCAAGTGAACATGAGAGAACTAGAACAAAGGATATGGGTAATGAAATGAAAAGTGAGAAGAGTGGAAGAATAGTTTCATTAAAAACTTATCAGTAAATTTAATGTTCTATTAAAAGTATAATCAAATATATCCATTTGCTCTTTTTAGAGTTTATTCATGGGACCACTTCCAGCATCCTTTGGTAAGGAGGTATCTAAACAGTGATGCTATCTGGGGCTCAAGTAACACTCCACCCTAATGAATTGTAAGGAGGGAGCTATGCACACTTCACAGATTGGTCTTTGCCAGTCTGAGGAGAAAAGGTTCCATAGCAACTTTCCGAGCCCAACGATATTCAACTAGGCATTGTTACTATGATCCTTTGACATATTTTTAAAGGAAGATAATCATTAAAAATGAAGAATTTTAAGTTCTACAAAAGTCACCATCCTGTCAGATAAAAGATCTGAGCTTTCTCAGGAGCTTAGACCCTCACACTGCTCTGTATAGTGTAGTGGATCGAGTGGTAGACTTGGAGACAACCAGCCCTGAATTTGCTGCTTGGGGAGATTACTTAACCTCTCTCAGGCTCAGTTTCTTCACTTGTAAAGTGGGAATGATATGTAAAGTGCTTTGCAAACCTCTAAGTTTGCATGTGGTGCTCTAAATCTGAAATATGGCCCTCTGACTGAATTCAAATTTCACAGAATAAATCCTAGATACTATGCTAAGTGAAGTGCTTTACAAATATTGTCTCACTGGATGCTCACAACAACCATGGGAGGTAAGTGAATGCTATTATCTCCATTTTTACAATTGGGAAAACTGAGGCAAATAGGGGTTAAGTGACTTGCCGAGAGCCACAGAGCTAAGTTAAGTGAATAAGACTATATTTGAACTCTCATGAGGAAAGATGTAAAAGGTAAATGGAAAGAAATGAAAATGCTTTTCTCTAGCCTCATTAAGAGGTACTTACATATAAGAAAAGTGAATGGAATTCAGACACCCTAACTGAGAAATGAGAGCTAGGGATCTTTAATCAAGACAAAAGAGTGTGAAAGTCTGCACAGTTGCCTGGGAATCCTTTTTGGAGGCAGGATGGGGCTATGAGTCTAACAAAAGAGTTGGAAATATGATAACTAGGACCTAGGCGTGTCGGCATGGGCTGATATCACTTAAAAAAGAATGCTAACAATTCGCTTGAAGAACAGTGGAGACAAAAGTGGGAAGTGATCAGCAGTTGCCAAAGTTGGGACGGTAACAACATGATCGGCAGAAGTAGAGTCAAATAATGGTGACTCCAAGCCTCGATGGGAGTGAGAGAACCAGCAATGCGGGCTAGAAAGAGAGAGAGAGATGTCATGGAAACCTGGAGACCTGGAGAAAGAGGCAGGAGAGAGATAGAGTGCCAAGAGGACAGAAAGATTGGTATAGATCAAGTCTCAAAAGAGTTAAGAATAGGGAAAGGCTAAATGTTTTTAAGAAGGAAAATGACACAATCAGACATGCAAAAGGAAAGAAGATTATTTTCTGATGTGAAAGATCATTTGGAGAAGAAAATGACTGGATACCACAGAATCATAATTGAGGGTGAATACCAGCATTTTGGCCCAGGATATAGAAATAAGAGAGTGTTGACAGTGTTTGCTGTCCTTCATAGCTTCAACAGAAAGAATAGAGCTTAGCACTCACTTAGTTAAAATGGAAAGTTACCAGATGGCTATCTGGCCCAGGCCAGTTCCCATTTTCCAAACTCCATGTCATCCCTGTGATGTGTTTCTTAGCACTTGCTTTATCATAATTTGTGCTACTTGCCCCACTGCAAAAAACTGCTAGTTATGTTTATGGGAGGCAAGGAGACCATTATTCATCACAAGAATCCATGAAAGTGATAAACAGAAGCTGAACTGGTACAGTGGCAATATGAGTAAAGAGAAGGAAGTAAATACTAGGAGATACTGTGGAAAAATGAAATGGACAGTGTTTTTAAAACTGCTGGGGGGGCAGAGAAGGAGTCGTGAGGGAAAGGGCAGAATCAAAATGAAGTTTTAAGCATGGGTGATTAGAAGGACAGATGTTAGTACTTTCAAAAGGGACAAGAAATTTGGAAAGAAGGACAGGGTTTGAAGGGTCTTGGGCAACATCTTTGGACTAAAGATGCATCATGGTACAACAGAAAGTACATTGGGTCTGGAATCAAAGGACATTGGCTCAAACCCTTCCTCTGTCAAAATCTCTTCTTTTTATGTTCAAGGAAACTAAAACGCAGAGAAGTGGATCTAGAGTTCCTTCAAACATAAAAAGAGGAAGCTGCATTACATGGCCTCTAAGGTTCTGTATATCTCTAAAACTACGATTGTATGATGATCCAATGAACCTACTGGTACTCTAGAAATTACTTGTATCCATAGTTGAAAGTGATAGCTTAAGTCCTGACAAAGGGTTTGCCAGCTGGAGTTCTATGAGGTACAGGTACATAAACACATACACTGATTTTTGTTTCGTTTTTCACTGTCAGATTTTGGGTAATTTTTATTTTCTGAGGTCTAGTTCTTGTGTTCAGTAGCTTGTCCTCAAGCACTGCTGCCTTACAATGGTTGTCTCACTTATCTGAGCCAAATAAATTTTTTAATGCTTCTATAAATAATTACGAAACTAATGTTGTTTTATACATAGTAGGTGCTTAATTCATGTTTGCTGAATTGAATTGAAACTCAGTGTCAGGGCCAGGCTTCTGAGAGCAACAAAAGCAAAGTAATCTTATCTTGTGCCTTATTTATGTACATCTACCATAATGCCTTCACTCCTTTTCCAGCCATTAAAGCAAGAGGGACTATTTCTATCCATCACCTTAATATTCTACCCCTGAATCTATTGACTAAAAAAGTATTAGTTGGATCCTTGTGTCCTGCCAATCTGCTACAAATCATATGCTTATACTCTGTGTCCACAAGATAAAGTGTCAGTTATATGGTTGACCTTACCTCATTTAGACTTGAGCTAGAAAAACAAGTTATTCAATAAGCACTACAGGTAGATATGTGCTCACACACACACACACACACACAAAATGTAGTCCTAGGGATCCTTCGGTGTTTTGACACAAACATTCTATGCTGATGTTTTCCCTCTACGTTTATCTTTTAATTATCATATACCTGCTTAAATTGATTTATGTTTATTTCATTCCTTAATTATTACCAAGATTTCAAATAAGTAAAAGGACAATTATAAAATAATCCTTTAAACTTTATAATAGTGTACATAGTAAAAAGCACTGATGTGAACAGACCTTGGCTTCAATCCTAGCTGTAACGATACTGGGATTTGAAGATCTTCCACGCCCCTTGAGCTTGCTGATGTAGCAGGAAGGGGTGGAGCAAGAGAACGCCAGAACCAAGCTAGTCTCCGTGCGGTGCTGACTGGAAGCGGCGACAGAGGCAGTGGCTGCG